>OX377619.1:149788237-150322139 GCA_947397865.1 Polietes domitor | reverse complement strand
AGGCCGATGAACTGAAGGTCGATCTCTTCTCGAAAATTTTCCACGTAAATTTCTTATAGTTTGCCTTAAAGACTCACTGCTTTGGAAGTAAGTTTTAAATATTTCCCAACTTTGTTCGAGTTCGACACTATACCCATTATATATACATATGTATAAATATATAGTATCAATAAAAGTGTTACAAGGTCTGAGGAGCATATCAGTCATATAAAGAAAATGGTCCTTCGAGCACTTGAATTGTGACTGATTGTTAAAGTGGTCCTTCAATTAATACTTTTGTGGTTAGTGACAATTTCTGATGCATTTTAGGCCTTCAAAACTCGAGAACTATATTAAAAAATGTGAATATATTTTATTTTATTTTTTTAAAAAAATCTAATTTTTTTTCGAAAGTACCTTTAATATTTGAACTCTCATTTTAAAAATATAAGTCCGATCACAGCCGCTTATATGTTCAATTAAAGGTAATTATGATGGCCACAAATGTTACGAATTTCATTTTCACATAGAAACAGTGGTTTCTGGAAGAGACTCCAAAAAATTGAGAAAAAATATTTTTCTTTCTTTTGTTTAAAATGCGTGAAAATCAGCTTTACAAATTAGACAACAAAATATTTTTTTGTTTTATAAAGGATGGAATATTTACGAAGAAAACAAGACCTCTTTGATGAAAATCTATAGATAAATGTACAAGTTTCCATCCTTTTTGTAGAAGTAAGGGGTATGGCAAAATATCGTTTTTACAAAGTTTTTGCTTAAATTTTTGCTAAAAACGATATTTACTTCTACAAAAAGGATCATAACTTCTCCATTTACCCATAGATTGTCTTAAAATGCGCCTAGTTTTCTTCGAAATTATACCAGCCATTATAAAATAAAACAATATATTAGGTTATCGATTTTTAAAGCAGTATTTCGCTTTATATCATCAAAAAAAATCACCTTTTTCTCAATTCTTTGGAGACAGTTCCCAAAAATAGAATATACGTGGGTCTGCATTTTGAAAGTTTACGTATGTAAACATTTTAGTGGAGGCTCAAAAAGGCCTTTTTTATTAAATGTAATAAATAATTTCTTGTTTAAATACCCCGATTTGATAATGGTATTTTATTGCTATACATTATAGCTACAGCTTTCTTTTGTACGGTGACTCACGGTGAAATTTCATGTCGAATATTTTTTCCATTTACACCACCCCCCTAAAATTCACCTTTGTGGGTCAGTTTAGCATCGATTCGGAAAAAGTGCGAAATTAACCCTAAAATGAATTTGCACTAAAAGGGACCAAAAATACCTCTTTATTAAGCAGCTAGAGGGCTCAAATGTTCCACAAAAATGTGCCTCATAGTGTTTCGAGTAATATTACTGAACACATCCTACACTTAAAATGTAAGGATCACAAGGTTTCCAATGTAGAAGTAATGACTCTCCTTGTAGAGCCAAAATATATTTTTAAAAAATCATGATCAAATTGGTACTGATATTTTATTTATAAATATTATAGCTACAGCTTTCTTTTGTTCGTCGACTTATAGTGAAATTTGACGTAGAATATTTTCTTCATTCACACCAACCCCCTGAAATTCAGTTTTGTGGGTCTGTTTAGCATCGATTCGGAAAAAGTTCGAAATTAACCCTAAAATGAATTTTAAGTTTTGACTTATTTCTGGCATTTAAGTTTAGTTTTGAGTATTGGTGTCTGGAGAGACCTTTAGTAGAATTTTAATGCAAATATTTTTGTAAAACATTGTGACCCCTAAAAGCCCTGTTTTAAGAGTGTTTTTTAATCTTTTGTACTAAATCAAAAAAAGTACGAAATTAACCCTAAATTGAATTTTATTTTTTTACATATTTCTGCAGAGATTTATAGTAGAGTTTTATAGCAAATATTTTCGTAGAACATTTTGACCAGCTTAACAACTGTTTTAGATGTGTTTTTACCCTTTTGCACCAATTCAGAAAAAGTGCGAAATTAACCCTAAAATGAAGATTAAGTTTTGACTTATCTCTGGCATTTAACTTGAATTTTGAGTTTTGGCGGTTGTATAGACTGCATAGTAGAATATTATGGCAATATTTTTGCAGAGCATTTTTACCCATTAAATACCTGTATGTATTAGTGATTAGATTTGGATGTTATCTAGAGTGTTCAAATGTCCCACAAAAATGTTCCCCATAGTGTTTTAAGTAATATTGTTGAACACAACCTTTACTTAAATTGTAAGGATCACAAAGTTTCCTATGTCGTTTCATCTCGTAAGAATGTTCAAAAGGGGAAATATTGACCGCCAAAAAAGGGAGCAAAAAGAGTCCTATTTTGACATGCTAGAGGGTTAATATGTTCCACAGAATTGATCCTCATAGTGTTTCGAGTAATATTGCTGAACACATCCTATACTTAAAACGAAAGGATCACAAAGTTTCTTATTCCGTTTCATCTCGTAAGAATGTTTAAAAGAAGAAATATTGACCGCCAAAAAAGGGAGTAAAAAGAGCCCTATATTGACATGCTAGAGGGTTAATATGTTCCACAGAATTGATCCTCATAGTGTTTCGAGTAATATTGCTGAACACATCCTATACTTAAAACGAAAGGATCACAAAGTTTCTTATCCCGTTTCATCTCGTAAGAATGTTTAAAAGAAGAAATATTGACCACCAAAAAAGGGAGCAAAAAGAGCTAGAGGGTTAATATGTTCCACAGAATTGATCCTCATAGTGTTTCAGTAATACTACTGAACACATCCTATACTTAAAACGTAAGGATCACAAAGTTTCTTATCCCTTTTCATTTCGTAAGAATGTTTAAAAGAAGAAATATTGACCGCCAAAAAGGCAGCAAAAAGACCCCTATATTGACATGCTAGAGGGTTAATATGTTCCACAGAATTGATCCTCATAGTGTTTCAAGTAATACTGCTGAACACATCCTATACTTAAATATAACGATCACACTTCTATGTCGATTCATTATAACAATGTTCAAAAGGAGAAATATTGACTGCCAAAAAAAGGATCAAAAAGGCTCCACAAAAATTTTCTTCGTAGTGTTTAGAGTAATATTGCTGAACACATCCTGTACTTAAAATGTAAGGATGACAAAGTTTCCTATAACGTTTCATGTCATAACAATGTACAAAAGAGGGAAATATTAACCCACCGCTCTAATACGACCTCCATACATATTTTTTTAAAACGAATACTCGCTTTTTACCCTCTCAGAAACTACTCTCAGAACCTTGTTGTTATTTTTTTGTGCGTAACCCTTGTAAAAATATATTTATTTTGAAATTTTTAGAGTACTTCGCATAAGTTTTTTACAAAATTTGGACTGAATAATGCATTCCCCGCCACCCTGTTTTCCCCACAAAGAACTAACTGCAAATTATTGCCAAAAAAGGAGATATCAACATCAATTTTTGCCAAACAAAAATATAAAATAAAAATTTAATTTCTATTCGAACGATAACATCAAAGTGCTGAAAATTGAAGCAAGCAGGAGAAGAAGCAACAACAATGTCAACAACACGACGTTTGCTGATGGATGCCATAGAAAAACAACAACAACAGAAAAAGGGAGTGAGCAATGAAAACCTAATACATACATGTGTGACATGACGAGCGAAAAGGGAAACAAACTAAAAAACGAACGACGACGAAATCATATTAAATTTCAACCGCCAAACAAATTCAATTATAACCAAATAAATTTCAACATAAACAAAGTTATTATTGATGGCATATATACGATTTGTTGTTCAATGCAATCATCAATCTACCACCCTTCCCCCACCCAAACACAAACAAACTTGAAAAAAAAACGAAACGAAAATATAAATGGCAAGGGAAGGGGCAGGGCAGGAGGAAAGTCACAAAAAGGGACACGTGTCACCATAACGAGAGGAAGTCAAGCTAACAAGAGTTACAGCAACGAAGGTATTGCAATTTTGTTGCCAAATATCTACAACTCACATGCCACAATGCGAGAATAGAAACTTGGTACGAACGAAAAGCATTTTCACAAATTAAATAAACAATTGTGTTAATTGATCTATTGGAAATTGAAATGAAAGAGGATTTTTGTCAACCCTGGCTGTGCCACATCCTTCTACCATCTACCAGAGAGCTCCAGTTACAATTCATCATAAATTCCCATTCGCATTCGAATTCACATACAAAAAATAAGTGGTGAAAGGTGTTTCGTTTTTTAATATATCATCCATGGCAAAGAATAATAAAGAATGGATTTCAAGATGTTATTTTATCAATAAATTATACACCTTTCATCCGTGAGAGGGGTGGGGTTTGGGGGAAGGACACTTGGCACAAAAGTATATTTGATTGAGTCACGTTTTCCGGTGCAAAGGGAGGATTTCGCTCTTTTTTTTAATTTTGCCATATTTATATTTAACTTTTAGCCATAAATCTAATCTTAATATTAACAGGCAAATATTTACACCTTCGTCGTACCAAGTTGTCTGTACGCCTTCCCCTCTGGATATTTGTCTGGCTGTCTTGCCTCTATAGACAATGTCGCATATGCGTTGTTGGTGGAGGTGGGGGAGTAGGAGTAGGCGGGGGAGGATGAGAATGAGGTGTGTAAACAATTTACTCACAACACCATGTCAAGGTGTACGAACGTACGTTCGTACATATGCAAAACATCCTTTTTCGGAACATACTCAATCATAAATGGCGGCGTGACACTGGTGAAACTATAAGGGAAGGATACACATCAAACAATAGCAGATGTTTTTGTGTGAAAAATGTTAAAGGCAGCAAGTGTAAAATAAAACAGGCGGAGATGATTTTTATTCCAGAACACATTCATTCAAAATACATTTTCAAAATTTTAATTTGTTTTCGGATAAGTGGGATACAATAAAAATCCTAAAATCATATAACCTTAAAATCCTAAGATCATGAAATCCTAAAATATTAAAATCCAAAAATCATAAACTCCTAAACTCCTAAAACCCTAAATTCATAAATTCCTATCAAATCATCAAATCGTCAAATCGTCAAATCATCAAATCCTAAAATCATCAAATCATCAAATCATAAAATCATAAAATCATCAAATCATCAAATCATCAAATCATCAAATCATCAAATCATCAAATCATCAAATCATCAAATCATCAAATCATCAAATCATCAAATCATCAAATCATCAAATCATCAAATCATCAAATCATCAAATCATCAAATCATCAAATCATCAAATCATCAAATCATCAAATCATCAAATCATCAAATCATCAAATCATCAAATCATCAAATCATCAAATCATCAAATCATCAAATCATCAAATCATCAAATCATCAAATCATCAAATCATCAAATCATCAAATCATCAAATCATCAAATCATCAAATCATCAAATCATCAAATCATCAAATCATCAAATCATCAAATCATCAAATCATCAAATCATCAAATCATCAAATCATCAAATCATCAAATCATCAAATCATCAAATCATCAAATCATCAAATCATCAAATCATCAAATCATCAAATCATCAAATCATCAAATCATCAAATCATCAAATCATCAAATCATCAAATCATCAAATCATCAAATCATCAAATCATCAAATCATCAAATCATCAAATCATCAAATCATCAAATCATCAAATCATCAAATCATCAAATCATCAAATCATCAAATCATCAAATCATCAAATCATCAAATCATCAAATCATCAAATCATCAAATCATCAAATCATCAAATCATCAAATCATCAAATCATCAAATCATCAAATCATCAAATCATCAAATCATCAAATCATCAAATCATCAAATCATCAAATCATCAAATCATCAAATCATCAAATCATCAAATCATCAAATCATCAAATCATCAAATCATCAAATCATCAAATCATCAAATCATCAAATCATCAAATCATCAAATCATCAAATCATCAAATCATCAAATCATCAAATCATCAAATCATCAAATCATCAAATCATCAAATCATCAAATCATCAAATCATCAAATCATCAAATCATCAAATCATCAAATCATCAAATCATCAAATCATCAAATCATCAAATCATCAAATCATCAAATCATCAAATCATCAAATCATCAAATCATCAAATCATCAAATCATCAAATCATCAAATCATCAAATCATCAAATCATCAAATCATCAAATCATCAAATCATCAAATCATCAAATCATCAAATCATCAAATCATCAAATCATCAAATCATCAAATCATCAAATCATCAAATCATCAAATCATCAAATCATCAAATCATCAAATCATCAAATCATCAAATCATCAAATCATCAAATCATCAAATCATCAAATCATCAAATCATCAAATCATCAAATCATCAAATCATCAAATCATCAAATCATCAAATCATCAAATCATCAAATCATCAAATCATCAAATCATCAAATCATCAAATCATCAAATCATCAAATCATCAAATCATCAAATCATCAAATCATCAAATCATCAAATCATCAAATCATCAAATCATCAAATCATCAAATCATCAAATCATCAAATCATCAAATCATCAAATCATCAAATCATCAAATCATCAAATCATCAAATCATCAAATCATCAAATCATCAAATCATCAAATCATCAAATCATCAAATCATCAAATCATCAAATCATCAAATCATCAAATCATCAAATCATCAAATCATCAAATCATCAAATCATCAAATCATCAAATCATCAAATCATCAAATCATCAAATCATCAAATCATCAAATCATCAAATCATCAAATCATCAAATCATCAAATCATCAAATCATCAAATCATCAAATCATCAAATCATCAAATCATCAAATCATCAAATCATCAAATCATCAAATCATCAAATCATCAAATCATCAAATCATCAAATCATCAAATCATCAAATCATCAAATCATCAAATCATCAAATCATCAAATCATCAAATCATCAAATCATCAAATCATCAAATCATCAAATCATCAAATCATCAAATCATCAAATCATCAAATCATCAAATCATCAAATCATCAAATCATCAAATCATCAAATCATCAAATCATCAAATCATCAAATCATCAAATCATCAAATCATCAAATCATCAAATCATCAAATCATCAAATCATCAAATCATCAAATCATCAAATCATCAAATCATCAAATCATCAAATCATCAAATCATCAAATCATCAAATCATCAAATCATCAAATCATCAAATCATCAAATCATCAAATCATCAAATCATCAAATCATCAAATCATCAAATCATCAAATCATCAAATCATCAAATCATCAAATCATCAAATCATCAAATCATCAAATCATCAAATCATCAAATCATCAAATCATCAAATCATCAAATCATCAAATCATCAAATCATCAAATCATCAAATCATCAAATCATCAAATCATCAAATCATCAAATCATCAAATCATCAAATCATCAAATCATCAAATCATCAAATCATCAAATCATCAAATCATCAAATCATCAAATCATCAAATCATCAAATCGTCAAATCGTCAAATCATCAAATCATCAAATCATCAAATCATCAAATCGTCAAATCGTCAAATCATCAAATCATCAAATCATCAAATCATCAAATCATCAAATCATCAAATCATCAAATCATCAAATCATCAAATCATCAAATCATCAAATCATCAAATCATCAAATCATCAAATCATCAAATCATCAAATCATCAAATCATCAAATCATCAAATCATCAAATCATCAAATCATCAAATCATCAAATCATCAAATCATCAAATCATCAAATCATCAAATCATCAAATCATCAAATCATCAAATCATCAAATCATCAAATCATCAAATCATCAAATCATCAAATCATCAAATCATCAAATCATCAAATCATCAAATCATCAAATCATCAAATCATCAAATCATCAAATCATCAAATCATCAAATCATCAAATCATCAAATCATCAAATCATCAAATCATCAAATCATCAAATCATCAAATCATCAAATCATCAAATCATCAAATCATCAAATCATCAAATCATCAAATCATCAAATCATCAAATCATCAAATCATCAAATCATCAAATCATCAAATCATCAAATCATCAAATCATCAAATCATCAAATCATCAAATCATCAAATCATCAAATCATCAAATCATCAAATCATCAAATCATCAAATCATCAAATCATCAAATCATCAAATCATCAAATCATCAAATCATCAAATCATCAAATCATCAAATCATCAAATCATCAAATCATCAAATCATCAAATCATCAAATCATCAAATCATCAAATCATCAAATCATCAAATCATCAAATCATCAAATCATCAAATCATCAAATCATCAAATCATCAAATCATCAAATCATCAAATCATCAAATCATCAAATCATCAAATCATCAAATCATCAAATCATCAAATCATCAAATCATCAAATCATCAAATCATCAAATCATCAAATCATCAAATCATCAAATCATCAAATCATCAAATCATCAAATCATCAAATCATCAAATCATCAAATCATCAAATCATCAAATCATCAAATCATCAAATCATCAAATCATCAAATCATCAAATCATCAAATCATCAAATCATCAAATCATCAAATCATCAAATCATCAAATCATCAAATCATCAAATCATCAAATCATCAAATCATCAAATCATCAAATCATCAAATCATCAAATCATCAAATCATCAAATCATCAAATCATCAAATCATCAAATCATCAAATCATCAAATCATCAAATCATCAAATCATCAAATCATCAAATCATCAAATCATCAAATCATCAAATCATCAAATCATCAAATCATCAAATCATCAAATCATCAAATCATCAAATCATCAAATCATCAAATCATCAAATCATCAAATCATCAAATCATCAAATCATCAAATCATCAAATCATCAAATCATCAAATCATCAAATCATCAAATCATCAAATCATCAAATCATCAAATCATCAAATCATCAAATCATCAAATCATCAAATCATCAAATCATCAAATCATCAAATCATCAAATCATCAAATCATCAAATCATCAAATCATCAAATCATCAAATCATCAAATCATCAAATCATCAAATCATCAAATCATCAAATCATCAAATCATCAAATCGTCAAATCATCAAATCATCAAATCGTCAAATCATCAAATCATCAAATCATCAAATCATCAAATCATCAAATCATCAAATCATCAAATCATCAAATCATAAAATCATAAAATCATAAAATCATAAAATCATAAAATCATAAAATCATAAAATCATAAAATCATAAAATCATAAAATCATAAAATCATAAAATCATAAAATCATAAAATCATAAAATCATAAAATCATAAAATCATAAAATCATAAAATCATAAAATCATAAAATCATAAAATCATAAAATCATAAAATCATAAAATCATAAAATAATAAAATCATAAAATCATAAAATCATAAAATCATAAAATCATAAAATCATAAAATCATAAAATCATAAAATCATAAAATCATAAAATCATAAAATCATAAAATCATAAAATCATAAAATCATAAAATCATAAAATCATAAAATCATAAAATCATAAAATCATAAAATCATAAAATCATAAAATCATAAAATCATAAAATCATAAAATCATAAAATCATAAAATCATAAAATCATAAAATCATAAAATCATAAAATCATAAAATCATAAAATCATAAAATCATAAAATCATAAAATCATAAAATCATAAAATCATAAAATCATAAAATCATAAAATCATAAAATCATAAAATCATAAAATCATAAAATCATAAAATCATAAAATCATAAAATCATAAAATCATAAAATCATAAAATCATAAAATCATAAAATCATAAAATCATAAAATCATAAAATCATAAAATCATAAAATCATAAAATCATAAAATCATAAAATCATAAAATCATAAAATCATAAAATCATAAAATCATAAAATCATAAAATCATAAAATCATAAAATCATAAAATCATAAAATCATAAAATCATAAAATCATAAAATCATAAAATCATAAAATCATAAAATCATAAAATCATAAAATCATAAACCAAACCAACTTCCGTTGATAAGAATACCTCCGCCTTAAATCTCCTCATATTTGTTATTTATAAACCCATATTGTCACGAAATATATTTATTTTTTATGTGCATATGTTTGACTTAAGACTGACTCCATTCTCTGTCCCCCCCATTGCAACTATACAAAACAGACTTTTTTGGTACTTCATCTGAACAAGAGCAGACAGTACAGTGTTTACTATACAATAGGGTGGATCGAAAATGTTACAGTTCTGGTTATCAAAGAAGCCATTGAGAAGACGAGTTTATTCGAAAAACCAGCAGAATTTTGATTTATTTTCTAAATCTTAAAAATTGTACTTTTAATTAATTTTTATATATTTAATTTTTAAAGATGAAAATGTGAAAATTTTCCAATTTTTGATGGCCAAGAAAAAAAAAATAATAAAATTCAGTGAATTGTTTTCAAAATTATTTATAATAATTCATAATATTTTTTCTTGATTTCTAATTTATCAGAAAAAAATCTTCTCCGATTGTCCAATTTTTATTTTAATTTTTTAAAAATTATTTTATGGATTTTACCATAATCTCCTCCTCGTTCTCTTAGTTTCTTCTTTTGAGTTATAAACGGACCACCCTACTATACAGTGATGCTGCCGTCGCCGCCTTAAGATATTTTCTTTTGTGATTTCTACTTAGCATAGCTTGGCTTGTTGGCTCTGTTTATTCTCAGCAAAAGAAACGGGGGGGAACAACACAGTCGAAAAGATGAGACAAACAAGCAGCGCACACTTTTAGAAAGCAATAAGTAACAACATTGTGAAACGTTTTAACGCCTAAAAGCATACAACAGAGCGAGCGAGCACAACGCCAACGCCAATGACAACAATGCCAAAAAGAACGTTGTATGGAATTGAGCGGAGCTGAATGGTTCTTCCTCTTCTTCGTTTTTGTTAGAGAAATGGATTTATTGTAAAGCAATCTAACGCATGTTTGCATATAAATTATTATATTTGCCAAACGACTTTTTTCCCCACACGTATGCCCACTTTTTCATTTTGGATTTTGGGGCGGTGCTGCTGGTGCTTTTATTTCGCAACGTTTTCTTAAGCGGCCTTCTATTTACTTTTCTTTTCCGTTCAGTGTTCGGTGTTTTGAATGTCAACAAATTTGCAAAATATTGTCAGTTGTTTGTTTGTGCATGTGAGATTTTTCCACTCTATCCACCTTCTCTTTCCTCGTCCTGCTTTGGCAAGGACGAGGAGTGGGAGTGTGAGCTATAGGTAAACATATGCTTAAGACATAAAAATGATAATATTGAATTTTGCCTTTTTCCAGTTTGATTTAGCATAGACACAGCCAACACAAAACTATCTAAATGGGGGGACTATTGGCTTCAAATAAAAAACAGGGATGTGGCAAGGCTTTGGGCCAATTCCTGACATACCAACTAACAATCAGGTGTTTTGGGCGGCATTTAATTTAGCACTCAGACAATTGGCTGTGAATGTCAAATACGCCGTCGTGCTGAACATTAGGGGCACAAAAACCATCAAAATCTATGGAGCTTGGTGAGTAGGCATGCAGTCAATGTTAATTGTTTCGAGATAAACTATAAATTCGTGTTATTAACTACTACCTAACTAACTACTAGAAGATAGGGCAAAGATAATTATAAAGAATTCTACATTTTAGACATCATGAAAAGGAAAAAAATATTGATTAAAAAAAACTGAAATTAAAAATTATAATATTTCCAGTTTACAAAATAATTGTTTGTTGTTTTTCCTCTACTCAACTACTCACGAATGAAACTACAAAATCAATTTATTTTACATACAAGTCGTCCACTCTCTGGAGACCATGAAACAATTTCTATGAAAAAATCTTTGCGATTTTTTCTTCATTGGACTTTTACCTTCCCAGCAAAAAAACTAGGAAGTGCTTCCAATAGAAATTTTTTTCTCAGAAAGTTGTTTTAAAAAACTTGCACAAATGGAAAAATTATTTTTTTTGAATTCTTACCTTCCGGAGGATTTATTTTGTCAACTTCACTGCCTTTGAACGTACTTATAATGCGGTTGCTAATAATTATATTAAAATCATTGCTATGATTTAAACATCCATACATACATACAAGAAGAAATTTTTTACTACACCCTAAGTTGTTATATTGGCTTCTTTGCGCCGATGAAAAAGAACAACAAAATAGAAATTTTATAACAACCCAGCAAAAAATTGGAAGCACATTTTAATCACATCTCAAAATCCACTTGTGCATTTTCTCCGCTTTTGGGGAAATTCTTTTAAACAACTTCCAAGAAAGTCGATAATTAATAACATTTCACAAGAGAATGGGAACTAATTTTTAGTATGTGGTCACATAAGTAAGATGACCGCATTGCACCCAGAAGGTTCGAATCGTGGATCGGGAAAAACCTTTTTATTTGTATAAGTTAACAATGTTCAATTTTCTATAATTTTAACAATTTAAAAATTTTTTCTTAAAAACTACCAATTTATTGCATTATTAATGTACTTCAAATATTTAATTTCTTATTAATTATTAATACTACATAATATTGGTAAAATTATGTGGTGTTAATTTAGTGTATACTAATTTTTTATATTTATTGGCATTATATATTAGTTCATATTAAATAAATATTTTTGTTAAGTTTCCTATTGACAGTTCTACCGAACCGTATTCATTACTCACAACAGAGGATAGCTGAGATGGTTAGAGTGCAACCAGCAGGTCCGCTGTTCAACACCCTGTAGCGGCGGATTATTTAAAACAGAAACGGGAACTAATGAAAAAGTGGTTCCTCTGAAACTACTTTAAAATAACTTTTATGTCTTTCAAAATAAAGGACATCCCACCTATAACAACTCCATGTTAAATGCATTGATGAAGATGCTGAAGATCTTTCAATATTGATCTAAATAAATGGCGACGGCTTATTTTACAGCAGATTAGTTATGTGATTTATATTTAATTAAGTCTTAAATACGTCCTTCTTTATTTAAAATGTATAAGATTATTAGATTCTTCCTCCTATCTTCCAAAAAGGTTCCTTGAATAAATTTGAAGTTCAATGTGGTTAGAAAATTCTGGGATTAAAATCTAACAAAAAATTCTCATTTGTTTATAAAAGTTTTCTAATCTCATTTCAAACAAGCTACTTCATTGCGTATCTTGTGGTGCCTTCGAAGGATTTTTATAGCGAGATGTAGCAGACCTCTTTGTCGGACAAAGTAGGAAGGTCATTTAAAATATTAAATTAGAATCGGCTATAAAAAGTGCAAGTAAAAAATGACAACTTTTGACTTCTAATTGATGATGTCTATTGAATTTCAGTTGATGCTATTTGAATTTCAATAGATGTCTTTTGAATTTCAAGAGAAAACTTTTAAATTTCAATTGGAGTCTTTGTATTTCAATTGCAGTCTCTTGAATTTCAATTGATATTTTTTTAACTTGAAATGAAATTTTTGAATTTCAGTTAATGTCATTTGAATTTCAATTGATGTCTTTTGAATTTCATATGGTGTTTTTGAAATTCAATTGACGATTTCGTATTTCAACTGGTGTCTTTTGAATTTCAATTGATATTTCTGAACTTGAAATTGCATTATTGAATTTCAGTTGATGTCATTTAAATTTCAATTGATGTCTTTTCAACCTAAAATGATGTTTTTGAAATTTCAATAGGTGATTTTGAATTTCAAATGATGTTTTTCGAACCTCAAATTGCATTTTTGAATTTCAATTGATATTTCTGAACTTGAAATGGAATTTTTGAATTTCAGTTGATGTCATTTGAATTTCAATTGATGTCTTTTGAATATCAAATGGTATTTTTTAATTTCAATTGGTGTCTTCTGAAATTCAACTGATATTTTTTTAACTTGAAATGGAATTTTAATTGATGTTTTTTGAGTTTCAAATGGTATTTTTTGCAATTTCAATTGATGGTTTTGTATTTCAATAGGTGTCTTTTGAATTTCAATTGATGTTTTTTGAAATTTAATTGGTGTTATTGAATTTCAATTGGTGCTATTTGAATTTCAATTGATGTATTTTGTATTTCAATTAATTTTTTGAATTACAAATGGAATTTTTGAGTTTCAATTAACGAGTTTTGAATATCAATTGATATTTTTGAATGTGAAATGGATTTTTTAAGTGTCAATTGGTGTCTTTTAAATTTCAATTGATGTCTTTTGAATTTCAGGTGATGTTTTTTGAATTACAAATGAAAATATGAATATCAATTGATATTTTTTGAATATGAAATTGTTTTTTTAATGTCAATTGGTGTCTTTTGCATTACAATTTAATAGTGAAATGTAATCTTTGCAATTCTCTTCAACTCTGAGCTGTTGTCTGTCCAACTATCCCAAATTGTCTCTTGTTACCCCTCCCGTCTTGCCATGCCATGAGATGCACTTACAAATGACACACAAGACACAAGAACACAACAAATACTTTGTAAGAGCCTTTGGACATTTGGTGCCTCCTCCATTAAGTGGCTACGCCTTATTACTCCATCATCATGCATCTCATTTCACCTTTGCCGGCAATAAAGCCAAACAACCGCACCGATGGATTATCATATAACTTTGTGATAGCGACAGCAGCAGCAGCAGGGCTATGCGTACGTACGTGCCATTGTGGGTTTAAGCCTTGTCTTAATTATGATAACATAATCATTTGTAATGTAAGCTAATTAAATGCTCATATTGAAACGCTTTGTAACAACTACACACGCACGCCCACCAAAACACACAAACGCACACACAGACTAAGTCACAGACTATAACACTGACAAGCTGCCGTCAAACAAATGTTAACCCACTCAGTGAGTCAGGCTCTGTGTGAGTGTTTGTATGTGTGTATGAGTGTGTTTGTGTAACAAATGACAATTGTCGCATAATCATATATGTACATACACACGCACTGAATATGGTTACTTAAGACGGAAGAAGATGACGACAAGGACTACAATGATGACAGCAATGATGGGGAGAACGAGCAGCATCGCATACACCCACACGATCTAGTTAAACTTCGCACACACACTGGCACACACTTTTTCCATACACACACACACTAGCCTAAGTGAGCGTAGGGAAAAAGTGCCTCCATTAGCAATTGTACAAAATTGTTGTAGTTGTGGTTGAGACTGAAAATAATATTTGAAATGTAAACCCTTACCTCACACCCTCTCTCTCTCTCATGCTAGCACCACCCTCAGGACATAGTGGCAGATCCGTTTCCTTGCCGCATATATGTGCAGATGTGTGTGTGTTCACTCACATACAAACAAAAATGACATTTTAACATGCCAACAAACTGACAATAAATGTCATCATCATTTAATAACTTAACATACTCCAACAGTTGTATGTATGTCTGTACACATTCGTATATAAGAGCCAATTTACTTAGTGGGGGAATGAAGGGGTGGGAGGAAGTGGATGAACATTTTCCAGGACACGGATAGGGAAAACCTTTTAACGGAAAAAGGTAAAAATACTGGAAAAAGATGAGCACAAAGAAGGGATCCAATCATTGAGAAGTTATACGTGAAACGCAATTGGAAAAAAATTCCCAAAAAATATAAAGAAGACATGACAACTTTTCCCTTTCTGTGAAAAATTAAAATACTTAAAAGGAATGTAACATCCCAAACAATATAATTCGTTTTATATCTACGAATTCATTTAAATTCATTTTGGTTCGAAAAAAATTCGGATTCCACTACGAAAAAACTGACCGAAAAATTCAGAAAAAATATAGGCGTATTTGTATATCGATCCCAAACAAACCCTGAAAATTTTATAGTGGAGAAATAAGGGGTTATATTTTTAAAAAATATTTACTAAATGTAGTCAAACTCAGTATATTCATATTTCGTAACATGTGTGGGGATAACTCATCAGTGGAACTTGTCTATAGAGTGCTTGAGTCACCATGATGTCATCGACCTATCCAAAACAAACTCTGAAAAATTTAGAGGGGAGAAATAACGGGTTATATATACAATATAGATATTTCGTAATTTGTGTGGGGATAACTCATCAGTGGAACTTCAGCCATATATATTTACATTTTTACAAATTTACATATGCGCCCGAAAAATTTACCCCAAGCCGTTTAGAAGAGTATTATGATCTACCTGAAAGCTATTTTCTTTTACTTTTTATCCATCGATGTTTACGAACTACGAACCAACTGAACATTTGCAACAGAATTTTATCATAATTTTTTATAAAATAAAAAATAAATTCGTGACACTGTGCGACAATTTTTAATTTATTTTGTTGGACCTAAGCAATACAATATATAAAACTAGAGATCGTATGTAGAACTGTGTACTCAATTTTTCATTTGGTGATCTTTTATTAGGAATTGTAGTTTCCAAAGGATATAGATGTTTAAATTATTTATTTTCATACTTTAACGAGTCATACACAGGCGACATGGGTATCAAATCATTTGATTCAAATGAAATCGAAGAATATCTGTTAAAAATACTTTAATTATCATGCTTCTATCTGTATTATTTTAGTATGAACAACAATTTCAAGTTTTCCCCTCTTATTTATTTAGTTTATTCATATTTTACTATTTAAGGGAGAAAGCTTGAAATGGTTGTTAATGCTAAACTAATACAGTTAGAGGAATGCAATTTTTAGTATTTTTAACAGACATTCTTATATTTCATTTGATACCCATATCGCCTGTGTATGTCTCTCGAAAGTATGAAAATAAATTATTAAAACAAATATATCCTTTGGAAATTAAAAGTCCTAGAACAAGGAGAAAATATCACCAAATGAAAAACTGAGTACAGAGTTTTTCTACATATTATCTCTAGTTTCATGTGTATATGGTCTTGTTCAGGTTCAAAAAGTACTGTAGCACGGTGTAACATATAAAAAATTATTTTAATAAAATATTTTTTGTTTTGATCAAAAGCTTCCTGATAGTTTTTATTTAAAAAATATAATTTTTTTTCCTCAAAAAAAAAATTATAGTTAAAAACCTACCTAATATGTAATTTTAACATTCATAACGGTAAAACAAGAATTCACTGAGAACATGCTGGTCGGTCTGTCATGTCAGGATGTCTCTGACTTTGTGAATGGAGTGGAAAAGGAGTAGGAAGCATATATGACTTCGAATAAAAACTCCACGTTCTTCAAATATAATTGTCATCCATCCTATTTGTCGTATGTCTACATCTGTATAAACATTTGAACTAATTAAAGTTAAGTTTGTCATACTCACAACAAACAAAAAGGCACCGAGACACGCATTGAACTTAAAAGCATGCAAAAAAGAGAAGGAGGAGGTCTGTTAAAGCGGGAAGAGTGTAAAAGATGAAAAGGAAATGTTGGATAATATTTAGAAAGAGAAAATCACTGTGGAGGAATTTTAAAACAGAAGATATAGATGTAGATTAGGACGAATCGAATATGGAACTTGTTTTCTGCTTGCTTCTTTTTTAGTTTTACTGTCGGAAAAAAGAAAAAATCTTAAAATTGTCTTTCAATGAGCGCAAGGACGATATGTAAAAAACATCGAATAATGGACCTTTTATCAATGTTTCGCATAGTACATAACGTCATAGGAAACTGTTGTAATGAATACCAAACGATAGGCAACATCAGCGGTCATTAATGAATGCAATAGGGGCTATATACGGTAGGATAGGTCACGAAAATAAATTGCAGCGGTCACCCCCCAGAAAAGAAATATTTTGTAAATCAGTGACGAAATATTTTGTAAATCATCATTATTCAAATCATTTTTCTAGCCTAATATGCAGTAGGATGGGAAGTGTTGTATGCGAATTTTTTTAATTTGTGAGGTTCGGAAAAATATGCATGAGCAAAAAAATGCAGGTGGTGGTGTGAATTTAAGTTAGCGCTCATCGGAGTCAAAGGTGAGGGAAAAAAGGGGTAAAAATACACAAAAGTCCCAAAACTGCTTCGGGGTCGCCCCCAGAGGTGTTAAACGTAAGACCGACCCCCATTATTTTCCCTTAGCACCACTCCTCAAGGATACACTCCCTACACAAAAATTATACTTTTATAAAATTTGTGGAGGGAAACGACCACATTTTTCTGAACATACCTACCTCCTATCTTCAACTCTTAAGGTGCTCCCCATACGATATTTTTTTATTTTTTGTTATACTAGTAAGGCCCAAAAACTACCACGGAGTCGCCCCTAGCTGGGTTAAATGTAAGACCGACCTCCATCAATTTTTCAAATTAAATTTTCTGTTCAATTTTCGCTCCCCGACAAAAACTTACCACCTATTCTCACTCCTTAATGGGGCTCCCAAACAAAAAATATTTTTTATAAAATTTACTCGCACCACTCTAACTGCCCCAATGGGGAGTCAAAAGTATGACCAAACCCCAAATACCTAACTTCCATCTGCAACCCTTAACATTTTAATTTTTTATGAATGAAATGCTCAAAACTGCCCCCTAGACACTCCTAAAGAGAAGACGAGTAATTAATTGTTTTCTTACCAACGTTTTCCCCAAACTCCACACCATATGGGGTTCCCAACAAAAACTAATTTTTAAAAAATTTTCTCGCACCACTCTAACTGCCCCAAGGAGGTCCCAAGGGGAGTAAAATGCATATCAGTCCCAATAGTTTCTCAGAACACACCTACCCTCCTTCTGCAACCCTTAAGATGGACCCCATTTTTTTAATTTTTTTATGAAATAAAGGCCCAAAACTTCTCCGCAGTAGAAGCTAGAGGAAAGAAGTCTAAGACTGACCTCCATTAATTTACCCTCCTCAACATTTTCCCAAAAAATACCTACCGCCCTTTCACCGCTTCTTAAGTGGAAAAGTTGACATACTTCCTATTAAGCTTAAGGAGACTCCCACACAAAAGCAAACCATTTATAAAATTTGCTCCCACCGCTCTAGGGAAGTCAAATGTAAAAAAATGTTGTTATAGTCATCATATTAATGCAACGCCTCTTTCGGGAGCGTGTTACAAAATAGCCCGAAAATATTTGGGTCATTGGGTCATCGCCCAAAAATTTAAGAGATTTTTAATATGAATAATCGCCCAAAAATATATCATTTCTTAAAAGAAGTGAAAAAAGAACGCCTCTGGAATCTCTTGGAAGGTCTATACGCAAAGAAAAAAACGTTTAGAGGTCGTTTGTCGCAAACATAGCTTATTTGTCTCAAACAATATACTTTTGCCATAATAGTTAAAACATTTCCCGCAAATGAAAACGAAATCGATGCATTTCAATTGAGTAATCGGTTGCAACAAACGTTTCACAGGGTTCGTGATTAATTTAAATCGTTTGCAATAAGTACAATAGCCGTTTGTCATAAACATTTCACATGATTTGAGATAAACATAAATCGTTTGCGACAAACTAATTTCTTTTGCCTAACTTTTCGTTTGCGGGTATCGATTTTTTTTTTCTTTGTGAGTAGAAGAGGCATCTTTGTGGATATACTTTGAACATGTCTTCCTGAAATTTTCTTACACTTAGAATGTGTCAGAAGAAGGCCACCAGGAAAGCATGTCTACTTGGGGAAAGCATATTCGAATGAGTAGTGAATCCTATGGAAGGCAAAATTCCAGGTCTCTTTTCTGCAACTTCTGGTGTAGATGAAGATGTCGAGAATACCTACTTTTCATACTCACCTCTTACATAAACTTTAGCTCTCTACCATAGATGCCCCCTTAATAAGCATTATTTTCTTATTCTCCACAACTAAGTACAGCTCACGCGTTTTACGAAAGTTATGCTAAAACCACATAATTGACATATTCGCAGCAATTGTCAGAAAATGTTGTTCTGCTCAACGTTCCACTTCCCTGTGCTCCTCCTCGAGGAAGAGGTGGGGAGAGGGAGACAAAGTTTACATCGTGTGTTAAAGAAGCTGCCAGCTGAATAGTGGATGAGTTAAAGTGTCTTTGAGCTGTACCACTTTCTTCACGTCTATCCCATAGACGAGTATGTGGAAAGTTATAATTTGCTTAATATAAAAATTATAATTTGCTAACTAAATTAGTTTGATATTAGAAAAGTTTCAGGAGACATGAGACAGAGAGAGAGAGAGGGGAAGAAAAAACTAAGGAAATAAAGATAAAACTACATTTGTGGAATATGGCACAAGTTCCAGGCGGAAGATTTCTGCTTTAGTTTGTTATTCTGTCTGTCATTCCACTCATGTCGTTTGTCCTGAGAAGGGTAGAGCAGTGATTATTAAATTATTATTGAAGAATACGGCATGGAAATGTCATCATCGTTGTTGTCGTTGTCGTCGTCTTCGTCGATGATGTCTGTATGTAAGCTTTCTGGGAATGAAGGGATTGCGAACAACGCTTGTGGTTTACTTGTGGAGCAATTAGGGTCAGCAGTGTTTTGGTTTGCGGAGTTAAGTGACATATGAGTTCAGTTGGATGCTCCGATAAATGAAAAGTGAATTTAAATAATGCCATGCTGCAAGAATATACAACAGTTTTGTTGGAATTGTTGTGGATAAGTAAAAATTTGTTTGTAAATTGAGAAATCACAGCACATTAAGTGTGCTTAGACAATACGCTACTAATAAATGTGAACGGGCATATGGATGATGGAGTTGAAGTGGAGCAAAACAATTTATGAGTTTATTTCCTCATGCGCGTATTTACATAACAAATGAACAACATAAGCTCTGTTTATTGACCTCTTAGATGTTAGATAGACAGTGAAAGAAAGCGAAAGATATCCTAGTTGGACTAAAACTTAAACCAATTTGCAGTTTTGAGCAATTAATCATTTGAAACTATTGGAGAAATTTAGCTGAGGAACCTTATCCGCATAATAGTATATGTGATCGAAGGACCATTTTTTATTTAGAGACGAAGACATGATCTTCATGATAACCTCATTCACCCAGTAGTATATGTGGTCGAAGGACCATATTACTTTAAGCTTGAAGACATGGAATGTTAAGCAAGATAAGGAATAAGGAATTTCGCATTAGTAACGGCCACACCGTGCCAGGGAAGAGATTAAGCCAATTAAATCATCGATTTTTACTTAAATATATTGGAGAAATTTAACCGAAGAACATGCTCCATATACTAGGATATTAGGTCGAAGGACCGGTTATCACTTAGAGAAGATATGACTTTCTTTCAGAAACAATTTGGCCGAAGAATCAACATAGTAGTACAGTAGTGGACCTCATTACTTTAAGCATGACGACATCATCTTCTAGAGAATATTAAGTCAGATAAGGAATCTGATCCGTGTATTACTAACGGCGACCCCGTATCAGAGAAGAGAGCATCTCTGAAATAGTAAGTCAGTCAATTAACGTGGAGAACTGAACAACCAGAAGGACCAGATCCTATTCAGAGAAGAAAAGAAGGAAGCATGAGCACTGATCTCCTGGAATGTTAAGTCAGATAAAGAATTTAATCCGTCTTATCGACGACACTATGTCAAGGAAAACTCGATATATAAAATAGTAAATCAGTAAATTAACCTGGAAAACTGATCAACCAGAAGGACCTGATCCAATTCAGGGAATATATTAAGGACCACAATACTTTAAGCATGAATACATGATCTCATGTAATGCTGAATGAGATAAGTATCGGCGAAACCGTGTCAGGGAAGACAGGATATCTGAAATAGTAAGTCAGTAAATTAATATGGAAGAACCAGATTCAGGGAAGATATGAAATGTCTTCTATGTGGAATAGAATGTCATGAGTGAAGCTAGGCGGTTCTTCGGATCAAATTTATGTTAGTGAACTGCAATAATGAGAAAGCTTATTCATATAACCGAAGTAGTACTTTTCTTTCAGAAAAATATGATTAAGTTTAGGCCAACCAAGACAACCTGGATCCATAAACGAATTTAAGCGATCGAATGGCCAGATCTATTTAAAATTATTTAACAAACGCCATACAAGTATTGATACGTCCCACAATAATTGGAATTGGATATCCTACCGTCACCTTTTAACACCATCCTCTGAACACGTTGAAGTAGATCCAAGGAAGATCTTGGAGCACATGTATGCATATTATATGAAAGTATCGATAGAACAGCGATATATATCCCACATTACGACGTAGATCAAGAGAGATAATAGAATTGGATATTCTACCGTCACCCATCGCCCTCAAAGGAAGATCATGCAGCACCAAAGCATATATGGATATTGTATTCCAAGGAAGATCTTGGAGCACCTGTATGCATATTATATGAAAGTATCGATAGAACAGCGATACATATCCCACATTACGACGTAGATCAAGAGAGATAATAGAATTGGACATTCTACCGTCACCCATCGCCCTCAAAGGAAGATCATGGAGCACCAAAGCATATATGGATATTGTATTCCAAGGAAGATCTTGGAGCACCTGTATGCATATTATATGAAAGTATCGATAGAACAGCGATACATATCCCACATTACGACGGAGATCAAGAGAGATGATAGAATTGGATTTTCTACCGTCACCCATTGGAAGATCATGGAGCACCAAAGCATATATGGATATTGTATTCCATCTTATGTCAAATGTATATAGTGATAGGTACATCAAATATATGTTTTGTCCAACAAACATTACCTTCTATCTGCATGTGCAGAATATGAAGAGTAACTGATCGCTCAATATTTCCCCCGTTCACTGAAATCTACTACACCCTTGGATCAGTGAATCGCCAGAGAGACAACAAGGAGCACTGGGTCTTAGGTGCATTAAAATCTATTATATTCATTCGACCTCATTCAGAAATCCTAGCCAAGTGTCTCCATAGATCAATGGTCTTGAAGACCTGGTCTATAATCGAATGAGTATGAAGGACAGAGTGATACTGTCATCCGCGAATGAGTTCATTAGATGCGAAGTTCGATCCAAGAGGTCGTCAATGAAAATAAGAAAAGAAGGGAGTGGGAAAGGACAGAGACCTGTGGCGCTCGTCGAATGAGAACCCCCCCCCCCCCCCAGCTACAACAACACGTATAGTACGATCTATGAGGAAGCTCGATGTAAATGAAGTGTAAATCCACCATCAAAAACGATAAGCTTTGGTATGAGTGTGACGTGACAAACTCTATCAAAGGAGATATTTACTGCAACGACCTTACTGCTGCCAAACTGATGGAATTCACAGGAACGTCATCAGGTCTCCCGTACATAGATTCCTCATTAAGTTATTGATCATTAAGTAAGTCATTGGTCTCTAAATGTCTCATAAGATAGTGGTTAACCATAGTCTCCATAGCCTTAGAGAGTGCCGAGCAAATTGCAATTGGGCGGTTTTTTAGTGAAAGGCTGGACGTTCGGTAGAAAATGCGAAGAGCACTTACATAGGCCAAGTGCTGAAATGCCATCACGGCCAATGGATTTATTTACCTCGAGATTTGCGAGAACCTTTTTAACATCACCTGTTCGAACTATATACATTTTCGGATATGGGGATCCTTGCTTGCTTTCCGGCAAGGATCAGACAACAACTCATCAAGTCTCCCGCAGATCTAATCTTCATTGAGTAAGTCATTGATCTCTAATCAATAACATAACCATAGATAGCGCCAAGCAAATGGCAATCGGGCGGTAGTTCACAGGGATGTTTTCTAGATTGGCAATCTTCCATCTCCGCAATATTCCAACGCGCTGGCAGGACCTCTGCAGGGTTGCAAGGTTGCAAAATGGACAAGTGCTGAAATGCCACCCGGGCCCAGAGTTTTATTTACTTCGAGATTGGCGAGAATCCTTTTTTGAATCCTGGAACTAGATACATTTTCGATCGCGGGTAGTGGTTGATTGCTTCCCCTCAAGGCTTAATTCCTTGCAAACATTTCAGTCAATAGATTAACTTTAGGTTAGTGAATAATTGGTCATCTTTAACAAGAGTTGGGATAGATGAGGAGTTATCGTTTACTCTTCTTACAAATGACCGAATTCACTGACTTCTCCTGGGAGAAGGAACAGTGGGGGTGGCGAAGTTGCGAACGGGCTAGCGTAGCGAAGAGCACTTACATAGGACAAGTGCCGAGATTTGCGAGAACCCCTTCTGAGTCATAGAGCCAGATACATTTTGGATCACGCATGTGGCTGATTGCCTTATGGCAAGGATGAATTCCTTGCAAACATTTGAGTCAATAGGTTAGCTTTGGCTAACGGATTAGTGAATTGTTGGTCACCATTAACAATAGTTGGCATATATGAGGAGTTATCCTTTACTCTTCTTACAAATCTCCGAGATCTCTTACTTCCCCTGGGATAAGAAGGAAATTTGGCACGTATATGTAGTTCGAACAGAAAATGTTCACGTTTAAGTACCCAGACAAACATGGTTCTTGTCTGCTTGTGTAGATCAAATCAGATCAGAGGATCAGACATTTTTATTAACACCATTTTCTAAACGCTTCCTCTTTGGATCTTGCATGACCTATATTAGTTGGATTATTTGACATAACTTTAGTTGGAATAAGAATGACTTCAATGCAATCAAGATCATATATTCGATCATCTTTAGCTCCAGTTGCCAATTTAATATGCTGGAAAAATTCGTTGAGCTCGGTTTATCCGACACAGATTTAGTGGGAATAAGAATTACTTCATTCCAATCGAGATAATAGTTTCGATCATCTATAGCTCCAGCTGCCAATTGAAATGCTGGAAAAATTTGTTGAGCTCGCTTTATCCGACATAACATTATTTAGAATAGAAATGACTTCATCCCAATCAAGATAATATTTTCGATCATCGTTGAGCTCGCTTTATCCGGCAAAGCTTTAGTGGTAATAAGAATGACTTCATTCCAATCGAGAAAATATTTTCGATCATCTCCAGCTTCCAATTGAAATGTTGGAAAAAGTTGTTGAGCTCGGTTTATCCGACATAGCTTTAGTGGGAACAAGAATGACTTCATTCCAACCGAGATAATATTTTCGATCATCTACAGCTCCCGCTGCTAATTGAAATGTTGGAAAAATTCGTTGAGCTCGGTTTATCCTACATAACTTTAGTTAGAATAGAAACGACTTCATTCCAATCAAGATAATATTTGCGATCATCTCCAGCTTCCAATTGAAATGCTAGAAAAATTCGTTGAGCTCGGTTTATCCGACATAGCTTTAATGGGAATAAGAATGACTTCATCCCAATCAAGATACTATTATCGATCATCTACAGCTCCTGCTGCCAACTTAAATCCTGGAAAAAATCGTTGAGCTCGCTTTATCCAACATAGCTTTAGTGGGAATAAGAATGACTTCATTCCAATCGAGATAATATTCTCGATCATCCACAGCTCCAGCTGCCAATTGAAATGCTGGAAAAATTCGTTGAGCTCGGTTTATCCGACATAACTTTAGTTAGAATATAAATGACTTCAATCCAATCAAGATAATATTTTCGAACATCTCCAGCTCCAGCTGTCAATTTAAAGGCTGGAAAAATTCGTTGAGCTCGCTTTATCCGACATAGCTTTAGTGGGAATAGAAATGTCTTCATTCCAATCAAGATAATATTTTCGATCATCTCCAGCTTCCAATTGAAATGCTGGAAAAATTCGTTGAGCTCGGTTTATCAGACATAGCTTTAGTGGGAATAAGAATGACTTCATTCCTATCAAGATACTATTTTCGATCATCCACCGCTCCAGCTACCAATTGAAATGTTGGAAAAATTCGTTGAGCTCGATTTATCCGACATAACTTTAGTTAGAATAGAAATGACTTCATCCCAATCAAGATAATATTTTCGATCATCGTTGAGCTCGCTTTATCCGGCATAGCTTTAGTGGGAATAAGAATGACTTCATTCCAATCGAGAAAATATTTTCGATCATCTCCAGCTTCCAATTGAAATGTTGCAAAAAGTTGTTGAGCTCGGTTTATCCGACATAGCTTTAGTGACTTCATTCCAATCAAGATAATATTTTCGATCATCTCCGGCTCCAGCTGTCAATTTAAATGCTAGAAAAATTCCTTGAGCTCGTCCCAATGTGCCTTTTCCTATATGTACATCGCTTTCCGACCATCTCTGAGTCCTTACAATGTCTTTGGACTGCCTGTATTGTACCTCCATCCTCCAGATGAGTTTCTACCTCCGACCAATATGAGTGATTGCCTCGATACAATGACTTTATGCATTTCCATAAAATGACACTGAAAACATAAAATTGATTGCCGTCACTCTAGTGGGCGTAGCGTGTCACCAAGAGGCGGCAATATAATACTAATCCATCATCGGTGGCCACCAAAAACAAAAAAATGCAGCATTTTTAAACATCTGCGAAGATTTTAAAAAAATCGCTGAGGGGAGCAACCGGGGAACATTGCAAAAATCATTATAAGCACAGAAGGAGATGTGATACCTGTGCCATCAGGGCATATCCTCCACGCTTCATATGCTGATAAAAGTCAAAAGGGAAACCGGGATACCAAGTAGCACAAAATAGGCCTATCAATAAACACGTCTTCAAGTAAATAAACGCCCAGCTAATGCACACGGTTTGGGTTTGTAGCGACGTTTTCCAAGCAAACAAGGAAAGCCAGCTTGAGGTGGGAGTTAAAGGAGAGGGCGAACAACGAAGGATATGCGAACGTGTGTGTGCGTGTGTCAGAGTGCGTGTGCCTGTGTGTATGTGTATGTGCTTATGTACGTGTACATGTGTTTCTGCGTTTCAGCGTATTTGTGTTAAAAGCAGTAAATGTAATTGCTTATAAAATATGCAAACCACAATTTCAAGCCATTATCAAACACGGTTAAATAACCGCATGACTTAGACGACAGCCAGCAAAAAGCTAAACAACAGCTACAGCGACACGGCTACACGGGAGCAGCAACAACTCGGCGCTGACAAAGAGAAGCCTATGCCGCGTTGAAAGTGGCAATATTAGACGAGCAACACTTACCATCATGCCCTGCCCTGCCCTGCCATTCACACTCGCACGTCTTGTGAAATAAAGTGATGTTCGGTTACGATGTCTATGTTTACATTAACTGTCATACAATCAGCTATAACACCATCACTACCCCCGACAGCCATCAGCGCGCTTCGACAGAGCCTCCATTGCCGCCACCAAAATCCCTTCCAGCTAGTCAGCCAGCCAGCCAAGCATCACTCCCGGCCACGCATCGTTTTCAATGTCTAACCTTAAGAAAGTAATCACTCAAACTCAAGACACCGTGTTTCAGCAGTCATTGAACAGCAATGAAAGAAAGAAAAGGACTTAAGGAGTCCAGCATCCCATTTTGCCACCCAAGACATTACTCCTGCCAGCCAGCATCACCAGCATCGCCATCATCAACATCGACATCTTCAGCGCGGCGTCACCACAAAACAGCTTATATGACTTATTGGCATTTGAGACCATGTTATAAGAGATCTGCCATTAAAAGGCCTAAGAACAACACCGAAGGCTACACCGCCACAGCTAAGAACCAGGCAGCCAGGGAGGGAGGCAACCAGGCAGACAAACCCCTTTCATGCCTCCCCAGAGTTTAAAGAAAAGGCTAAAAGGAAGGAAACTTTATTTTTGGTGCAGGGGTTTGGAGCGGGTGGCCACACAAAAGGCAAACAACCACCTTGTTTTGTACAAAAAGACAGGCATTGACGGATTTGTCAGGACACATCAAAACAAAAGCAAAAAACACAGTCGAAGGAAGGAAGGAAATTATTTACTTTGGCTGTTTGTGTTGCCTCATTTTCACAAAGACTGAGGGTTTGGTTAAATGTTCCAGAACTTTTGTGGCATCGTTTTCATCGTTGGCCATAAATGGCGAATCCTTGTTTGAGGTTTTCTTTTCCCGAAAATACGGGCAGAAATATTCGAAATACAACATAATACGCTATGCCACTTCCAGGAAAACCATAAAGCGGTTCGCGTGTCCATGAAAATTATAACTATTAAAAAAAGAGTAGGTGGCCTGGAACATGATGAGCCAGAAATGATTCATTGCCCGATAATTCCGTCAATTTCCTCAAAATGTCCCGACATTTAATCAAGTACAATATAACTGGCGCCCAACGTGACAACCGATAATTTCAATGCTGCGTATTTACGAGTTCTTTAAAATTGTAAACGAGTACATTTATGCTGGGGGTGAAGATGATGAGGTGATCTATTTGTATTAAATAAAAAATCAAGTAAGGAAGGTTAAAGTCGGGCGTGGCCGACTATATGATACCCTACACTTAGTCATTATACCCTATGGTGTAGGATATAAAAAAGGGCATTAAATTTGAACCGGGTGATATACAATGCAGCTATAACAGGAGAATATACTACAAATTCAATAGTTCTATCTGTATATGTAAGAAAATTTGAACACAAACTTTGAATGGAAGCTATATATAACCCTGAACCGATCTGACACATGGGTAGCAAAGGTTTTCTTGTTGAAATATTAGACGCTTTCCCAAATTTTATGGAGTGTTAAATATGTGGTTTCTAGAGCGGAAAGAATCAAAAACGGGAGCTATATATAATCTGGACCGATGTGACCCACTTTCGCTATAGTAATTTCAATTTGAAACATTAGCTGATGTGCCGAATTAGAAGAAAATCTGTTCAAAAATGCTATTTCTAGAGCGGAAATAATCAATTCAGTAGCGAAATTTGTAATGGAGCTATATATAGGGTCCGCCATCTAACTTTTTTTTTCAACTATTCAACCGTTGGACTATTATTTGTGGGGTGCCCTCAGCAGCCATTTGAATGAAATTATTTTCCATTATTAACCGGAAGGATTGTACTTTCAAATAAAAAAGATATTTGAGAAAATATATAAATATATATATAGTTTTTTTATAACATTTTCAAAAAAATAAAAAATATTTGGCGGACCCTATATATGTCTGAACTCATCTGACCCATTTTCACCAGAGCTGTTTTTAGTTGAAAGTTGTTTTGCCAAATTTGAAGAAAATCTGTCAAAGTTAGTGGTTTCTAGAGCGGAAAGAGTCAAATCGGAGGAGATATTTGTATGGCTAAATTTAAACCTAAGCTATATATAAATCTGAACCGATCTATTCTATTTTTACCAGAGCTGTTTTTAGTTGAAAGATAAGTTGTTTTGCCAAATTTGAAGAAAATCTGTCAAAGTTAGTGGTTTCTAGAGCGGAAAGAGTCAAATCGGAGGAGACATTTGTAAGGCTAAACATAAACCGAAGCTATATATAAATCTGAACCGATCTATTCTATTTTTACCAGAGCTGTTTTTAGTTGAAATGTAAGTTGTTTTGGAAAATTTGAAGAAAATCTGTCAAAGTTTGTGGTTTCTAGAGCGGAAAGAGTCAAATCGGATGAGGCATTTGTATGGGATCTATATATAAATCTGAACAGATCTATCCTATTTTTACCAGAGCTGTTCTTAGTTGAAATATAAGCTGTTTTGCCAAATTTGAAGAAAATCTGTCAAAGTTAGTGGTTTCTAGAGCGGAAAGAGTCAAATCGGAGGAGATATTTGCATGTCTAAATTTAAACCTAAGCTATATATAAATCTGAACCGATCTATTCTATTTTTACCAGAGCTGTTTTTAGTTGAAATGTAAGTTGTTTTGGAAAATTTGAAGAAAATCTGTCAAAGTTTGTGGTTTCTAGAGCGGAAAGAGTCAAATCGGATGAGGCATTTGTATGGGATCTATATATAAATCTGAACAGATCTATCCTATTTTTACCAGAGCTGTTCTTAGTTGAAATATAAGCTGTTTTGCCAAATTTGAAGAAAATCTGTCAAAGTTTGTGGTTTCTAGAGCGGAAAGAGTCAAATCGGAGGAGACATTTGTATGGGAGCTATATATAAATCTGAACCGATCTATCCTATTTTTACCAGAGCTGTTCTTAGTTGAAATATAAGCTGTTTTGCCAAATTCGAAGAAAATCTGTCAAAGTTTGTGGTTTCTAGAGCGGAAAGAGTCAAATCGGATGATACATTTGTATGGGAGCTATATATAAATCTGAACCGATCTATCCTATTTTTACCAGAGCTGTTCTTAGTTGAAATATAAGCTGTTTTGCCAAATTTGAAGAAAATCTGTCAAAGTTTGTGGTTTCTAGAGCGGAAAGAGTCAAATCGGAGGAGACATTTGTGCGGCTAAACATAAACCGAAGCTATATATAAATCTGAACCGATCTATTCTATTTTTACCAGATCTGTTCTTAGTTGAAATATAAATTGTTTTGCCAATTTTGAAGAAAATCTGTCAAAGTTTGTGGTTTCTAGAGCGGAAAGAGTCAAATCGGAGGAGACATTCGTATGGGAGCTATATATAAATCTGAACCGATCTATCCTATTTTTACCAGAGCTGTTCTTAGTTGAAATATAAATTGTTTTGCCAATTTTGAAGAAAATCTGTCAAAGTTTGTGGAGGAGGAGACATTTGTATGGGAGCTATATATAAATCTGAACCGATCTATCCTATTTTTACCAGAGCTCTCCTTAGTTGAAATATAAGCTGTGTTACCAAATTTGAAGAAAATCAGGTGAAATATGTGATTTCTAGAGCGGAAAAAGTAAAATAGGAAGCAAAATTTGTATGGCAGCTATATCTAAATCTGAACCGATTTGCTTCAAATTAAATAGCGTTCGTCCTTATCCCATAAAACTTCGGTGTGCAAAGTTTCATTTAGTTCTAACAACAATTGCGACCTGGACTTTGATTACAAGAATAGATGGACAGACGGACGGGCGGACGGACATCGCTAAATCGACTCAAAAAGTGATTCTAAGTCGATCGGTATAATAAACGATGGGTCTATGTCGTTTCCTTTTGGGTGTTACAAACAAATGCACAAAGACACCCTGTGGTGTAGGGTATAAAAATAGAATTTGGAAATATAGAACACTACTGGATTAAAAAAAATAATTCAACCTAAAATCGATTTGAAGAAATATTTTTAAATTTACAAAGTCTCTTTTCACAGATCTATATAATAAACTTTTCAAGACTTGTTCACGTTCACCAGAGCTGTAAAAAAACTGACGTCCAACGTGAAAAGTCATAATTACAATATTATGAAAATGTATAGTAAAGCTGCTCTGAAATTGTAACGCAAATCTGTTATGTTATGAGCTAAGACAATAATTAATAGGGTAAGAAAAAGAGAGCCTAGACCATAATTTGAAAATATAGGCAACTACAGGATTTCCAAAAAATTAATTCAATCTAAGGTCGATTTGGAGAAATATTTTTAATTTGGGAAATTTACAAATTTCCTATTAACTGATCTATATAATATATTATTTAAGAATTGTTCACTTTCAGAACTGTAAGAGAACTGGCGCCCAACGTGAAAAACGATAATTACCTATTATATATATACAAATAGTAAAGCTGCTCTAAAATTGCAACACAAATTGTTTAAGTTGTGGAATAAGATAATAATAACTAGGGACCATAATTTGGAAAAATAAAACACTACTGGATTTCCAAAACATTAACCTAAGTTCGATTTGAAGAAATATTTTTAAACTAGAAAATTTACAAATTTCCTATTAACTGATCTATATAACAAACTCTTCCAGATTTGTTCACATTCAACACAGCTGACACAGAACTAGCGTCCAACGTGACAACCGATAATTGCAAAATTGTATATCTACGAGTAAACAGATTTTTCGAAATTCGTACTTTTTGGGGTTAAAATGAAAAAAGGGGATCAAAATAGTACCAATCAAATGACCGCAGCTAGAGTCATGAAATTCGGAGTATACATTCCTCTGACTGCGTAGACACGGAAAATAAACGGATTTTTCGAAATTCGTACTTTTTGGGGTTAAAATGGAAAAAGGGGATAAAAATAGTACCAATCAAATGACCGCAGCTAGAGTCGTGAAATTCGGAGTATACATTCCTCTGACTGCGTAGACACGGAAAATAAACGGATTTTTCGAACTTCGTACTTTCAAGGGATACAATGGTACAGAGGGATAAAAATAGTACCAACTAAACGACTACAACTAGAATGATGAAATTCGAATTGCGTAGAAACGTCAAGGGGGTAAAAATGGTACCAACCAAATGGGCGCAGCTGGAATCATGGAGTTCGGTGTATACCTTCCTCTGACTGCTTAGACACGCAAAATAAAAAGTTTTTTTTTCCAAATTCGTAATTTTTCTTTTACGGCAAGAATTGGTTGAATCATGAAGTAAGGTTATTTTGCACTATGTACGTCTGATAATGGATTTTCAAAATTTGTACTTTAGGAATTAAAATAGAATGGAAATACAACCAACTGTAGCACCCACTATCTACCGATATTTATGGTATTTAAGCTTTTTGAAAATATAAATATAAGAATATTTAATTTTTGATTTGAAATAAATAATGGTTTGAAATAATTAAAATATTATACTTATTTATAAAATTATTTTTTTTTAAATTTTTGTATGTGTTTTGGTTTTGCTATATTAAAAAATTTATATTTTCCTGTAATATTACTACACTTCTACGAAAACCGACAACCTCTGTGGAATGCAATCCACAATTTTTGTTCTTTATGACAAGAGCTAGAACTTTGCCTCAGAGAGTAAATCAAAATTCCGAACGGTTTGCAAGATATGAGCCTGAGAATATGATCACTTTTTTCCAAAAATTACACCGAGGCCTCAAATCTCTGGGGGCCCATAAAAAAAAGTGCATGACTTTGGGGGGAAAAAAACACGGGTCTTTTTTTTTTGGTCTTTTATCATGTAGCGGTGTCCGTATATGGTTATTTTTTTTCGTGTTGCACTGTGATATTACTCTAAACAATCACTGCGAAGGCGCCTACCTAGCCTCCGCAGCAGTCATGGTGAAATATCTCAACTCTTTATGGTATGAGTAAGATGAAACGTTTGAGAACTATACCATGTTATAATTTTTCATATGAGTGTTGCATACTCTGAAGCGAAATAATTTATTTCAATTATCAGTATAGTCGTAGTCAGGCTGAGTACAAATTTACTTGGTTTAAGGAAAAATTTCCGAAAATTTTCCTCAGATTGAGTATAATTTTACTTGGCATGACTACAAATTTACTTAGTTTGAGAAACAATTTACTTGGATTGAGGAAAAAATCGGAATATTTTCCTCAGTTTGAGTATAAATTTACTTGATTTGAGTAAAAGATTAAGTAAAGATTTACTTGATTTGAAGAAAAATTGTCCTCAGTTTGAGTAAATTTTACTTGCTTTGAGGAAAAGTTGAACTGGAATCAAGCTCAAAGCATGTCCTATTTTCAAGGAAAAGTTTGTACTTGATGTGAGAAGTTATTGCCTTAGCGCTATACGAAGTTCAATTTTCCTCAGTTTTAGTACATATTTACTTAATCCGTGGCATACTTTTTTCTGAGTGTAGAATATCAATAACAATTTGGGTATTTAAACAAGAAATTATTTATTATTTTTTTCTTGTAGCTCTTGGTTTTCGTTTTGTTCCACGGTGTTTGTATTATTGAATTGAGGGAATCAGTTAGATATCGATCATCGAAAAGACATCTTCTCATTCTCCAATATTGTGCGCCAGTTACAGCTATTTTAAACTCTATTTGTTACGAGTGTTTTGAATTTCTTGCTTCAATCATACAACAATCGTACAAAATGTATTTTCGATGATGAGATCTAACAGATTCCCTTAATATAATAGTGCGGTATTAGGTCTGTGGAAAAAAGTAGAGGTATTCTAATTGAGGTATGTCAGCGCCTCTAAAACCTGCCGACATTATGCCATGTTCTCCAAGGCAATAAGGTGTATAAGATTCTCATTTTCTATTATTATAAAAAATTGAAAAATATAAAAATATTCCCAAATATAAATTGTATACTCCATGATCTGAAGATTGCTCCGTCTTCTTTTCACTTTATAATGACATTTCTACGCCAACGATGCTCTGGTTCCTTGTGAAACATTTCATGATACACCAAACTCATGCTCCTCCTTTCCAATGGAAATCAGTCTTTGCGACCAAATTGCAGGCATTTGGTTGAAAAACGCCATGGCTTTTACAAGCTTTTTAAATATTTAATGAAGACATGTTTTAATACGGCAAATGACAACATTTACAGAGTAGCAACAGCAACACTACGCAGCCATCATCAGCATCGTCAATAATACCCAAATAGCATCAGTGGCATATCATCGTCCTCACCTCATCATCAGCATCGGAAATTTGAGCCCAAGCAACATCGACATCGTCATCTTCATCCTAATTGTCACCCAGACCACCAAGAATACCTAAAATTTCGAACTTATTCCAAAAAGCACATTGCCAAAATTTGCCCTCTTTCCACTCAGTGCAGCCACTTAAGCGTATAAATATTTCCCTGCTAATTATCACAGTGACAGTGGGTAAAACACTCGCCCGCTCTTGGCCCGAATTTAGGATACTCTTTATGAGAATTTGTTGTACATAAACTTTGACTTTTAATATGTATTTTGTTTCAAACAAAAACATCGAAGCAAACAAACAAACAAACTTACTGTGTGCGTGTTCTCCCGGTGTTGTCTCAGCAAACAACAATTTGCTTTTGATTTTCTGCTAACGCTGTTTTCGCTGCTTCTTTGGTCTAAAGATGATGATAAATTGTCAAAATGACTTCGTTTTGATTATCTGTAAGGAAAGAGAGAAAGAGGGAGGAATTAGAAAGGAAACGATGATAAAAATTAGTCAAAAGCAGCAGCTCATTAAGAAATTTTGAATATGACAGCAAACTTAAGAACACTTTAGATTGATTGTATGCTTCCTGCAAAAACCAAACCAAACTTATTATAAACTGGCACATAATTGACCATGTCAACATTAATGGGACAGGTGTCAGTTTGCATCAGTGTCATAGGAAATTCATTAGCCGAGAATGGCGTGACGAAAATTTAACCTCAGGCCTGGGAAGATATGAATCGAGAAATTAAAACATATTTTGGAATATGAAAAACTGGCGCCCAACGTTAAATCCCAAATTACAACATTTTATATACATGAATATTTTGAGTGATTCAGTCTGAGATGGAAAACTGACGTCCTATTTAAATTTTAATAATGGTGTCATACGTTTGTTCTGCTCATTAAATGGGTATATCGCCGAAACGACAATGAATTTCTCTGGCAGTAGGTTTTTAAGCTTCCTCAAAAGACATCAATCATAAAACAAAAAAAAATCCAGCGGATATAAGAAATTTCGGCAACACTGGCTCCCAATTGCACTATTCGAAAGAAACATTTATAAAATTTAATAAATAATTTCTTGTTTAGATACCCGAATTGGTACTGATATTTTGTTTTTATATATTATATTTACAGTTTTCTTTTCTTGGGTGACTTATAGTGAAATTTCATGTAGAATATTTTTTCCATTGACGCCATCCCCCTAAAATGCACTTTTGTGGGAGAGTTTAACAAAATTCGTAAAAAGTATGAAAGAAAAAATTTTATAAATAATTTCTTGTTTAAGTACCAAAATTGGTACTGATATTTTATTTATATCTGTTATATCTACAGTTTTCTTTTCTTCGGTGACTTATAGTGAAATTTCATGTAGAATATTTTTTCCATTGACACCATCCTCCTAAAATTTACTTTTGTGGGAGATTTTAGCAACAATTTGGAAAAAGTACAAAAGAAAAAAATAATAAATAATTTCTTGTTTAAATACCCAAACTGGTACTGATATTTTATTTATATCTGTTATATCTACAGTTTTCTTTTGTTTGGTGACTTATAGAGAAATTTCATGTAGAATATTTTTTCCATTGACACCATCCCCCTAAAATTCACTTTTGAGGGAGATTTTAGCAACAATTTGGAAAAAGTAAGAAAGAAAAAAAATAATAAATAATTTCTTGTTTAAATACCTAAATTGGTAGTGATATTTAATTTATATATGTTACATCTACAACTTTCCTTTGTACGGTGACTTATAGTGAAATTTCACGTAGAATATTTTTTTCATTCACATCACCCATAAAATTCCGTTTTTGGGGAAGAATTTAACACCAATTCGGAAAAAGAATGAAATTAACACTAAAATGAATTTCAAGTTTTTACTTATTTCAGGCATTTAAGTTGAGTTCAGAGACTTATAGCAGAATGTGATGGCAAATATTTTTGTAGAACATTTTGACCCGTTAAATCGCTGTTTTAAAGGGTGTTTTTTCCCCTTTGCACAACAGGGACCAAAAAGACCCCTTTACTGAAGAGTTAAAATGTTAAATTTATTCACAAAAATGTTCCTCGTAGTGTTTTAAGTAATATTGCTGAACACATTATATACTTAAAATGTAAGGATCACAAGGTTTCCGATGGAAATTCGTCATAAGAATAAGCAAAAATAAATTATTTCTTGTTTAAATACCGAACTTGGTAGTGATATTTTATTTATATTTTTGGTATTTACAGCTTTCTTCTGCTCGGTGACTTATAGTGAAATTTCACGTAGAACATTTTTTCCATTCACACCATCCCCCTAAAATTTAGTTTTGTGGGACAGTTTAGCACAAATTCGGAAAAAGTAATTTAATTTAATTCGGAAAAATTAATTTTAAGTTTTGAATATTTCTGGCACTTAAGATGATATTTTAACTGTGGTATATGCAGAGACATTTAGTAGAATTTTATGGCAACTATTTTTGTAGAACATTTTGACCCGTTAAATCGCTGTTTTAAGGGGTGTTGTTACTCCTTTGCACAAAAGGACACCTTTGGACAAAAGGGCCCAAAATGGCCCCTTTAGTGAGGAGTTAGAGGGTTAGAATGTTCCACAAAAATGTTCCTCGTAGTGTTTTAAGTAATATTGCTGAACACATCCTAGACCTAAAATGTAAGGATCACAAGGTATAGGAAACCTATTCAGCCAATTCAATATAAGAATGTGCAACAGGGGAAATATTGACCCCCCCCCTTCAAAAATGACCAACATATGTCAAATTTTAAACGTCGATACACGTATATTCTTTTTTAACCCCTCTATCAGAATCCGTTGTCAGTATCTTGTGTTCCACAGTGTAATTAATTTTTAAACAAAATAATTGTAACAAAAGTGGCGCCCAACGTTAGACAAAGGTCTGAGAAATTAAAAATTTATAATATAAGAGTGTTTGAGTGATTTTTTGTGGTAATAGTTTCATTGTCATGGAGCCAAAAGTAAATGAAATACTGAAATTGATGGTTTTATATAAAAAAGCATATCGGAAATGAAAAATCTAGATACGTATTTTTATATTAAGCCATCGATAATCGGAAATGGAATGACCATATCAATACTACAAGTAAGAATCATTTCAATTGGGCGGATCAACGTTACATCTAATGTGAAATCATTGTTTTTTAAACAATTTTAAACCTTGACAAAATATCAAACAACAATTTATTAAAATATTGGCGAAAATGGCAGGAATTTAAGAACTTCGCGAAATCATTAAAGCGAATCTTGAGGGAAGGTTTGCTTCAATGTTCTTACAAAATACCTTCCATGGTAAATTTGAATTCTAGGTGCATATTGACCATATCTTACCCTCAATATAATTATAGACTATAATTTTTGTTTGAATAATATTGCGTTAAATATAAATTATTTATTATGGATTTTTTTACGGATAATGGCATTTCTGTTCTGTAAAACGATTTATTTTGTTCCATGCATCCTTTAATGATGAGCATTTTTGAATGAGAAATCCACTTTGTGGAACTGGAATTTGAGCAAATTTTGTTCAGATATAGAATCAATAGGTAAGAATTTCTAAATATGCAATAAAAACAATTCCCTATGAGCACAGCGACAACTATTATATTGAGCGAATGGATACACGAATTAATTAAAAATTAAAAAATTATAGCTTAAGATGTACGCACCAGCAAAACCGTCATTTTTTCTCGATAATTTTCGTATGAAATTTACACGCTGCTGAGTCAACAGAGAATGAAATAGAACTAAAGCTCAGCCCCGAATTTCATTTAGATCAGAAGATATTTGCGACATGCAATTTTTGATAAGAAAACCGTATGGGCTGACCTATGTTTGTCTGCCCATACTGTTGAGTTTAATCGATGACGATACACAGCAAGAAATAAAATGGAAGTATCCAAATAAACAAATTTTTTAAATTGTGTGGTATAGAAATTCAAAGTATCAACGAATATATTTGCAAGACGATTATTGAAAATATGTTTCACATGCAAACGATAAAGAAATTCATATATTGGAAATTTTGAAATATTTGCATATTTATTCGATGAAGAAATTCAAATATTGAGTTAGAAAAGTAGCAGGAGGTTTATTGCTCTATAAAGAGAGCATGCCCTCTGTGAGAATGTATTGGTGTCGTGTAAAAAGATGAAAAAGTTGGTGGCGCATGACCAGTGGACGCCTGACACTGCTCTCTACTGATAAGTTATCGCCACACACGATATGAAATACGTGTATGGTTGATTGTGGCTCTACTTCTGGCCATTGGAAATTTTGAAATATTTGCATATTTATTCGATGAAGAAATTCAAATATTGAGTTAGAAAAGTAGCAGGAGGTTTATTGCTCTATAAAGAGAGCATGCCCTCTGTGAGAATGTATTGGTGTCGTGTAAAAAGATGAAAAAGTTGGTGGCGCATGACCAGTGGACGCCTGACACTGCTCTCTACTGATAAGTTATCGCCACACACGATATGAAATACGTGTATGGTTGATTGTGGCTCTACTTCTGGCCATTGCCAAAAACTAAAATTTCCATCATAAGAAGGAAAAACATTCAAAAACACATTAAAAGTCAGTTTCGAAGCGCGTCTTCTCGCCATCAGCTCCACACTCAATATGCGGAGAGTGATGATTAAGTTGAATATAAGGAATGATCTGAAAATATGAATTATAAGCTCCCAACGAACTATGTTGTTTGAAAATGATGTGTCTTCGGCAAAGGATTAATTCAAATAATTAAATTTAGAGCTATTCTTGAAATTTAATTTATTTTGTTAGACAGATTTTATTTATACTCCGTTGCACTTTTTTTTGTGTACTATTACTGATACGATCCGTGAATCGTGCCTTCAATCATACTTATAAAGTTTTGAGGTGCTGCTTTAATTTGTATAAATCAATTAGTTTTCTCAATCATAAAGGTTTACTAGTTTTTTCATTTCAGTTTCGACAATGCACTCGTTCGCTAATCAATAACTATAACTTTGACAAATCAACAAGTTCTTTGGATGTGATATGTTTTCAAAAAATAATGAAGAAATAATTGAGAGGTTAGCAAATTTTGTCAGACCCGAAATGTGAAGTTTTGTTGTCATATGTGTCGAATAAAAATATTTGCTTGTGTATTTTTATAGATGTCTCTCGCAGACCATTAAAAAGATTACAGATCAGTAGCAGTACAACAGCAAAGGTATTTGATTAACTAAAAAATAATAAAAATTTGCCTTTTAATATTTTATTTTTTATATTAGCAATCTAAGTCTGCTTCGTGGGATCTATAAATACAATTAAAGTAGCCGGGTGGAAGGTGAAACCTATAATCGCAACAAATTATATACATGTGTGGATCTAAGTTATAAAATTAATCACCAAGACACAGTGTTGTGGAATATTAATTCATATTTTTCATATATATTATATTCATATATATTTATTATACCCATTACAAATTTATAGAAATTAAGCATTTTTTTCTGCTGTATTTTTGTATTTTTCTATTTTTCTATTTTTGTATTTTTGTATTTTTGTATTTTTGTATTTTTGTATTTTTGTATTTTTGTATTTTTGTATTTTTGTATTTTTGTATTTTTGTATTTTTGTATTTTTGTATTTTTGTATTTTTGTATTTTTGTATTTTTGTATTTTTGTATTTTTGTATTTTTGTATTTTTGTATTTTTGTATTTTTGTATTTTTGTATTTTTGTATTTTTGTATTTTTGTATTTTTGTATTTTTGTATTTTTGTATTTTTGTATTTTTGTATTTTTGTATTTTTGTATTTTTGTATTTTTGTATTTTTGTATTTTTGTATTTTTGTATTTTTGTATTTTTGTATTTTTGTATTTTTGTATTTTTGTATTTTTGTATTTTTGTATTTTTGTATTTTTGTATTTTTGTATTTTTGTATTTTTGTATTTTTGTATTTTTGTATTTTTGTATTTTTGTATTTTTGTATTTTTGTATTTTTGTATTTTTGTATTTTTGTATTTTTGTATTTTTGTATTTTTGTATTTTTGTATTTTTGTATTTTTGTATTTTTGTATTTTTGTATTTTTGTATTTTTGTATTTTTGTATTTTTGTATTTTTGTATTTTTGTATTTTTGTATTTTTGTATTTTTGTATTTTTGTATTTTTGTATTTTTGTATTTTTGTATTTTTGTATTTTTGTATTTTTGTATTTTTGTATTTTTGTATTTTTGTATTTTTGTATTTTTGTATTTTTGTATTTTTGTATTTTTGTATTTTTGTATTTTTGTATTTTTGTATTTTTGTATTTTTGTATTTTTGTATTTTTGTATTTTTGTATTTTTGTATTTTTGTATTTTTGTATTTTTGTATTTTTGTATTTTTGTATTTTTGTATTTTTGTATTTTTGTATTTTTGTATTTTTGTATTTTTGTATTTTTGTATTTTTGTAGTTTTGTATTTTTGTATACGATTTAGAAGAAATTTGAGTTGATTCCTTTCAATATTTTAACAAGGTAATAATATTTAACCCAGCAACAATGTTTGTATATTCATGCATATTTAAACATGTCTATGAAAACTCAATTTCGATAATTAGTTTTCAACATAGAAACTATTTGTCGAGCAAAATGTTGTCACCAATAGAAATGGGAAAATGTTACCAACACATTTGCAGGAATAAAGGACCTCAATACACACACAGGTCGATATATACATGAACATGAAATGAAAGTTGTTTGCTTCCCCATTCATTTTGAAATCAAAACTATGCACATGTGAAATTAAAATCTCATCATGGTAATAACTTCATTTAACTGTGATTACAAACAAAACAAATAATATGAACAACAAATAATAATCATAAAACTATACTTATTGAATAAATATTGGTTAGAAATTTGGAGCAAAATATTGACTACAAACTTTAGTAATAATAGATGGCAGATGATTCCAATTAAACCTCCACCTCTCACACACCTTAATGACATTTAGTAAAATAAATATTTGTTAGGAAAAAACAAAAAAAAATGTGAAACTCTAGATAGAGTAATAAAATAATTATGGCCTGAAGGCAAATATTTCAATAGGACAAGCAAACAGACAAACAACAAGAATTGATAGAGAAATTCTAATCCATAAAAAATGACAAAATAATCATTGTTTTCCTGTCGCTGTGCTGTCCGTTTGCTTGTGGAATGAGGTGAGTAGGTGGTAAATGAAGACGAGCGTACAAATGAAAAGAACAAACTGAAACGAGGATGATTGTGAAGTTAAGGAAAAGGATGGGCAATATATTACTATTAAATGAAAAGGAAAGAAAATTGAATTATTTTAATAAATTCGAACTTCTAAGGAGCGTTCCAGAGGATATGCGCACAAAAAATAAACATTTTGTGTTCGAAACTTAAAAATTTTAATTTTTTTTTTTGAGTGCATTAAGGCATACTGATTCATAAAATCAGCGTAAAATTTGTTTAAGGATAAAAAATATTTGATTTGAACTGGGATATTGTCCTGGCTCAAGATCTATATTTAATAGAATGCAAATTTATTTACAAATGGCATTGTGGTGACATTTATTAGTTGGCTGCAGACTACCACTATCATGATTTCTACCCTGTCAAAGGTTTCGTATAGGTGGCTTCGCAGCGACTTTTCAACAACATACCCAGTCTCTTTAAGCTAATGATTCTCACAAAGGAATCGAGAAGCACAACTCACTTGCCGAACATCCTTTTTTAAAAAATCGTTTTTAAAAAATTACTAAAATTCGAAATGTCGCCGAAGGACCTTTAATATATCATTTTGGAAATATAGGTCCGATCACGCCGGTAATGTGTTCAATTAAAGGTAATTATGATGGCTTGAAATGTTGCGAATTTCACCTTCATACAGAAAAATTCGTTTAGGAATAGCTCCAAAAAAATGAGAAATCTTTTTTTCAAAAAAAAAAAAATAAAATCTGGCACGAGAAAATTCATAAAAAATTAATTGCTCTCATTTTTAATAGCTAACATTATAAGGAAGAAAATAATGTATAAATGTAAAAGATCCATGGATAAATGGGGAAGATAGGGCAATTTTTCTAGACGTTAAAGATTTTTTTAAAAATCATATTTTTTTGTTTTTAGTTTAAATCGCTCGAAAAGCACCTTTACAAATTAGATTGCAGAATAGGTTGTTTTATTTTGTAAAAGGTGGGATCCTAATGAGGAAAGCGTGGCCTAGCTGAAGAAAATCGAATGATAAATGTAGAATTTATAACCCGTTTTGTAAAAGAATGCGAATTTAAAAAAAATCGTGTTTACGAAAAATTTGCTGAAATTGTTCTACAAGATGGGCCATAACTTCTGCATTTATCCATATATATTATTCAAATAGACCTTGTTTTCTTCGTTAAGATGTAAGCTAAAATACAAATATTTTGTTTTCTAATATGTAGAGGAGATTTTTCACGCTATTTCAAAAAATTAGAAAATTATGATTTAAAAAAAATATTTTGCGACAATAAAAAGTATCATAACTTCTATCCATATCCATATTTATCCATAGATCTTTTACATATTAACATTTTTTCTAACTTAGAATGTCAACTACTAAAACTAAAATAAAATATTTTTTTATTATTTTTTATTTTCTATGATTTGTTTTTGAAAAAAAAAAAACAAAAAATTTGTTTTTGAAAAAAATATTTTTCTCACTTTTTTGGAGACTGTTTCTAATCCACTGTTACTATGTTAAAGTGATATTCGCAACATATGTAGCCATCAAAATTACCTTTAATTAGACATATAAGCGGGTGTAATCGAACCTATATTTCCCAAATGGGAGTACAAATATTAAAGCTACCTTAGGCGAAAATTTGAATTTTAGTTACAGTTGAGAAAAACAATCTCCATAATTTTTTTAATATCATTTTGCAGCAAATGTTATATTAGCCTTACGACAAATTTTTTGTTGTTTTATTGAATTAAAAAAATATTCTCTGACTTATTAATTCTTTCTGTGCCCCAATATCCTTCCTTGTCCCTTGCACACCCTTCACTACAAAAAGAAAAGAATTTCCAAAGAGCGGCCCTCGTTCTATTTGCTAAAGACATCAATTGGCAATATTTCAATAATAAAAAGTAAACAATAGTGTATAAATAATAATAGGACACACACGCACACTCATACACAAACAATAGGACATATTTATGGATGTATGAATGTTTACGAATGTAAGTACAATAAAAACACTCACACGAACCACCTATTCAATATGATTTATGAGTGACAAGTAACTTGAATTGCAGGTGAGTTCAGACACACACCATGGACGACGACGACGGCTGTATGGGTGGCTACGTGAGTGTGTGGGAAGGAGTGAGTATAAGCTGCTTGTGAATATATAAGTAAGTGTGAATAGAAGTGGGTGTGCAGCGGCGGCGATGAGCTATTTAGGCATGAATGTCAAATGGCTTTTAAAGGGGTGGCTGGGAAGGTAGAAAGGGAGTTGTTTGGAAAACAACAGCCAGCCAAGCCAGCCAAGATATCAATTACTTATAAAAGGAAATACATCTGCATGGGCACTTACAACTTACATGTCATTCTTAGACATCTTTAAGGCAATATATAGACACATACTTCCTTTGTATGGATATATATGGGTAATTTCGAAAATTGTCTAGCCAAAACAACACAACACTATTAAAAATGCAAGAAATACAAAAATACAAAAATACAAAAATACAAAAATACAAAAATACAAAAATACAAAAATACAAAAATACAAAAATACAAAAATACAAAAATACAAAAATACAAAAATACAAAAATACAAAAATACAAAAATACAAAAATACAAAAATACAAAAATACAAAAATACAAAAATACAAAAATACAAAAATACAAAAATACAAAAATACAAAAATACAAAAATACAAAAATACAAAAATACAAAAATACAAAAATACAAAAATACAAAAATACAAAAATACAAAAATACAAAAATACAAAAATACAAAAATACAAAAATACAAAAATACAAAAATACAAAAATACAAAAATACAAAAATACAAAAATACAAAAATACAAAAATACAAAAATACAAAAATACAAAAATACAAAAATACAAAAATACAAAAATACAAAAATACAAAAATACAAAAATACAAAAATACAAAAATACAAAAATACAAAAATACAAAAATACAAAAATACAAAAATACAAAAATACAAAAATACAAAAATACAAAAATACAAAAATACAAAAATACAAAAATACAAAAATACAAAAATACAAAAATACAAAAATACAAAAATACAAAAATACAAAAATACAAAAATACAAAAATACAAAAATACAAAAATACAAAAATACAAAAATACAAAAATACAAAAATACAAAAATACAAAAATACAAAAATACAAAAATACAAAAATACAAAAATACAAAAATACAAAAATACAAAAATACAAAAATACAAAAATACAAAAATACAAAAATACAAAAATACAAAAATACAAAAATACAAAAATACAAAAATACAAAAATACAAAAATACAAAAATACAAAAATACAAAAATACAAAAATACAAAAATACAAAAATACAAAAATACAAAAATACAAAAATACAAAAATACAAAAATACAAAAATACAAAAATACAAAAATACAAAAATACAAAAATACAAAAATACAAAAATACAAAAATACAAAAATACAAAAATACAAAAATACAAAAATACAAAAATACAAAAATACAAAAATACAAAAATACAAAAATACAAAAATACAAAAATACAAAAATACAAAAATACAAAAATACAAAAATACAAAAATACAAAAATACAAAAATACAAAAATACAAAAATACAAAAATACAAAAATACAAAAATACAAAAATACAAAAATACAAAAATACAAAAATACAAAAATACAAAAATACAAAAATACAAAAATACAAAAATACAAAAATACAAAAATACAAAAATACAAAAATACAAAAATACAAAAATACAAAAATACAAAAATACAAAAATACAAAAATACAAAAATACAAAAATACAAAAATACAAAAATACAAAAATACAAAAATACAAAAATACAAAAATACAAAAATACAAAAATACAAAAATACAAAAATACAAAAATACAAAAATACAAAAATACAAAAATACAAAAATACAAAAATACAAAAATACAAAAATACAAAAATACAAAAATACAAAAATACAAAAATACGAAAATACAAAAATTCAAAAATTCAAAAATACAAAAATACAAAAATACAAAAATACAAAAATACAAAAATACAAAAATACAAAAATACAAAAATACAAAAATACAAAAATACAAAAATACAAAAATACAAAAATACAAAAATACAAAAATACAAAAATACAAAAATACAAAAATACAAAAATACAAAAATACAAAAATACAAAAATACAAAAATACAAAAATACAAAAATACAAAAATACAAAAATACAAAAATACAAAAATACAAAAATACAAAAATACAAAAATACAAAAATACAAAAATACAAAAATACAAAAATACAAAAATACAAAAATACAAAAATACAAAAATACAAAAATACAAAAATACAAAAATACAAAAATACAAAAATACAAAAATACAAAAATACAAAAATACAAAAATACAAAAATACAAAAATACAAAAATACAAAAATACAAAAATACAAAAATACAAAAATACAAAAATACAAAAATACAAAAATACAAAAATACAAAAATACAAAAATACAAAAATACAAAAATACAAAAATACAAAAATACAAAAATACAAAAATACAAAAATACAAAAATACAAAAATACACAAATACAAAATTGCAAAGTTCAGTTCTCGATCCCATGTTCGCTCAAGCGGGTTTCTACTGTACAACGAAATAACTATACATGACTCCAAATCCCAAAGGATCGAGTGCGCGCTGACTGAGTGGACACGTTCGGGAATTGCCCAGCACTGCGAGCCCACTGTGTGTCACTTATAATAATTGTTGCTGTAAAAACGTACACGTGTGTGTTGTGGTAGTGGGGTGCCAAAGGATATGTAATTTTTGTTATTGAACCAAATTTGACGACAATGCTTTACAAGTTCAAGACTTGTTCACGTACACAACTGCGCTCACAACACACGCACAGCCGCAGCCACACGGAAGAAGGGACATTTGATAGAATAAGTGGGACGAAAGACGTCATCAACGATGATGTTGATAAGTACGAAGACATACATAGTTGTTATAAACAGCAGAGAGAGAGAAAGACATTAATTATATATTTTGCATTGGATATGCATCCATACATAAGTATTTACGAGTATGTATGCGATGAATGTAAAATGTATTTATTGTAGTTGTAAAAATTGTAACCGCACATACAGGATGTTGATACTCACTCTACATGTATGGCAAGTCAGGCAGGCAGACGACACAAGAAGGATGTAAACATACGACGGACGAGTGAACAGGACTACATAATAACACAATGGCCGATGGATGAATGAAATGTGGCAATTAAAAGAAGGTTGGCGAGATTGTGTGAGGATGTTGCCACAAGAATACGATGAATGTATGCGATATTTAAACAAGTAAATATGTCTCAAAATGGCATTTAATAACAATGGTCAGATGAATGGAACACACACTCAGAAATATTTATGTAAGTTATATGTAAACAAAAACCAATAAGCTTGCATAATTATGCATTTAAGTAGGTTGGGAAAAAACTGAAAAATGTTTAATAGAAATAAAATTAAAAATTGGCGAAAATCAAAACCAAACATTAAGCATCTTAATTTATAAAAACTTTTTAAATAAAAAAATTCATCTTAATCTGCTTAACATTTGGCAAAAATCAGGAGATAATGGCTTACCGGTATTTGTTAATTAATAAATCATTTCAAATATCTTGCCAGAACATTCCTATAAATTGATGGACTAATTGCAATATGTGTATTATGCAATGCATACTTCTAGGGTTGTAGTAAATATAGTATTGAAGTCTATTGTTGTAGGTCTCAAGGTTCAAATGAATAAATATATTTCAAATCCAGGAAAAAAATATTGCATCCCCCATGGGATACTGTACAAAAAATATCTTATACGTCCAAGACCTAAATTTTTTTTTGTGTACATTAAGGAATACTGATGCAGAAAATCAACCCACATTTTAATGAATAAATTTTAAAAAATCCAGTTTTCTTGGAAAGTTCTTTTAATAGTTTTACTGCCATTTTGTAAATATAGATCCGATCACACTCGCTTATATGTCTAATTAAATTTGTACTTTATTACAAATGTTCCAAATTTCATATAGAAAAAGTTGCTTAGAACAGTCTACAAAAAAATGAGAAAAAATATATAATATATTCCACAAAAATCCTCTTTGACTGGCACGAAAAAACATTAAAAAGAGAAGAAAAAACGGAAAATATTTTTTTTTTATTTTTTAAGAAACTAACATTCTAACGAAGAAAACGGTGTATACATTAGAAAGATCTTTCGAAAAATTTTACGTGTTTGCAGACGCAAAAGATTAAAAATGATGATTTTTTAAATTTTTGGTTAAATATTATTTTATAAATTATAAAATTTATTATTTGATGACAATACGAAAACGATATATGTTTTTTTCCCAGAATTTGGGGAATTCCCGGCGAATATAAAAGTATAAGAAAACATGAAAATGCTGTTTTTTAATTTGTGTCACACATAAAATCTAAAATTCCCATTTTCGTTGAAAGTACTTTTAATAGATGTACCTATGGAAATAAACGTTCGATCACAACTGCTTGTATATCAAATTGAAGATAATTATGATGGCTAAACATTTTGAGAATTTCAATTTCACATAAAAACAGAAGTTTACAAAAAACCTCAAAAAATTAAAAATAATAAAGAAAAAAAAATTAAATAAAAATTGAAAAAATTAAAAAAAAAAAATAAAAATAAAAAAATGAAGAAAAATAAAAATAGAAAAAAATGAAACACATTTTTGACGCAAAATTAAAAAAAATGGAAATCATGATAGTCGTAGTCTGCAGCCAAGTAATAAATGTCATCATGTCATTTGTAAATAAATTTGCATTTTCCTAAATATAGATGCAAAATGGTCTTGAGCCAGGACAATATCCCAGTTCAAATCAAATGTTGGTTACAGGCCAAAAAAATACAAACGAAAGCACTAAAACAAATGAGCGTTGGCACGGCAGAAGTATTGCTGGGTAACTATACCTGCACATACGCATACTTACTTACATATGCAACTCAATGAGATGCTTGTAAGATGGCATGTGTACTTTATTACATGGTGCGATTTTTTTAACGCAAATTCGGCAAGTGAGTGGTGCTTCTCATTCGTTTGTGAGAATCATTTCCTTAAAGAGGCCGGGTTTGACGTTGAAAAGTCGCTGCGAAGCCACTTGAAAAAACTTTTGATAGGGTGGAAATCATGATCGTGGTAGTCTGCAACCAAGTAATAAATGTCAGATTTTCTACAACTATGCCTTATTTTCTTCTTTAAGATGCCAGCTATCAATAACATTAATAATACAAAATATTAACTAAAATATATAAATGTTTTTTTTGTGCTATTTGCATACAAATTTTATAATTGTGATTTTTCTTAATTTCTTAATACCCTCAATCTCCAGAATGGGGGTATACTAACCTTGTCATTTCGTTGGTAACACCTTGAAATAAAGTATATACATATATATTCTTGATCGCTATAAAATTCTAGGATTATCTAGCCATGTCCGTCCGTCTGTCCATCTGTTGAAAGCTAGCATCTAAACGAAAGAATTTTTCAAAATAAAGGGATTTTTAGAAATTCGTACTTTTAGGGGAGTAAAAGGAAAAAGGGGATACAAATTTTACCAACCAATTAATCGCAGCTAGAGTCATGAAATTCGAAGTATACCTTCGTCTGACTGCGTAGACACGAAAAATAAAAAGATTTTTTTGTTCAAATTCGTGCTTTCTAGGCATACAATGGGAACATAGGGATACAAATGATACCAACTAAACGGCTACAGCCAGAATGATGAAATTCGGTGTGTACATCCCTCTAGTTGTGTAGACACGTAAAATAAAAAGATTTTAGAAAGTCGTACTTTTAAGGGGGTAAAAGGGGAAAATTAAAAATATTGTATTTTTCCCAAAATAAAAATATTTTATTTTCTCAAAATAAAAATATTTTATTTTCTCAAAATAAAAAGGTTTTTCCAAATTTGTATTTTTTGATTTTTTTTAATCATGAAGTTAGGTTATCTTGCACTTTGTACGTGACATATAATGAATTTTCAAAATTTGTACTTTTGGAATTAAAATAGGATTGAAAAACAGCCTGTTGTGTTTAAGCTTTTTTTGAAGATTGCTGTCTTATATTTGCTTTTTGAATTGACTTGAAGTATTATTTCGATATATGTAGTATAAACGTGTTGGTAGCCTCGCCTTATAAGCGTGGTTTGTAAAAATAATAAAAATTCTATATTTATTTTTAAATTTATTTTTTAATATTTTTATTTTTTGGTTTGGCTATATTAAACAATTTACATTTTCCTGTAATGTTACTGCACTTATACGAAAATCGACAGCCTCTGTGGAATGTAATCCAAGGTGGAGGGTATATAAAGTTCGACCTGGCCGAACTTAACACCGTTTTTTCTTGTTTTCTATAAAAAGTGTCTCAACTTCTACATTTATCATAGATTTTCTTCAAAAAGGCCTAGTTTTTTTTCGTTAGAAAATCAAATAATCTATTTTAATTTGTGGCTTTAATGGGTTTTTATAGCGCCAGAAAAACGATACAATAAAAAATAATAATCATATTCTTTTCTAAAGAAGTCACAATTGTTACATTCATCCATAGAGAGCTTTGTTTTCTTGTTCAGAGTGCTCGTTTTTAAATATTTTTTCCTCTTATTTAAAATAATAATAAATATTCTTATTTCTGTTTGTGTTTCTTATCCACTTCTTCTACGCGCAGGAGATTTTCAGAAGATAGCCGGTGTTTTCTACATTAGAATGCTAGCTATTAAAAATTAAACAAAATATTTTTTTTTTTGGTTTTTTTCGGTTTTTTTTTGTACCAGAAAAAATATGTTTTCAAAAAAAAATTTTTTCACAATTTTATGAAGACTGTTGTTGTTGAAAAATTTGTAGCTACCATAAGTACCTTTAATTGAACGTATACATGGATGTGATCGGACTTATATTCACAAAATGAGAGTACAAATATTAAAAGCATCTTCGACGAGAATTGGAATTTTAGCATTTGGAAAATTAAAAAAAAAATGCATTTCATAATTTTTTTAATATTGTATTCGTATTTATAAAGCCAAAATACATCAGAAAATTTTATACAAAGCCCTTTGACAAAATGTCTATAAAAATAGCCAAATTTTGTTTCTCGGTGTATTGCCCTCGTACATTCGTTCATTGCACCGTACGACAATTCTTTTAAAAAAAGTAGTTTGAGTTGTACCAAATGGTTTTTTAGTTTTTCATTTTCTCATCCTATTGCCCGTTTACAGAACTGGAAAGTTCCAAAGGGTAACATTTTTCATAAATTTTATTATATTTTAAATACTTATTCGTACCCTATGATAAGGTATAAATGTCCAGTTAATGAGGAGAGTATCCGATAAAATTACTTTAAATTTCATTCTTCCATTTGCATTTGTTTACCATCAGCAACCATTTCAATTCTCCCTCTTAGTTTAATTAGTTTATTCATATTTGACTTTTTAAGAGGGAAAACTTGAACTGGCTGTTAGTGCCAAACTAATAGAAATATAAGTATATCATTTTAAGTATTTTTAGCAGACATTCTCCTCTTTAATTTGACAGCAATGCCGGTATCATAGGGTACAAATGAGTATTTAAAATATCTTTTCAAAAATTTTAATATTTGTAATTTCCAGTCATTTTAAGGGACAACAGAATGAGGAAATCAAACACTAAAAACGCAAATTAACTGCAATTAAAGATTCAGAATTGCATCATCCGATTCAAGTGAAATATGCGCTGTCGGACGGTTTAATCATGTGAAGATTTTGTCTCTTTGTTATAGTACTCAATGATGAAAAGGATAGAAGGGTGAAAGGATTCTGTGGAGTTATTATATTTTGTTGGTATTGAATCTCCCTTAAAACTCTCCAATTTAAATTCATCCTAGGCCTCCTGCCCTGCTTCGAAATGCCCCAAACACGAGCCTACTCTTGAAATTTATTACCGACATTTTTCAAATCATCATAACAGCTCAATTTTTCAAAAGTCATTCAATTAATTACTATTTCAATTATTCTATCATAAATCATTACTTGTTATTCATCCGTTCAACGGCAATTGCTAAAGAAATACATTAAATTAAATATTTATACAGAACCCCCTCCCCAAAAGTCCAACTACTCAGTCAGACGCAGACGATAATTGTGTCGTCATTATCAATTGGCATATTTAATCGATTTGTATGAGTACCCACATCTTAAAGCGAGAACTAAGTGAGAACGAGGACTAATGTAGACATGAACTTTACACATAATTTGGAAGGTGGTTAGGGTTATTGCCCATTGCCACCCTCCCCCTTCTTGATATAAAGAATGAATGGTGTTTACAAGTTAATAACCGGCATTTACAACTGATTACTGAATGGGAAAACAGACATACCCGCTCGAGTATGTCTGTAGGTAGGTATCAAACTCAATTGCCCAGAGGCATACATATCAATCCAGTTGATCAATTTTATTTTCCTACAAGCCGTCACCATTATGTCATGATATGGGATGGCATGGTATGGCTTCCTTTTTATTGGCCGCCCCTCCTCGTCACCGTTCATCATCATAGTCGTCGTCGAGTCTTCAATACATATTTAACATAATTTTTGTGGTTTTAATGTAAATATTTTTGCTGTTGTTGTTGGTATTGCTGTGAACTGTGTAATAGAATGACGTAAGCGTACAAATGTCTATCTGTCTGTCTGTTTGTCTGTGGGCCGGTTAGCCTGCCCGTATAAATATACATATATATGGAAGTATGCATTTAATACGTTTTTAATTGACCTCATTTACCCAACCGCAATTCGTATGGAATTCGAGTCAGCCAGCCAGCCAAGCCAGTACGTCAGTGTCGATGTATTCGGATAAAAACCGTAAGGCAGCCAAATGCTTGAGTATGCGCTCATACACACACAAACACACAAGGAAAACCAACATATATCCACTTATCCATACATTCACATATGATATTCTCACACATATGTATGTATGTGTAGAACACACTACACATGTATGGATAAATAATTATATAGTTTTGTGGTGAAAAAGTGGGAGAAAATTTATTAAATAAAAAATACTCGTATATCTTCAAATACTATTTTATCAACGAGGCAGGAATGATGAGTTGGTATAAAAGAGAAAATATTTCGTCAATGCAAATGGTGAGATAACTTTGAATTAGAAATTTATATATAATTGGTAGTTGGAAATACAAAAAATGTCCGCGTGAACCTTAAAAAAATAACTTAACTTATTCATTCAATTCAGAGAATTTATTATAAAACATGGAACAAACTTGAGGGAAAGAGTTAAAGATGAATTTATGAGTTAATCTTTGGAAGCTCTTCCGACGATTTGATGCAAATTGGTAAGCATGTTTGCTATTGTAAAATATTAAATTATACAAAATTATTTTCAACAAGAAAAAGGCTTTAATTTCGGCCAAAATAATTGCAGCATTCCACAGCATTATCTGATTACAGGCTGTTGACTTTATATTGAAGTGAAATAAAACATTTGGTAAATAAAGATTTTGGTTAATTAGTTTCTTGTGTAGCGATCACACAAATGTTGTCTCTTCTCTGTGGTTTTGATGAAATTTTCTAAATATTTCCAGATTTTCAAAAATTAGAAACTGTAGAGTGTGGATCGAAAATGAAGTATTTTTGTAATAAGACAATTAAAAATAAGTTTTTTTTTGGGATGAGAAACAAATATATTTTTTAAATTTCAAGCAAATTTCTTCTAGTTTTACAGGAAATTGTCAACTATTCAAAAATATTTTTTTTCTTAATTTTTTCATATTTGTTTTTTTTTTTTTATTTATTTAATAAATAATCAATATACCTTCGATTTTTGTACAATAAATTATTTTAATAGTTAATAGTGCCAGTAAGACGCTCCATAACCCAGCAAAAAGAGAGCACCCAAAGAAGTGAAAAAGATGTTGAACTTGTAATTCGGAAGTAGTGAAAATTGGGATCTTCACCAATGAATTTAACAAGGAGTTGTCATAGGGGGGATGTCATTTACTTTGAAAGACTTAAAGGTTATTTTTACACTGAAAGAGAAATCGTTCGTTACATCAACGAATCAGATTCGTTATTGCCATTTCGTGGCATCAACGAAATATTACGTTCCCACAACAATCCGACACGTTGCTGCAACGATGTGAACGTTTATGGTATGAAACCGATTTTTCGTACTTTTCGTAGTTTCGTTCCTGCAACAATTCAATATTCGTTTATGCAACGAAAATGTTCTCTTTTATTTTTTACATGGGAAAAAAATTAATTAATACAAAAAATCTATAAATTTCAGATTATAATTATTATTCTTATACAAATCCATACTATTTAGTCAAAAATTATTAAAATTATTGGAGTTTGGATCAAACACTTTGCCTCAACAACACACTCCTTGCAGCAACGTAACTGATATCGCTGCAGCAACAATTTATTCGTTGGTGCAACAATCGGAGACACAAAAATCAGGTGTTTTTCTAGTGTATGTTTATACATTCCACGAGAGTATTATGTCTTTGTGCAAAAGGAAACGAGATAGACCCATTGTTAATTATACCGACCGTCTTAGAATCACTTTCTGAGTCGATTGATTCTGAGTCTTGTAATCACGATACAGGTCGCAATTGTATACAGAACCAAATGAAACTTTGCACAACGATGTTTTTCGGGATAAGGACGAACGCTATTTAATTTGAAGAAAATCGGTTCAGATTTAGATATAGCCCCCATACGAATTTCACTCCCGATTTGACTCTTTTCACTCTAGATACCACATATTACAACAGATTTTCTTTAAAATTGGCAAAACATCTTATATTGTAACTAGAAACACCTGTGGTAAAAATGTGTTAGATCGGTTCAGATTTATATATAGCTCCCATACAAATTTCTCTCCCGATTTGATTTTTCCGCTCTAGAAACCACATATTGTATCAGATTGTCTTCAGATTTGGTAAAACATCTTATATTCCCACTAGAAACTGCCATGGTGAATATCGGACAGATCGGTTCAGATTTAGATATAACCCCCATACAAATGTCGCTCCCGATTTGACTTTTGCCGCTTTAAATGCCACATATTGTGCTCGATTTTCTTTAAATTTCGCACAACATCTTATAATCTAACTAAACAAAACTATGGTGAAAGTGGGTAAGATCGGTTCAGATTTAAATATAGCCCAAATTCAAATGTTGCTCCCATAAGTTTAACCGATTTTGGCTAAACTATACATATTATATTTCACCTATTTCGTTCCAGGTTTCAATATATCCTCATACAAATGTCCTTTCCGATTTAACATTTTTTGTCAAACACATACATTTACAGGATACAAAAAACCTTCCCGTTTTCACTTTTTCACCGAATTGAATTGTATTCGGATAGAAAGTGGAGTGTATCATAGAGTCGGCCCCGCCCGACTTTAGCCTTTCCTTACTTGTTTTAGTATTAACAATTAATAAAAAATGAAAGATTTGAAGTACATTAATAATGCAATACATTTGTATTTTTTTTAAATTATATAAAAATAAACCTTTGTTTATTTATAGGGTTTGGGGTTTCCCGGACTTTTTTCATTTCCCGGGAAAACGGGAATGAAAAATTTCATTCCCGGGAATTCCCGGGAAAAAGTAATTTATTTATAGGTATGTTCAATATGGTTTAAAATATCAACATTTAATAACTGGTGTGTTTTTTTCAATACTGTCATATTAGTAATTAAAAACGAATGTTATTGTCAAAATATTCTACAAATAATTTTTCATTTTACAAATATTTTAATCTACACGTTTTCAAGATTATATTCGGAACATACAAATTTATATTGAGAAATGTAAATTCATATTAGGGACATATAAATTCATAATGGGTAATGTAAATTTATAATAAGAACATTTTAATTCATAATGAGATATATAAATCATAATTCATTGAGAACAATTAATTCATAATAGGAACATACCAATTCATAATGAAATATACAAGTTTTTAATCAGAAAGTCCAAATTCATAATCAGAAAATATGAATTCATAATGAGAAAATAAAAAATCATATTGAGAAAATGTAAATTTATAGTGAGAACATTGATAAAATATGTGTTTCTACCAAAATATCCATAGAAAAACGTACATACATAGCTTCGATTATAAATTTTAGAGTTCCTGATTATGAATTTATATTTTATGAATATATATTCCTGAATAAGAATTTATATTTTCCCATTATCAATTTGGATTTTCTCATTTTGTAGTTATATATCTCATTATCAATTTGTATGTTCTTATTATGAATTTATATTTCTCAATATGAATTTACATTTCGCATTACGAATTTACAGTGCTGATTATGAATTATGATGCTCCTATTATGAATTTACATTTCTCATCGTAAACATACATATTCCGATTATAAATTACATTTTCTCATTATAAACTTGAAAAGTTGTAGACTAATCGTCAGAATTGGACATTTATATCGCAGGTAGAAGTGACTGGCACATACACTAGATTCAAAATTGAAAACGATTAAGGAAACAACTCATATGACGCATATGATGCATTTAATTTAGAATATTCATTCGTCTGGAGACAACAATATTTTATGGAAACAAACATAAAAAATTAATATTAATTTAATAAATTCATAAAAAATAAAAATATTGAAATAGTCCAGTCATTAATTCTTACAAAGGGCCATTTAAATACATCGTAGCATATATTTATATTCCTATTAGATTTCTCTTGAAAGTTTCCAGGCGAACAATTTTTACTGTATTCCTATTGTTAGACCATTTCTTTCTGGCTAACTATGTAAAGTAAATTGTTCTTGAAGAAGGTATTCGATTCTTCTAGGAAAACACGAAAAAATTACTTTATTTAAGCCATAGTATTGTCGGCATATTATATGGCTATTTAGCGAATTTAAAAAGTTTTGTTTGTAGTAATATAATATAAACAAATAGTCAACAAATACTCATTATTGACAGTAATGTAAATACATATATGAATTTGAAATACATCTAAAAATTCCAATTTATATAGTAACATTAAATTATTGATCAACATAATAAATAAATTATTTTTTTAATATTTCCCGTATTTTCCCGGGAAATTGAAATTTTTTCCCGGGAAAAACGATTCGGGAATTCCCGGACCCCAAACCCTATTTATTTATAAAAGTAATAAAAAAATAACGAAAAAAATGTTTGCGAGCCACGATTTGAACCCGAGGACTTCTGAGTGTAAAGAAGAATATTTTCAGAGATTTTCGGGAAAATCGGAGCTATGTGAATTTTTTTTTGTCCGATTTAATGGTGCAGTTGGTACACCATTTCAAATTCACACAGGTGTTAAAAAGGCTGCGGCCTCTTTGCTACACTGTTTCTACGCCTTTTGGATGTGGTAATGAAGCAAACATTAGGAAAACAAAACTATCGCTGATAAACTCATGACCGCACACATATACCTGGACGATGAAGATGTAAAAAAATTCAGCTATTTCCAATGTCTGGCGGTACTGAGGAGGATAAATAAATCTGCAGTTTTCACATATAATCGTTTATAACGATATTTCTCGATTTTGACGTTTTAATGTAAGGGTATTTAATTATGAATTAAAAATTATAAAATGATTTGAAAATTGTCCATTTTAATAATTTTTTCCTGCATATAACAGACTAACTGTAGTATGAAATGTACACGGAAGAGAAAAGTATTTCGACTCTCCTGAACATTTCGATTTTTCGAGATAAATGTTTTTTTGTAAAATCCACGGAATTGTCCACCTAAATCATTTAACACAATTCGAACTCTGTCTATGGAGTTTTTTGAAGGCAAATGTCCGGATAAAGCAGGAAAAAATAACTTTGACATAAAATTTCGAAAACGAAAGAACAAATCTGTTGAGGCCATTTCTTCAAAGTGCTCATCCATATCCAGGGATATGCTCAAAAATTCCCCTGAAAAAATATACATAACAATATTTTCAGGGAAAGATAAGAAATAAAAACTTTTGTCATCAAAAGCAAGGTACAGCTTTGCTTGATTGGAGGAAATGCGTTGTTTCAATTTGAAGTTATTCACGTAAAAAAAAAATAAAACTTCTTTAAAGTCTCATTTGTTTATTTTTTTCCCTAAAAGGCGTAAACATTACTTTGCTTGTAAATTTTTAGTTTCTTCCAGCACGTGTCAATTTCATTTATTTTTCATGATGACGATCATATTCTGTAGGTCCTTTATAAAATTGCCAATTTGTCAATACAAAAGAAAAATTGTTTGCTAAAATTCCCAAATTGTAAAACACCAAATGGAAAATTTTTAGAACATTTTTGCGACCATTTTGTAAAAAGTCTCATATTTTTGAACATATTTTCTCCGCCTTGGGTTTCTGTGTCTTTTGTTGGAAAAATACAAAAACTCGCTAGCCATACTTTTCGGAGACATTTTGTCATACATATTATTAAACATATCTGTAAGAAAAATTAGAAAAGTTTCCCAAAATATCATGAAATCCTAAATATTTATTTTATATTTTTTTTCCTAGGGAAAAATAACTTTTCCCTGGGCAAAAAATATAGAAATATAGAATAGAACAAATCCAAAATTTTTCTAAAGGATAAGCATTTAAGCAGTTCCCTTAAAAGTTCGACTTATATTCTAAAAAACATTTTTCTGAATATAAAATGTTCTACCATTTTCTGTTTTCCCTAATTTATTAACCCACCAGATTTTCGGTTAACAACCATAGTGGTCCTTATTAACTCCCTTGTGAATACCAGTAGATTTTCATCAATATATTTTGTTAATATTGACTCTGCCAGTAACGTGTGTACCACTGTGTGAGTGTGTGTACAAGTGTAATGTTTTAATACAAATACATGCTATTTATTGTGGTAATTGATTTCAAAATATTATAATTTTTTCTCGTGCTCATATGTGTGTGTGTGTGCCGGCAATTTAATGCCTTTTGGGGATTAACATGTAATTTAAATTATTATCTCAAAAGCCTTGTCAGGAAGGACATCAGTCTTGAGAGAGAGAGCAGGGTATGGAGAAGGATGGGTGATAACACTTATCATGACGATGATGATGAGTTGTATTCCCTGCCTACGTCATAGCTCACATAAAACCCCAGCAAATATTTTAATGGATTTTTAACTATATTTGATTAATATAAAACACAACAAAAATATATTCCCCAAAACAACTGAACATTGTCGCAATTACAAGTTATGTTTCTGTTTGTTTTCGCTGTTCGTCCTAAATGTCATGTATGTGAGGGACGGTTTGTTAACCGCATCAAGCGGAGTTCATCAACCAAAACCATTTAAAAAACAATTAACATAATTTCTTATTCTGTTTGTGATGAACGACGGCACAAAAGCGTTACATTTTCGGTTTCGGTTCGGTTCGTCTGTTGTCGCCTACTTAAGGCATTCATAATTTATAAGCGTTAATAGCTTTTGGTTAATTATGTGATAAAAGCAAAACAGTAAAATGTGATAAAACAGCAGGAAAAACAACAACAAAACAAAAAAGCTTGACGTTTTTTTGTTTGGTTGTGGGTGTGTTTCGTTTTGAGTTAACAAGTTCGGGATAGCCAGGGCGGCAGAAAAGTATACACTGGAGTGTATTAAGTATTAGCGCCTTGAAGTATGCTTATTTTTTTCAAGAAGATGTCAAGGCCTGCATTTTATTCACACTTGCTTAGTAACATTTTTGGAAAAATAACAAAATTAGAACACCCAGGACTTCACTTAGGTTTAATATTATAGTTTTGAGGTATGTTTCATTTTTCCATGTCATCATTTATTCAATACGATTTGCTTTAGAGCAAATAGAAAATTAGAATGCCCAGGACGGAAGGCACGCAGTGTAATAATTTCAAATAAAAAATTCAAAGTAGAAGGAATAGATCTTGAATTTTGAAAATTCACACACATCCCTTATATAGTGTCAAATTGTTTAAATCCGCCCACAGCCATGCCTACCTTCCATGTAACATAAAATGAAAAATGGTCATATATTTCTTATTCGAAGTTAACAGAAATCATTGACAGTGATTTCATTTGACTTCAAAATTAAATGAAAATTGCCATTTCATATTCAAATTTTTATTTTTTGCGATTTCGACATATCAAATAAAAGTCCTTGTCTTTTAATCAACGATGATAACGAGTTTTTATAATTTAAGAAATTACTAAGACTTACTATAGCAGCTCAACATTTGAGATCGGAGATATCTGAAAAACCTATATATCTCCGATCTCAAACGGAATTTGGACCAACTCTTTTTTGGAAAATATTCTACTTACCAAGGGCTAAATAATTGCCTTTAGAATACCCGATTCATGTATTTTAGTTTTCGAGATATCGGGCAATCAAAATTCGATATATATATACCCGATATCTGAAAAACCTAGATATCTCCGATCTCAAACGGAATTTGTACCAACTCTTTTTTGGAAAATATTCTACTTACCAAGGGCTAAATAATTGCCTATACCCGATTCATGTATTCTAGTTTTCGAGATATCGGCTCTTAAATGTCGCAACAATATATCGGCTAAAATGGCATATTTTGTATAGTTTTTTGACTTTTGACTGATCCGATGCATTCAAATAATTGGAACGGAAAATATTGTTAAAAAATAATTGCATAATTCCTTTTATTTTTAGTGTTTTTATTTAAAAATACTTTTAAATACGTTCCACAAGCTAAATTGGTTTGTGTCTTGGGTGTGGGACGTATTTAACTTACGAATTTATCTTCACATCCTTCCATTATTTTCTGTGTTATAAGGTAGCACTTAAAAATGTAACAAACTATTTTTTATGATTTTTTTTCTCAATAATTTCTGCGTTAAAAAGTTAGCATTTAAAAAATAAATCAAAATATCGTTTCCTATTTTTATGATTTTTTGTACCAGTAATTTAAAAAAAAATATTTTTTCCATTCTTCTCAATTATTTTCTACGCCACTTAAGCCACTGTTTATAGTGAAATTCACAATATTAGCAAATTAGCTTTAATCGACTTCTATTTACAAAATGATAGGACCTATATTTACAAAATGAGAGTACAAGTTGTCAAGGTACCTTCGAAGAAAAATGGTATTTTAGAAAAAAAAAAGATAAAAAACAGTTATTCATAAACAATTTTGTATGCTAGCTTTATGTGTCAATATGTTTCATAGTGTCATAGTTACGCCGTTTCCTGTTTCTCTTTTTCCCAAAAAAGGTTTTTCTGACTTATCAGTAGCTGATTTTTTTAATATTATTATTTGCCTAACCTTATTATTATCCTCCCCAAAAGTATGCATAGCAAGAGTGCGTTCATTTTGATCCCTTAAAGTATGCACCATTAAACGGGAGCCTCGAACTCTATTACAATGGAAATTGTTGCGCCTGATTTGATATTGACCTCAGGGAGAAGGGGAATTTTTCGTTACCAATAATTTTAATAAACTCTGTATATAGTGTGTAAATATCAATTGACCATTTAAAAACTATTTTTGTGTTATTTTTTTCGAGGTCGAAAAGGTCAAGCTATTTGCCCAACAATCAATGTATTTCACTTCACTTGGTGACCAAACCATTTTGCCCCAACCTCTACAACAGAAATGAAAACAAATGATGACCCCCCCCATCTACATGGACGTCCTTTGTTTATCGTTCAGCCATTAGAAGTTATGCAAACACCCGGACGGAGAAAATCATCCCGGCCTTGTGGACATCATTCAAATCATTGTCGTTGCTATCCTTTGGCCATCGGGTATGTGCGGAAAGGTTCCCTTTCATTTATGGTCACTTATAGCAGACAAGTGGCCTAAACAAGATTTTTCAATTTGCTCACAGTTTTTAAAACAAATTGAGATTTTCATATATCATCAGAAGTGTAATCAAGAGCAACCCTTTTCTGCAAACACCACTTCCTTAAAATATGCTACACAATATATAACATATATAGTGGATAGAGGATAGTAATGATGGGATGCATATATTTTTGTCTCAAGTAGCTCACAGATAGTCCTTGTTAAGGCGCGGGTAGGAGTTTGAGCAGAAGTAATAACATCCTTTGGAGCTATTCTGGTAAAAATCTGTCGGTATACATTTATCGATATTAATCTATGACAAAATGTATGTACGGAAGTTGTGTTGTTAAGATAATATACGAGGGTGTAAGTAAGATGTGGCAGTAGATCCTGTATCATTTGGCTGGTCTAATACTTTTCACTATGCCCTCCCTCCCTCTCTCTCTCGCATGTCCTTCCTCAATTGTGAGAGTAGCCGTATGTTTATGCCATTACTTATTCTACCAAATGTGTATGCCTGCTATAGTTTATTATAAATAATATTCCTGTTTACTGGATGGCTTCACAAATATTTCCCAACATTGTATGTTAAAATTGCAGCAGGACAACACACAGTGTTTAGAGATCATAAAAGAAATTATTAAAATTGAATTGTATCGTATATATTGTCCTCTCCACAATTTAAGTATAATTTAATGTATCGCAACACTGTGATCTCTCCTTCTCGATTAAGGACATGCACAGTGTCCTTCTCTTTGGCCAACTTTGAAACACATTGTACACATTTGTTTAACCAAATCTTAAGGATGTATCATGTTGATTATTGCTGGTCTCTCGGCCTTCTTTGCTTTATGTGGCCCTGTAAATAGTTGTAAATCTGCATCTAGAACAAGGACTATAGCAGGAACAACAACAGCAGCAACTTCAACAAAGCAAACAACATATGCAACTTCAGTTGGGTATTACAACAACAATAACAACATTATGAACTTACAATCTGCAACAGCATTTTCACATGTTGTGTCCTTCGATGGATGTTTCGGGTGTAACAGAGAAAGAGTTCATGTCAAAGGATTTTCATGTTGTTGCAAAAGTTGTTGATAGTGTGTACTTGTTGTTGAAGAGATGGTCGGATAATTGAAGCTACTGTTCGTTATGGTCGAAAAAAAAACAAGTAATTATTCTTAAGTTACTATGTTTAGTAAATGTAAGTACAACATATATTTCAATATCAAACATGGCAAGGGCCATGTGGACTATGAATACATTATACAAAGTATAAGGAAATCAAAATCCCGAACACAAAAGTTAAATAGATTAACTACAAAATCACTGTGAATTATATTAAGTATTTCTTAAAAATAATTAAAAAAAAATATTTTTATTTATTCAGCGCAAATAAGTCTTTGTCTCTTAAAGACACCGCACTTTGGTCTTATCTTATAAAATTATAAAATTATAAAATTATAAAATTATAAAATTATAAAATTATAAAATTATAAAATTATAAAATTATAAAATTATAAAATTATAAAATTATAAAATTATAAAATTATAAAATTATAAAATTATAAAATTATAAAATTATAAAATTATAAAATTATAAAATTATAAAATTATAAAATTATAAAATTATAAAATTATAAAATTATAAAATTATAAAATTATAAAATTATAAAATTATAAAATTATAAAATTATAAAATTATAAAATTATAAAATTATAAAATTATAAAATTATAAAATTATAAAATTATAAAATTATAAAATTATAAAATTATAAAATTATAAAATTATAAAATTATAAAATTATAAAATTATAAAATTATAAAATTATAAAATTATAAAATTATAAAATTATAAAATTATAAAATTATAAAATTATAAAATTATAAAATTATAAAATTATAAAATTATAAAATTATAAAATTATAAAATTATAAAATTATAAAATTATAAAATTATAAAATTATAAAATTATAAAATTATAAAATTATAAAATTATAAAATTATAAAATTATAAAATTATAAAATTATAAAATTATAAAATTATAAAATTATAAAATTATAAAATTATAAAATTATAAAATTATAAAATTATAAAATTATAAAATTATAAAATTATAAAATTATAAAATTATAAAATTATAAAATTATAAAATTATAAAATTATAAAATTATAAAATTATAAAATTATAAAATTATAAAATTATAAAATTATAAAATTATAAAATTATAAAATTATAAAATTATAAAATTATAAAATTATAAAATTATAAAATTATAAAATTATAAAATTATAAAATTATAAAATTATAAAATTATAAAATTATAAAATTATAAAATTATAAAATTATAAAATTATAAAATTATAAAATTATAAAATTATAAAATTATAAAATTATAAAATTATAAAATTATAAAATTATAAAATTATAAAATTATAAAATTATAAAATTATAAAATTATAAAATTATAAAATTATAAAATTATAAAATTATAAAATTCTAAAATTCTAAAATTCTAAAATTCTAAAATTCTAAAATTCTAAAATTCTAAAATTCTAAAATTCTAAAATTCTAAAATTCTAAAATTCTAAAATTCTAAAATTCTAAAATTCTAAAATTCTAAAATTCTAAAATTCTAAAATTCTAAAATTCTAAAATTCTAAAATTCTAAAATTCTAAAATTCTAAAATTCTAAAATTCTAAAATTCTAAAATTCTAAAATTCTAAAATTCTAAAATTCTAAAATTCTAAAATTCTAAAATTCTAAAATTCTAAAATTCTAAAATTCTAAAATTCTAAAATTCTAAAATTCTAAAATTCTAAAATTCTAAAATTCTAAAATTCTAAAATTCTAAAATTCTAAAATTCTAAAATTCTAAAATTCTAAAATTCTAAAATTCTAAAATTCTAAAATTCTAAAATTCTAAAATTCTAAAATTCTAAAATTCTAAAATTCTAAAATTCTAAAATTCTAAAATTCTAAAATTCTAAAATTCTAAAATTCTAAAATTCTAAAATTCTAAAATTCTAAAATTCTAAAATTCTAAAATTCTAAAATTCTAAAATTCTAAAATTCTAAAATTCTAAAATTCTAAAATTCTAAAATTCTAAAATTCTAAAATTCTAAAATTCTAAAATTCTAAAATTCTAAAATTCTAAAATTCTAAAATTCTAAAATTCTAAAATTCTAAAATTCTAAAATTCTAAAATTCTAAAATTCTAAAATTCTAAAATTCTAAAATTCTAAAATTCTAAAATTCTAAAATTCTAAAATTCTAAAATTCTAAAATTCTAAAATTCTAAAATTCTAAAATTCTAAAATTCTAAAATTCTAAAATTCTAAAATTCTAAAATTCTAAAATTCTAAAATTCTAAAATTCTAAAATTCTAAAATTCTAAAATTCTAAAATTCTAAAATTCTAAAATTCTAAAATTCTAAAATTCTAAAATTCTAAAATTCTAAAATTCTAAAATTCTAAAATTCTAAAATTCTAAAATTCTAAAATTCTAAAATTCTAAAATTCTAAAATTCTAAAATTCTAAAATTCTAAAATTCTAAAATTCTAAAATTCTAAAATTCTAAAATTCTAAAATTCTAAAATTCTAAAATTCTAAAATTCTAAAATTCTAAAATTCTAAAATTCTAAAATTCTAAAATTCTAAAATTCTAAAATTCTAAAATTCTAAAATTCTAAAATTCTAAAATTCTAAAATTCTAAAATTCTAAAATTCTAAAATTCTAAAATTCTAAAATTCTAAAATTCTAAAATTCTAAAATTCTAAAATTCTAAAATTCTAAAATTCTAAAATTCTAAAATTCTAAAATTCTAAAATTCTAAAATTCTAAAATTCTAAAATTCTAAAATTCTAAAATTCTAAAATTCTAAAATTCTAAAATTCTAAAATTCTAAAATTCTAAAATTCTAAAATTCTAAAATTCTAAAATTCTAAAATTCTAAAATTCTAAAATTCTAAAATTCTAAAATTCTAAAATTCTAAAATTCTAAAATTCTAAAATTCTAAAATTCTAAAATTCTAAAATTCTAAAATTCTAAAATTCTAAAATTCTAAAATTCTAAAATTCTAAAATTCTAAAATTCTAAAATTCTAAAATTCTAAAATTCTAAAATTCTAAAATTCTAAAATTCTAAAATTCTAAAATTCTAAAATTCTAAAATTCTAAAATTCTAAAATTCTAAAATTCTAAAATTCTAAAATTCTAAAATTCTAAAATTCTAAAATTCTAAAATTCTAAAATTCTAAAATTCTAAAATTCTAAAATTCTAAAATTCTAAAATTCTAAAATTCTAAAATTCTAAAATTCTAAAATTCTAAAATTCTAAAATTCTAAAAATCTAAAATTCTAAAATTCAACCCACTATTCAACTACATAACTATATAACTTAGTTACATTCAATTACTCATCTATTCAACTATTCAATTATTCAACTATGCAATCATTCAACTGTTCAACTATATAACTTTATAACTAGTCAACTATTTAACTATATAATAATACAGAACTATTGAACTATAGATTTATATAACTATTCAACTAGTCAATTATTCAAACATTCAACTATATAACTATGTAACTATATAACTATATAACTATATAACTATATAACTATATAACTATATAACTATATAACTATATAACTATATAACTATATAACTATATAACTATATAACTATATAACTATATAACTATATAACTATATAACTATATAACTATATAACTATATAACTATATAATTATATAACTATATAACTATATAACTATATAACTATATAACTATATAACTATATAACTATATAACTATATAACTATATAACTATATAACTATATAACTATGTAACTATATAACTATATAACTGTATAACTATTCCACTATTCAATTATTCAACAATAAGACTATAAACCTAACAACTATATGACTATATATCAATACAGAACTATTCAACTATAGATTTATAAAGCTATCCAACCAGTCAAATATTCAACTATATATCAATATATCTATGTAAGGGGATAACTTTACAAATATACCGCAACAACTATATAATTTTTCAACTATTCAATTAACCAATTAGTTTTCGTGTTATTCCTTAGTACACACCCTTTAATGCGAAATATATTTGAGTTGAGGAGCATGTTCAACATCATTAACACATCAACAGCTGTACCGCAGCAAAAAGCTGAAAATTAAAAGAAGGACCTCAGCAGAAAAAACAACCCCTTTTTTGCCGACAAATGTAGCATTTTAATGATTTTATCATTACTTTGTAATTTGATGAAGTTATTTGGGGACGATGCCCGAGACGAGTTAAATGCCCCCATAGAATACTTAAGGAATGCCGGAGGAGAAAGAAGACCAGAAGAATGAGGGAAAGTGATTTAATTTTGTTCCAGTCATTTAAGCAAGATTGTTTTGATTGTGGTGAAAGGGGGAAACAATCTCTATTTCTTTCATTTATGTAACTCTAGAATTTTTAATTACGTTTGTCTGAAAATTGAGGAAATGTGACATCCAAGACTTGAAGAGCGATACTGTTCTAAATTTTACTTCATTTATATCCGTCATAATTTCTGTAGCTCTTATCAGAATCGACCACTCCCACTTCCCATTGGTTTTGTACTTGTGTTTTTATTAAAGCTTTTTATAATGTCTTCCATATCAATCTGCACCTACTTATCTCCTTTCGTCCTTTAGCCCTTTTTCCGCCCATTTGTTTTGTTGTTGCACGAGAGCGAGAGAGAAAAAATATTAAATAAAAAGGACCGTAGTACAACGTAAGTACTTAAGTTGTTATTATTAAAAGCTTAAGTGGCGAATCAAGTTAATTGAATTTATTTTTGCACCCTTTTAACGCTAAATTTTTTCCATAAACTTTCTTCGGTGGTTGCTTGCCTGCTGCTGCTTCTGTTCATCTCCTATATCCGTTAACCGTAAATTGTTTATTTATTTTTTTCTTTCTGCTTTCCCTTTTGATTTTAATGTTTTTCTAAGCAAAAAACCCTCGTTTATAGTTTTAATATTTTGTAGCTGCCACGGATGCTCTTTCAACTAATTTTGTTGTTGTCCTGTTGCTGCTGAAGTCCTTTCGCAGTGTACCTCTTTTCTGTTGTTGTTGTTATCAATTTGGTTCAACTTTATGACTTTGTTTCTTCGCTTTGCTTTGGAGTACAAGGGCGAGGGCGAAAAAGGAAGACCTTTGAAATGGTTGGAGAAAGTATGAGCTTATGATGATAATATTGCTTTTTGGTTCATAGCGGCCAAGTAATTAACAGAAAGCGGAATGGCTGAAAGATGGAACTTGAAAGGATGAGAAGGTGAAGGGAGATTTTCATTTACACAAAGGGCTAACTCATGACAACTTTCTCTTTGATTTTGATTAAAATCAGACCCAAAAATCAAAATTATTAAACTTTGACTTCTTCGTTATTCCATATACTGTGTGTGGGGTAACTCAACAGTGGCTCTTCCTTATAGAATGCTTGTGTTAACATATTGTTTACAAATTTATAACTATATAACTATTCAACAATTCAACTATTCAACTATTCAACTATTCAACTATTCAACTATTCAACTATTCAACTATTCAACTATTCAACTATTCAACTATTCAACTATTCAACTATTCAACTATTCAACTATTCAACTATTCAACTATTCAACTATTCAACTATTCAACTATTCAACTATTCAACTATTCAACTATTCAACTATTCAACTATTCAACTATTCAACTATTCAACTATTCAACTATTCAACTATTCAACTATTCAACTATTCAACTATTCAACTATTCAACTATTCAACTATTCAACTATTCAACTATTCAACTATTCAACTATTCAACTATTCAACTATTCAACTATTCAACTATTCAACTATTCAACTATTCAACTATTCAACTATTCAACTATTCAACTATTCAACTATTCAACTATTCAACTATTCAACTATTCAACTATTCAACTATTCAACTATTCAACTATTCAACTATTCAACTATTCAACTATTCAACTATTCAACTATTCAACTATTCAACTATTCAACTATTCAACTATTCAACTATTCAACTATTCAACTATTCAACTATTCAACTATTCAACTATTCAACTATTCAACTATTCAACTATTCAACTATTCAACTATTCAACTATTCAACTATTCAACTATTCAACGATTGAACTATTCAACTTCTCAACTATTCAATTGCTCAACTATTCAACTATTCAACTATTCAACTATTCAACTATTCAACTATTCAACTATTCAACTATTCAACTATTCAACTATTCAACTATTCAACTATTCAACTATTCAACTATTCAACTATTCAACTATTCAACTATTCAACTTTTCAACTATTCAACTATTCATCTATTCAACTATATAACTATACAAGTTTTCAATTCAACTATTAGACTAAATAACTATATAACTATTCACTCTATAAAACTATATAATTATTCGTCTATTGAACTAAATAGCTATATAGCTATATAACTAAATAACTATATAGCTACATAACTATATAACTAAATAACTATATAACTATATAACTATATAACTATATAACTATATAACTATATAACTATATAACTATATAACTATATAACTATATAACTATATAACTATATAACTATATAACTATGTAACTATATAACTATATAACTATATAAATATATAACTATATAACTATTCAATTATTCGCATTCGATTTATTTACGGGCCAGTTGCAGTAGCCCCCAGACTTAGTATTGCATTTGTGATCTATCGCGTTGGGCGCCAGTTCAGTTTTAGCTTTGATTTCCGTTCACTTTGGACTTTTGCGGAATTCACAGAATTTTTTTGGTCACAGATGATTTCCAAGAACTCTGAGCCAATCTAGTGATAATGAGCGACTAACTATGACTATAGTGTTAACCACCATCATCGTCGCCATTCTCATGGGTGTTAATTGGCATCTTGTAACTTTTGTGTGCGTTTTATTTTTTCTCTTGTAAAACAACATCGTTAGCAAAGCCTGCAAACAAATCAATTGCAGTGCGAGTGTTCCTTCATCAATATGAACGAACACCAATATTAAAGTCGAATTTTTGTGGTACTTGTGGTTGTCTCTGATTCTCATCATCAGTTCGCCTCTTGCCAAGTGTTGTTCGAATGTACATAATCACGACGATGATGGTGGAGGCACTTTTAGTGTTTCGATATTCTTCGAAGGAGAAGTGCATCAGTTCTGGCTGCTGTTTGTTGTGCAGTGATTGGATAAAATACAACGATGAGATGAGGAGGAGCAGGGGCACACACCAAACTTTTGGTTAAAAGCATATTTTGCATATGGTCATTTATGAAAGTACTTCCGTGAAAGCATGCCAAGGTTTATTCAAGGGATGCAAACAATCCCAAAATTCGCACTAATGAAGAACTAGTCCGAAGACACAACAATTCATTATGGTAAAATCAAAGCAAATCAAAGCAAGCGTGCAAATTTGCTCTAAACGCCTAAACATATAGCTTCGTATGGTGATAATTGAAATTCTGTGAAACTGAATATTTTAAATAACACTGTTGAACAAAATGAAACCTATTCGGTTATAACAATGGTTTCTGATAATAGGGGAGCAAAGAAGAATAAAGGGTGATTTTTTAAGAGCTTGATAACTTTTTTTTAAAAAAAAAACGCATAAAATTTGCAAAATCTCATCGGTTCTTTATTTGAAACGTTAGATTGGTCCATGACATTTACTTTTTGAAGATAATTTCATTTAAATGTTGACCGCGGCTGCGTCTTAGGTGGTCCATTCGGAAAGTCCAATTTTGGGCAACTTTTTCGAGCATTTCGGCCGGAATAGCCCGAATTTCTTCGGAAATGTTGTCTTCCAAAGCTGGAATAGTTGCTGGCTTATTTCTGTAGACTTTAGACTTGACGTAGCCCCACAAAAAATAGTCTAAAGGCGTCAAATCGCATGATCTTGGTGGCCAACTTACCGGTCCATTTCTTGAGATGAATTGTTCTCCGAAGTTTTCCCTCAAAATGGCCATAGAATCGCGAGCTGTGTGGCATGTAGCGCCATCTTGTTGAAACCACATGTCAACCAAGTTCAGTTCTTCCATTTTGGGCAAAAAAAAGTTGGATATCATCTCACGGTAGCGCTCACCATTCACAGTTACGTTACGATTCGCATCATCTTTGAAGAAGTACGGTCCAATGATGCCACCAGCCCATAAACCGCACCAAACTGTGACTTTTTCTGGATGCATTGGTAGCTCTTGCAATGCTTCTGGCTGATATTCACTCCAAAATCGACAATTCTGCCTATTTACGTACCCATTGAGCCAAAAATGAGCTTCGTCGCTGAACACAATTTCTTTCTTTCTGAACTTTCTTAACAGAGCACGCATTTTGATAATAAAATTCAATGATTTGCAAGCGTTGCTCGTTAGTAAGTCTATTCATGATGAAATGTCAAAGCATACTGAGCATCTTTTTCTTTGACACCATGTCTGAAATCCCACGTGATCTGTCAAATACTAATGCATGAAAATCCTAACCTCAAAAAAATCACTCTTTATAAGGGTATCGGCGTATGGTGATAATTTTAGAGGGTTGGCTTAGTATTTCTCCCTCGTATGATGAATAGCCATTTGCTTGGTACAAGTTCGAAATGAATTTCAGGACTCTAGCTGCAGTCGTTTAATTGGTACCATTTTTATCCCCTTTCACTCCATTTCCCTCTAAAAGTACAAATTGCAAAAAAATTATATTGCGCGTCTACAGTACACCATGCCGGTAGCTCTGTTTGACAAGACCTATAGTATACATGTTCCAGCTTTATGATTCTAGCTGCAGCCATTTGGTCGGTACCAATTTTATCCCGTTTTGACACATTTTGCCCCTAACGAAAGATCGCGTTATTTTTCCAGCCAGAGTGAAGTATAAACCGATTTTCATTATTCTAGCCGCTGTCTTTTGATAGGAACCATTTTCATTATCTTTCTCCCCGTTTCCCTCTAAAAGTTTTCAAATTTTGAAAATGTAATTTAGTTTGCATTTCTATACATTCAGGGAGCAATGCCATTTGATCGGTACCAATTTTATCCCTTTTTCCACAGTTCCCTATTCCTAACCTATTTCGAGCATTCTTTGTGTATAACTTTTATGATGAATCCTTGCCGAGTGATGTAACTGCTTTTAGTAATATTACTCCATATGTTAATATTACTACACTTCCCATATTTGATGATGACGTGGTATAGCTAAGCTTGCAAACTCTTATATGCAGTATTTGGACGGCATTTCTGCATTTATTCTAAAACAAGTGTTATGCATCTCTAATATTTAGCTTTAAAAATTTATTTAGGAAATCTTTATACTTTGTACAAAAATGGAAAATTAACCCTGTGTATAAATTGGGCCAAAAAACATTGCTAAGCTTATTGAACATATAGTCTATGATGTTAAACGCTATATTAGTCATGGTTTTGTTGCTGATCAGTAATTTGATAGTTTTTAAACATTATTGTGTAGAGAACTTCGAGAAAGGTCCAAAGTCCAAGTTGATAATACCTACAAATTGTTAGTGATATTTGATGTATTGATTCCCTTCGAGAGAGAATAAAAGAGATTTTTATAGAATAGAATATAAATTAGTACTTTATTTTTGAGCTGTGGTTCCTACGACTGACGTGGATTGCCGGATATTAGTTTTATTTAAATTGAGAAACTTCGGCTTACCTGCAATAATGGTAAATAAAGCGAATTTAAACTAAACAATAATGTCAAATTTACAAATATCAGGACTTGGAAAACCTAATTTCGAATTCATACATAAACTTAAAAATATATTTAAACTAAGTTTAACACAATGATATTGATCATTGTTTTTTTGTTTTCTAGGCACTTAATATATTCAGATGATTTGAAGGTGTTTATCAATTTTCTTGTTGTTTTGTTCGGCTGTAGGGGCTTTATTTGAAAAACAGGTGGTGTTGTTTTTAATAATTTATTTTGATCCCAATATTTCGATTGAAATCTTCAATCATCTTCAGGGGTGTCTATTAGAGCGTACCAGGTTACAAGTAAAAAAAAGTTCGCCGTACACCTTCGAATATGAAGTATTATTGAAAGGTAGTTTCAAATTTTTTTTTTATTTTTTTATGCCGAACGTAGGGGTCGCGCTTTTAAATTTTTCTATATAACTTCTGCATAACTCACGGCGACGAGGCCGATTTTTTTTTCTTTGAAGTCATTGAGCTCAAGCATGATTCATGATTTTATGCGAGCTTTAATTTTCTGATATTAGAGTGGTACATTAGGGTAGTAGCAACTGAGATATGATGGGTAAGTACCAGAAGGGGGTACTTTAGCTCAATGACTTCAAAGACAAAAAAAATCGGCCTCGTCGAGACAAAAACATCGATGTGTCACACTTTAAAATCCGTTTATAAATGCAGAAGTTATATAGAAAAATGTAAAAGCGCGACCCCTACGTTCGGCATAAAAAAAATAAAAAAAATTTTTTGAAACTACCTTTCAATAATAAATACTTCATATTCGAAGGTGTACGGCGAACTTTTTTTTGAGGTACGCCCTAGTGTCTATACACAAATAAGAATTACACATTTCGTCTACTGACGACAGTTTTGATCGTCTGTATTTGTCTACTGTGTAACGATAGATTTTGGCGCATTTATCTGTGTCAGTTTTGTAGTTAGTCTTTTGTTGGTAGGAATGTCAATAATATGTAACATCTCAAGAGTGTATCTTCTATTATAATTTCTCTCCTCTGTCAGTATCTCTACATTGTCAAAATTTGGTGTATGGCCTGCGATGGTACAGTGCGCTGCCAGAGCGGTCTTCTGCTCTAATGGTCTGTTAATAGCTTTATGGTCAGATTTGTGAGATGATGTTCTAGTCTTTAATTTTGTCTTAGTAGTACCAACATATACCTTCTGGCATACGTTGGTTTTGTCCCCATTACATTTGATTTTGTAGACCACATTCCATTTCTCCCCATTTTCTAATTTTGTCTTCGTCCTACTAAATAAGTGGTTGACAGTATTGTCCGTCTTAAATGCTAAGTTATATTTATCTTTGTCATACAAATTTGAATGCTTAAGTCTTTCTGAGAAACCAGGAGTATATGTCATAGATTTGTATATATTCCGTGTCCTGTCAATCTCGCCTATTGTTATCTTTTTATTCCTACGTCTTATTAAGTCCTCTATAGTTTTTCTTGGAAAGTCATTTTTCTTTAAAATTTTTCTAATTTTACTTAAATTAGCATTATGGAATTCTTCATCGCTTATATCTAAGACCCTGTTTATAAAATTGGTTGCGGTGTTGATAATAATTCGTCTGGAGTGCTTAGATGTGAAATTGATTAATCGTCCTGATGATGTTGGTTTTTGGTACCAATCTAATTTTAGCAGATTTCTTATTACTACCGCATCCAAATATGGTAGTTTTTCGTCCTGTTCTTTCTCCATGGTGAATTGAATTTGTCTATTGAATGAATTTAATATTTGCAATGTTTCTTCCACGTTTTTTTCTTTAGGATTGCAAATATGTCGTCTACGTATTTCGTCAAGATTCGGGGTTTGTAGTCATCTTCTCTATTGAATGGTCAAGTAATACTTCCAACACTACGTTTATGAACATGTTTATGACCATCAGATCTTGCAAATGAATAGACTTGTTCGTAGGTCTATATGCAAAGGATTACCAGTTAAATCTATCAAAATGAGTGCAAGTGACATTTCTCCGTTGACGTAACTTTGTATTTCCCCATATAGAGATCAAAATCATTATTTGCACATTGCTGATAAAAAAATGTTGATAGACTTCGGAGCTCTCTTCGTCACAAAGTTGGTATTCAGTTGTCACTTCAATTATATTATCCTTAAGGTTTATACTTTAATGTATTTCATTCGGAGCAATATGACTGAATTTACTGATCCACATATTAAAAACCTTATTTGGTCTCCTTTATCGGCTCCAAGTTAGAGCATGTGGCTTTTGTTTGGAGCTCTAATGTTGATACGCATGCAAATCGACTTGAAAGGATTCAATAATCATTCTAGAGATTTGTTTTGGGTCTCTTTGAAAATAGATATTGAAATCTTTCTCCAAAGTCATTAAAAGCTACGTGCAATGATATTACAAATTCTGAATTTGCATACGTTCGACTTAACGCTCCTTCTATTGCTTGAACCCGAAAAGTGCTGAAATTTTTTTTTAATTTTGTGATAAAACTTTCATGTTATCAGTGACACGACACTACTATCCTCTTTTAATATCATTACTCATTTTACTAATTAGACAATTCATTTATTGTTTAAATCTATGCAGCTGATAAATTCTATTAGTTTTAAAAATATATTGCTTAAACTTAAGTTATAATTTAAATTAAATTGTTATTTAATTAATATAATTTGATTTACTTTGATAGTCTGAAAGGAGTCTGTAAATGAGATTACTACACTCGCAAGTTGGGCGCCAGATTTCTCTTACTAAATAAACCAAGAAAAAGTGGAACAGAATGTATGTTTGGATTTTTGCGTAGATCGCCACTTTATTAACAAAACATTAGTATATTTTATATTCTGGTCCATTGACTTAATATGTTGGCGGAAATGTATGAATCAAAAAAAAAACCTTGTACAACTTCTCCTAAATGGCTTTAGTAGTTTGTGGTTTTGAATGGGAGAAGCCACTGTAGTTCCTTTGGGGATGTTTCCTGTAATTGTTTATTTCCTATTATAACACCTAAACTCTCACATTGGGCGCCAGTCAATATCGAAAATTCCAAATCTAGCTTATGCTCCTCGAAAAGATTTTCTTGTTTAATGTCCTCTTATTTGTGGTACTCGAATCTTTTTTGATATATCATATTGTCAAGCAATTACGTTGGGCGCCAGTTAATGTCGCAAGTTTTTCTATTGGTCCACATTGGACCACACACAATTGTATTACTTTAAAATATCGACGTTAAGGCTAGACTATTCTATCCCTCTCCTTAATAACATTAGTACTTCGTGGTTTTTGAATGAGAGAATTTCCACCAGTTTCTTCGAGGATTTTCACGTTGGGCGCCAGTCAATATAGAAAAACCGAATCCAGCTAATGCATTGGATAAGATTCACTTGTTTTTTGTTCTTTTCTTTGTGGTACTCGTATCTTTTTTCCACATAATATTGTCATACATTCACGTTGGGCGCCAGTCAATATTAAAAATTGTTATTTTGGTGCAGATAACCCCACACAATTGTACTGCTTTAAAAGATGAATATGAAAAGCCATCCTACCAAGTGTTTATTTCTTTTTAGGTCGAGATTAAGATAACTACACCTAACCCTATGTGTCAAGAGGAACTAAAGGACTAAATATATATAATTATTTCTTTTGAGGTCGAGATTAAGTGCCAACAGGAATTAAAGGACTATATATATGTAAAATTATTGTTTTAAGGCTGACATTAACAACATTCATTTTAAACATTTGATCTGTTTATTTTTTAATTCCCATCAAAAAAGTTATATCTTTGTTATCAGTAAAGTGATAATAATACAATACTTAAATGCTACCTTTATGTACAAACACTCAAGCGTATATTTTATAATCCCCATACTACATGTATCGTATAACGTCAAACCAAACTTTCAATTGAACCAAACATTTTGAACTTTTTTCATCATCAGCCTCCCTTTTAAACAAATAAGACTACCTTTTGTTTTTGAAACGAAAACAAATCCCAAATATTCCGCCCTAAAATCCCTTTTCGGCTGTAAAAATATCACTGTTATTGATAACACAAAACTTCAGAGTCATCATCAGCAGCATCATCATCTATAGGACACCACGGTAGATATTCACAGCCTGAGAAAAAACGAAACTCATAACTCTTTGCAACGAAATTGGAATGGCAGCCCACAAAGAGACAATCCGCTGGTCACACACAAATTGTAAAATGCCTAAACCGAAATGTGATTACAATAAGAACAAAAAACTAACGAACGAACGAACGTGTGTATAAGTGAAAAATACAATAAAAAAAGAGGGACGCAATAAAAGCTAAAATATACTGAAAACCATAAAATGTTTTTTTCTTTGTACCTCCCGGTTCCAAACGGGGTTGAAATAACTAAATTTAGTTGGAAATTGTTTTCGCGATAATACCATAGGAAAAACAACAAAAACTTTAAGCTGAAGCAGAATACATACATATATAGGTATTGTTAGGGCGGAGTAAAGGTGGGTTGGAAACTTGGAAATTGACTATGAAAATATGGCATGTAGGAGAGAGAGAGCAAACTAAAAAATAATAATATTATAAGGATAACACACATAAAAGAGAAAGCAGAAGGCGTACTAAACCAGACCAGTTTTAATTAAAATTAAACCATTCTGAAAAAGCGGAGAAAAACATACTGATACACAAAAGGTCAAAAGGAAAGCCGCTAAATAATTCAAAAGGCCAACGAAACGAAAGCTAAAGAAAATAATGAATTGCAAATTGAATGCCTGGTTAAGGAAATTATTGTTCGCAGATGCCTTAAATGTAACTAATGCGATAGCAATAAGGTCGTGATCAAACGGAAATTGGAGAATGAATGGGATAGAATAGGTTAGGATAGGATAATATCGTCAAGAAACCATAAATGGATATAATACTTACATGCTTTATGGGAACTATAAGAAATTGTTGAATATTGATATTTATCAAGGGTGCCACGTTGGTCGCCAATGTAATAATCTTAATATTAGAAGTTCATAATGTTATTTATTTGTTAAAATTCATATTTTTAAATTTCGGACTTCATCAGATCGATACATCAAAGAGAATTAAAAGCTGATAGACGTTGGGCGCCAATTAATTTTTCATTATTTCATAAAACAATAAAGGAATAAAAAATACAATTTTACTGAAATATGTATAATGCAAGGACTGCAGTGGATCAAATTACATAGAAATTCAGCTAACGTGCTAGGAAGATGTGTGGAAATTTTAGTATTTTTTGATATTGTCAGGGGTGTGGCGTTGGTCGCCATTGATGTAATCATAATGTTAACAGTCATATCCAAAAACATTTATCACAGGTTTCAGTGTAAAATTACACTTTAACCTTTTAAAATTATATTTATTCATATTACTTAAGTGTCAGTCAAGTATTTTCGGATTGCATCTAATCAGTAGATCAAAGAGAATTAAAGAGATCAGGTGCGACACGTTGGGCGCCAGTTAAGTTTCCATCATTTACAAACACAATACAACAGGATTAAAAATTACAAATTTACATTCAATAGAATTACAGACATCCATCTAACGTACTTGGAAGATTGTATTTGTATACCCTCCGCCATAGGATGGGATGATAATGGGGATGATGGGGAGATAAGGGACTGTTATGTTTTGGGAAATGTTGGAGAGCGAAAATTAAGGGGAGGGCCAGTGTAATATGTCTTCCCTCTTGGTGTGACTAGGGGCAGATTTGAACCATTCCTTCAATAAAAACAAGTAAGGAAGGTTAAAGTCGGGCGTGGCCGACTATATGATACCCTACACTTAGTCATTATAACCTATGGTGTAGGATATAAAAAGGTCTGTATTGTATTTGTAAGAAAATTTGAACACAAACATTGAATGGGAGCTATAAACAAATCTGAACCGATCTGACCCATGTTTAGCAAAGGTTTTCTAGTTGAAATATTAGACGCTTTCCCAAATTTTATGGAGTTTTAAATATGTGGTTTTTGGAGCGGAAAGAATCAAATCGGGAGCTATATATAATCTGAACGGTTGTGACCCACTTTCGCTATAGAAATTTCTATTTGAAACATTAGCTGATGTGCCGAATTAGAAGAAAATCTGTTCAAAAATGCTGTTTTTAGAGCGGAAATAATCAATTCAGTAGCGAAATTTGTAATGGAGCTATATATATATATATATATATATATATATCTGAACTCATCTGACCCATTCTCACCGGAGCAGTTTTAGTTGAAATATAAGTTGTTTTGCCAAATTTGAAGAAAATATGTCAAAGTTTGTGGTTTCTAGAACGGAAAGAGTCAAATCGGAGGAGACATTTGTATGGGAGCTATATATAAATCTAAACCGATCTATCCTATATTTACCAGAGCTGTTTCAAGTTGATATATAAGCTGTGTTGGCAAATTTCAAGAAAATCTGTCAATGTTTGTGGTTTCTAGAGCGGAAAGAGTCAAATCGGAGGAGATATTTGTATGGGAGCTATATATAAATCTGAACCGATCTATCCTATTTTTATCAGAGCTGTTTCAAGTTTATATACAAGCTGTGTTGGCAAATTTCAAGAAAATCTGTCAATGTTTGTGGTTTCTAGAGCGGAAAGAGTCAAATCGGAGGAGATATTTGTATGGGAGCTATATATAAATCTGAACCGATCTATCCAATTTTTACCACAGCTGTTTCTAACTGAAATATACGGCGTCTTGCCAAATTGGAGGAAAATCTGTTGAAATATGTGGTTTCTAGAGCGGAAAAAGTAAAATCGGAAGCAAAATTTGTGTGGGAGCTATATCTAAATCTGAACCGATATGCTTCAAATTAAATAGCGTTCATCCTTATCCCATAAAACTTCGTTGTGCAAAGTTTCATCTAGTTCCAACAACAATTGCGACCTGGACTTTGATTACAAGAATAGATGGACAGACGGACGGACATCGCTAAATCGACTCAAAAAGTGATTCTAAGTCGATCTGTATAATAAACGATGGGTCTATCTCGTTTCCTTTTGGGTGTTACAAGCAAATGCACAAAGACATTATACCCTATGGTGTAGGGTATAAAAATATAAAAAATAAAAAACGTGTGTGGGCCACCTTAAGGGTTAAAGATAGAGGTTAGGTACGTTCTGAGAAAGTATTGGGGCTGAAAATATATTGGGGATTGGCCATACATTTGATCCCACTAGGGGCCTCCTTGGGGCAGTTAGAGCCGTGGGAGCAAATTCCATATAAAAATAGTTCTTGTATGGGAGCCTATTTAACGAGTGGGGATAGAGGATATGTGTGTTAGAAATAAATGTTGGGGAGGGAAAATTAGTGGAGGTCGGTCTCACATTTAACCCAGCTAGGGGCGACTCTGGGGCAATTTTGGGCCTTACTGTCATAACAAAAATTAAAAAAAAACAAGTAAGGAAAGGCTAAAGTCGGGCGGGCCGACTATATGATACACTCCACTTTCTATCCGAATACAATTCAATTCGGAAATAAAGTGAAAACGGGAAGAATTTTTGTATGTTTCCTAATCATAGGCTAATACGACCTGGTTCGATTTGTCAAATCGATAAGAATATTTGTATCGGGGCTATATCCAAACATGGAAAAATGTGACTAACTTTCACAATAAGTTCTTCCAGTTCAAATATAAGGTGTTATACTCACTTTGAAGAAATTCGGTGAAAATTCGTGGTTTCTGGGGCGGAAAAAGTTAAATCGGGAGCGAAATTTGTATGGGAGCTATATATAAATCTGAACCGATCTGACCCATTTTTACCACAGGTGTTTCTAATTGAAATATAAGATGTTTTGCCAATTTTGAAGAAAATCTCTTGTAATATATGGTATCTAGAGTGAAAAGATTAAAATCGGCAGTGAAATTCGTATGGGAGCTATATGTGAATCTGAACCGATCTGACCCATTTTCACTATGGGTGTTTCAAGGACAAATATAATATATTTCGCCTAATTTGAAGAGGATCTGTTAAAATATGTTGTTTCTAGAGCGAAAAAAGTCAAATCGGGAGCGAAATTTGTATGGGAGCTATATATAAATCTGAACCGATCTGACCCATTTTTACCACAGGCGTTTCTAGTTGGAATATAAAATGTTTTGCCAAATCTGAAGACAATCTGTTGTAATATGTGGTATCTAGAGTGAAAAGTGTCAAATCGGGAGTGAAATTCGTATGGGGGCTATATCTAAATCTGAACCGATTTTCTTCAAATTAAATAGCGTTCGTCCTTGGACCGAAAAACTTCGTTGTGCAAAGTTTCATTTGGTTCTGTCTACAATTGCGACCTGTATCGTGATTACAAGAATAGATGGACGGACAGACAGACAGACGGACGGACATTGCTAAATCGATTCAAAAAGTGATTCTAAGTCGATCGGTATAATTAACAATGGGTCTATCTCTCTTCCTTTTGGGTGTTACAAACAAATGCACAAAGGCATAATACTCTCGTGGAGTGTATAAAAATAAAAAATTCATATGGGGACCACCTTACGCGTAGTAGATAGGATTTAAGTTGGTTCGGAGAAAATGCGGGGTTGAAAAAATATTGGGGGTCGGTCATACATTTGACTCCACTAGCAGCCTCCTTGGACCAGTAAGAGCGATGGGAACAAATTCTATAAAAAATAAAATTTGTATGGCATCCCCCCCTAAGGAGTGGAGATGGGGGTATGTGGGTTCGAAAAAAATGTGGGAGAGGGAAAGTTAGTGGGGGTCGGTCTTACATTTATCCCCTCTGGGGACTACTACTAGGCAGTTTTGGGGCTTTTTGTGAGCGCACTCTTACTCTCACCCCACTTTTCCCTTTTTTTGGCTCATGAATTTTTTCCCAACCTCATACAATTAGGGGTTCTAGCATATCAAAATCGAAGAGTCGTGCACTATGTGGTCTTGTTCAGGTCCACAAAATACTGTCGCACAGTGATATCAAAGGAAAATCCGTTCATGAGTGCCCCCAAAACATACAATATTTGCCGGAAATTATGTTGGAAAGAATGTTAATCCACAAACTAGCAATAATGTACTCCATAAACCCAATTTGAATGGAAGATGCCAATGATTACTGGCCAAAATAAGAAATTCAGGTTAACTTTCTCAAAAACGCATAAAGATAAGAAATTTTAATTTTGAAAGAATTTGATTTCACGAAGGAAACTAAATATAATATATTTGGATGCGACGGTGGGTGACCTAATATGTGGCGAAACCCAAACGAGGAGCTTATCTCGAAATACATAAAACCAAATGTGAAATAGTTGTTGGTTCTGTGATGGTCAGGAGATCATTTTCGGCAGCTGGTCCTGGATCTCTTCACTTCATGGATTAGAAAGTGTATTTGGACACTTTGAAAACCAATTTACATATATTGTAAGAAAAACTGAAGTTAAGCTGGCGGTTGATGTATAAATGTCCACGTGAAATGGAGACTGCTGCCCAAAGACCCGACCACAATACCATTTATCTAGATAATAAAGTGAGTGAACATCATATTTCCTCCAAGTCTGAACTGAAGCGCAATAATGGAATCAAAATGTCCCTGTTTTTCACAATGTCTTGGGAAGACTTTCCACAACCAGCCAAAGATCTGTACAAAGTCTTAATGGACCTTATTCAAGATAAATATTTTAATGGTGTTTTTAATAAAGTATTAAATAAGCTATGGAACTCTAAAACAAATTGCAGTTGCATCTTTCACAGATTAGTTAATATTTATATATTTATACTAAATTGCTTGGTATGCGATTTGAAACATTTACCCACTGTAGACATTTTGTTCGAATGTTAGCTATTAAAAAATAAAACGAAATATTTTTTCCAATTTTTTGTTCGAATGTTAGCTTTTAAAAAAACTAAACGAAATATTTTTTTCCAATTTTTTCTATTTTTAATTTTTGAAAAAATATACATTTTTTCTCAAGATTTGGGTCTGTTGCAAAACGACTGTTTCTATGTTAAATTTAAACAAATTTAAACGCAACATTTGTAGCTATCATAATTACCTTTAATTTGACATATGGGCGGGTGTGATAGGGCCTTTATTTCCAAAATTAGAGTACCGATATAAAAGGTAATTTTAGTAAAAAAAAATATCCATCAATTATTAATTTTTGACTAAGTATGCCTTACGGTGAGTGGATGATAGGTATGGGAATGAACTTTTCGCCTCGAAGAATCATTCAATGTGGAGCTATATGCCAAATGACTTATAGTTCATCTTAACTTTATTTATATAAAATCAGAGTCCAAACCAATGAAATATTGTCACAATTTTACTTAAGTGTCCTGTGTAAACACGACCTGAAATTTCCAAGTGATTCGCCGAAAAGAAACGAATTTCTTTTTATACCATTTACCGATAGCGAGAATCTCTTGAAAATCATTCAAAAATTTATGCTACAAATTGACAAATATCGCTCATAAATTCATTCATGAAGAACGTTGACTGACAGACTGACTGTGCCACCAATAGTGAGTGTCCTTTCGGAAACGTCATCGTTATTATTCAGGGCAGTGAGTGAGGAGGGGATGATAGAAAGAACAACCCAACAGCGAGAGAAAATCGTGCACCATAAATCCTGTTATTTATTTCATTTCCCGTTTCCGTTAAGGCGAGAGAAAAAAGCCAAAGCCATAGCCAAGCGAAGAAAAAGTCGTAGAAATTTATTAAAACCGGGAGAACGACGATAATAAACCCTTTTTTATCATGATAACGTGATTATGAAATTCTTGTATTTTTTTCTCATTCTCGGCAGTGCGTAAAATTAATAAGAAATGATATTTCTTATTTCGCATTTTTTTTCGACTGTCACCAACGCCAACGTCAACGATTCGCCCACCCCGCAGGGAATATAAAGCTGTGCTAGCTGACACAGCAGATTTGTGTCCAGGGGATTTTTTTGGTTTCAAAAAATTTGGTTGTTTTCGAAACTAAGGACAATTTTTTAATCAGTTAATTTTAAAGGATAATTTTACACGTTGTTTTGGAGAAACTTAAAAAAATAAAACGGTAAAGGAAGGATATATTAAAGGGGAACGATTTGGGAATGATGAGGAATTTTTTGAAAGCAATGTACAGTGAATAATGAATAACACCAAGTTCTCTATACGGACGGGCCACTGATGAGTAACAATTAATGGTTATCATATCTACAGACGACTTCCAAGTTTCATTAAAAAAAATCATAAGATGCTCACCAATTTTTGAGCTTCAAAGACATATTTTCTGATCTTGAGTAAATTTTCTTATAAATAGTTCACCAAATTTTAACTCTATATTTTATAGAAAAATACTTTGATTTTATACATGGATGCTTAAGGAGGTATCTATATTAGGGTGGTTCTTAAAAGTTTTTTTGTTGGAGACACCTAAACATTTATTTTCTGCCTGCATTGAGGCATACTGCATTGAGGCATACTTTGTTGGAGACACCTAAACATTTATTTTCTGCCTGCATTGAGGCATACTGAGTCATAAAATCAACACTGAAAATTTGTTTATATTAGGGTGGTTCGTAATAGTTTTTTGTTGCAGACACCTAAATTTTTATTAAGGTGGTTATTAAAAGCTTTTTTGTTGGCGACACCTAAACATTTATTTTTTGCTTGCATTGAGGCATACTGAGTCAACACCGATTTTTTTACATTAGGGTGGTTCTTAACAGTTTTCTGTTGTTGAAGCATTGAGACATACTGATTCACAAAATCAACACCAAAAAGTATTTTATATGTATATATGTATGTATATATTTTTTTAAACATTTTTTTACTAAAATTTAAATTTTCTTTGAAAGTACCTTTAATATTTGTACTCTCAGTTTGGGAATATAATTCCGATCACATGTCCGCTTATATGTCCAATTAAAGGCAATTATGATGGCTACAAATGTTGTGAATATTACTTTCACATAGAGACAGTGGTCTAGGAACTGTATTCTAAAAATTGGTTATTATTATTATTATTTTTTTTTTCGAAAAAAAAAACATTTTTTCTGGTACGAAAAAATCCTTAAAAAATAGAAAAACAAAATGAATAAAATATTTTGTTTTATTTTTTAATAACTTACATTCTAACGTGGAAAAGATTGCCTATATGTAAACGAGCTGGGAATAAATTTGGGAGTTATGGTCCTTTTTGTATACGCAAAATATTTTTTAAATCCAATTTTTTGTTATATTGCCGCAAAATACGATTTACAAATTAGATAACAGATCAGTTTCTTGATTTTCAATAGCTGGGATCATAGCGAACCAAACTAGGCCTATATAAAGAAAATCTATGACTAATATAGAAGTAAAGAATCTTCCTAACGAAGTTGGGAAATTTAAAAAAATAATTTTTTCTCAATTTTTTAATATTGCAAATTAAATAACTGAATAATTTCATTTATTTAACAGAAGCTAGAATAAATAAGAAAATAAAGCACGAAATAATTATGATTATGAATTTGTGACATAAATGGTAAATGGGAGGGGATATGAAGAAATCATATGTTCACCTATTTACCCTGAAGACGATACGCACTTCCCCACGAAGGGTCATAACTTCAACATTTATCCATTGTTTTTGGTCAAATAGGCCTTATTTTCTTCTAAGAGTGTCAACTATTAAACAATAATACAAAATATTTGCTACCAATTTTTTCCTATTTTTTACCGCTTTTTCTGGCCAGCAAAATATTTTTTTTTGATTGAAAAAAAAAAACTATTTTTCCTCTTCTACAAGAAGGACCATAACATCTACATTTATCCATAGATTTTCTCAAATAGGCCTTGCTTTCTTCGTTAGAATGTTAGCTATTAAAAAATAATACAAAATAATTTTAATAATTTATTTTTTACGTTTTTTTGGGCCAGAAAAATATCAAAACTACTGTTGCTATGAGAAAGTGTAATTCACAAAATTTGTAGGCACGACAACTGCATTTAATTGGACATATCTCCGGATGAGAGTACAAATATTGAAGGTACCTTTGGCAAAAATGTGAATATTAGTAAAAAAAAAATACAAAAAAAAATATTCATAATTTTTTTGAATATCGTTTTCGAGTTTAGAATGCCAAACTACGTCAAAAAATTTTATAAATATCCCTGCAGCAAAAATTTATTGCATAGTGTGCTATAAGTATTTTTTGTAAAAGATACCCGCTATCTGAAGAGTAGTTTCCGTTTCTAAAGCCCATCAGACACTGTCTTCTTGGCCATTTTTAGGCCTTGATGTCTTCGTTAAAAAAAAAATATTAAAAATTAAATTATTAAAAAATTAAAGAATAAAATTTTCCCTTTTTACGGCGAGAAAAACCAGCAAAAAACCCTATAGTAAAAAGTAGTATTTTATATATTTTTGCGCATTGCAAAACTTACCAAATCATCAATAGAAAATTTATAACTAATAAACTCGAGATATGGCGGAAAAATTCCACAATAAATATATTTTTTCCTATGAAAGTTTCAACACTTTTTTTTTAAATTTTTTAAAATCACTTTAATTTTAATCACCCCAAAAGTGCGACTGTGTGACTGACTCCGCTTTGCCGAAAGGGTTCATTAAAAAAGCAGCTTAAAGTAATTGATTTAAATTGAAATACAAAACCCTTTGCCGAAGCAACAGAAACAGGGGAGACGACATTTTCACATTTCGGAGACAAAAACAAAAAACATAAAACCCCCGAGAGGAAAGGAATTCAAAAACGTACAGCTGCCAATGCAAAATTATCATTATCAACATCATCGCTTCTCGCTCCACGCTCCTCGCAATGCCGGGACAAAGTGCTGCAGCTAAAAGGGAATATCGCACCACTAGCAGGACCTTTTTTTGCTATTCTTTTTTTAGCTTTCGGTTATTTTCGTTTTTTTTTCTGTGACTTAAACGATAAAAATTTAGCATTGTCACAAATTTAGTCACAGCTGTTGCTTACAGTAAAAAATATGTTAAGTATTTACTACCACTACTACTACTGTGACACACACACACACACACTTATACAACTTCATTCAATTTCACACTGTCACACACATTCAGAGACAGAGATGCTTCTTACGCATATCCTTATGAAATATGAAGTCCTTTATATTGCATCTACTAGTGTCGCTGCTGTTGTCATTGTGTGTGTGTTGCTACAGTGATTTTTCTTTCTTTCTTCTGTGTGTGTGTGTGCTCGTCCATATGAGTGAGCGAGTGAGTTCTCTCTATCCGAAGGGAAAAAATCCTTTTTTAATAAAGATGAAATGGTTTTCTGCTGGCTATCCCTCTATCCCGCTTTGAATATTGTGAGTGTGGCTGTGGAAATGTATGAACGAATTTGTTCCCATCGTCCTTGTGTCCCTGCGAGAGTATTGTTTCTTGGCATTGCTTTGCTGCTGCAACAGAAAAGTGCTTAATCATAAATAATTCTTTATACAAATTTCGCATTTCTTCTCTAAGCTATTTTTGGTTAGCTTTCAATTGTTTGCTTTAACGCAACCCCTTTTACACTTGAAGCCCGCCCCCCTTAGTTCCTTAAATCACAACTCCTGCCTCGTGTGTCCCTTTCTCATTCCCATACCCAATTTTCCAACTCACATTTGTTGTGGCAATAACCATTCAAAATTATTGCCAATGGGTGTCACCAGAAGCTGGGACGTAATATCTGAAGGGGTAGTAAGTTGAGCTGTATTTCCAGAGGGTTAATCAAATTTATGATTACAAAATGATCTGCATACAGTTGGATATAATTGACTCTCGAAATGAAGTTAGTTATTTATTGAGAGCAGGATGAAAATTATGTAGAAATAAATACTTAATTAAGTCTCTGAGAAATATGAATCATTTCAATTTTATCTTTGAGTAGAAACATTTGCAGTCATACATTCACAATTGTAGCTCATGGGTCTGGCCAGAATCAACTTTAATTACAACTATAAAACTATGCAACAAAGATTTTACTCTAGGACTATGTATAATATTTCCTGATATATTACAAATATTTTATTTAATTATTTTTTTCTAATTTCCAATTTTTGCAGGCACCTATACTATTTGTACTCTCATTTTGGAAATACAAAAATGACGACAGCCTCTTATATGTCCAATTAAAAGTAATTATGATGGCTAGAAATGTTGCGAGTAACACTTTCATATGAGAACAGTGGTTTAGGAATAGTCTCCAAAAAATGGAAGAATCAGATTTAATTTAAAAAAAAAAAATATTTGCTGGCACGAAAAAAATGTAAAAAATATTTTTTTATTTTTAACATTCTAACGAAGAAAATAAGAATTTTATTTTATGAATAATATTTTCTGATTCATTTTGGTTTTCTAAAGTTGAAAGCGATATTAAAAAAAAATGGACAATTTTTAATATTTTTGATTCCGATTTCCGCCGTAGGCACCTTTAATATTTGAAATCTCATTTTGGAACTAAAAGTCCGATGACAGCCTCCAATTAATGGTAATTATAAAGGCTAAAAATATTGAGAACAACACTTTCACATAGAAACAGTGGTTTAGGAAGACTTTTTTTGAAAATAAAAAAATCTTTTTTTGCTGGCACGAAACAAACATCATGGATAAATGTAAAAGTTATGGTCCTCGTTGTAGACGCAAAATATTTAAAAATGTAATTTTTTATATATTTTTTATAAAAAAATCCAATTAAAAATGACAGCATTGCAAACCTATTTTTATTTTCCTTATCCTTATAAAGGGTATGTACATAGTTATATCCTTACACTATCCATGTATATATTATTTCTATATATATATATATATATATATATATATATATACATTCTTTCGTCGTCATAGCGTGTAGAAACCTTCAAATTTTTCGGAAGTAGCTGCTAAAATTGATAAAGGTCTGGTCAGACCCATGACCCCCAAAGGGGCTAAATGCTCTTTAAGGATAGTAGAAAAACACATTAAAATTAATCCATCCACCTTAGGATGAAGTGTATTATATCAAATTATATTTTTCTAATCATTCTTCATATTAGCAAGAAAAAAAAGATTGACGCCAGATAACCGAGTTTGCCATCATGAATCCACAAATGGGAAAATTTCAAATTTACATCTGATTTAAGAGACGTATATCCTCCAGCTCTACAAAGTTTTTGAAATATATTATTCGCCAAGTCATGAACTTAAATTCGATTTCATTGGAAATAATTTTTTAACCATTAAAGATTTTATTTGAATGAAGGCATACCTTGACTACTATGGAGAGTTTCTAAAGGAATACTAAATCTGGTGTTAACTAACCTGAAAATAAACAAGAAAATATTATAATTAGTACATATTTCAATTGAATGTAAATAATAAAGATTTGAAATGAGGGTTTATATGACGAAATTTATACGCGAACAAAATGAGAATTAAAACAATACTATTAAGAAACAATGAAAGTGCTAAGGTTACAAAAGAACTATAACACGGTAAGACACATTTTCACATCTTTTTATGGGACCTGAACAAGACCATATACATACAAATATAAAACTAGATATATATATAAACTAAAGATATATACAAAACTGCGCAGTTAGTTTTTCATTTGGGGATCTTTTCTCTATTTACATGAATTTTAATTTCCAAAGGATATAAATGTTTTGATAAATTATTTTTTGTATTTTTGCGAGCCAAAGACGACAAAGGGTATCAAATAAAAGAGAAAAATGTCTGTTCGAAATAGCTGCCATTCAAAGAATTTATTACACTCAAAAAAAACCAAAAGTCAGTCAAAATCGATCACTCAAACAATACTAAAATTAAATCTTTGAATGTAGGTTTTAGAAAGAAAAAAATACACGACTGGTGAGCTATTCAAAAAATTAATATAAAAAGCAGAAAAAATAAACTATAAAAGAGCTGTCTTCAATTCAATCCCACGATCTGCCGTCAGATTGGGAATAATTTTCAGCCTACATTGAAGCATAAAATCAGCATAGAATTTTTTTAGGGATATATATTTTTTTTGAACGGCGATATTGCCCTGGCTTAAGACCATTTTGCATCTATATTTTCTACAATGCGAATTTATTTACAAATGGCAGGGTGCCATTTATCACTTGGCTACACACTACGGTTGCAGTTAGATCCAGAAGTGGACATTTCGAATTTTTATATTTCAAAAAAATATATAAAAAATTGATTTCCAATTAACCGAGCTTTTCTTCCTTAAAAAATTGCGGCTTTTTTAATGGACCATTTCGAAATTGGTCGAATTACTCTTTTAGAACCGTATTAATTATGTTGGTGCATAGTTTACAAACTTTTTATACCAATTTACCGTTAATATAACATAAGAAAGACTCAACTAATTTTTTTTTTTCAAATCGAGATTTTTGCTTATTTGAACAAAACACGACAAGTTCGGACATAATTATAAAGGGTGATTTTTTAAGAGCTTGATAACTTTTTTAAAAAAAAAACGCATAAAATTTGCAAAAATCTCATCGGTTCTTTATTTGAAACGTTAGATTGGTCCATGACATTTACTTTTTGAAGATAATTTCATTTAAATGTTGACCGCGGCTGCGTCTTAGGTGGTCCATCCGCTTAGTCCAATTTTGGCATTTCCACGTTTTTGAGTAACAGAGACCCAATTGGTGCGAACGGCGACGAATCGAAAATTGGTGGTCATCATTAACACTGGCCGATACAGCTGCGATATTTTCTTCAGTTCGCACTCTACGTAAGCGTGTTGGTGGTTTAATGTCCAACAATGTAAATTTGGTGCGAAATTTAGTCACAATAGCCCGAATAGCCGCTTCAGTGGGTCGATTAAACTGACCATAAAATGGAAGCGCGCAATGAACTTTCTTAACAGAGCACGCATTTTGATAATAAAATTCAATAATTTGCAAGCGTTGTTCGTTTGTAAGACGATTCATGATGAAATGTCAAAGCATACTGAGCATCTTTCTCTTTGACACCATGTCTGAAATCCCACGTGATCTGTCAAATACTAATGCATGAAAATCCTAACCTCAAAAAAATCACTCTTTATTAGGGTAAGGACATATATGTGTATGTATATTTATGAATGTTTTTAAAACTAAATTTTATTTTTTAGTTTGTTTCGATTAATTGTTGAAAGAGAAATGGACGACAATTTCTAAAGGCTCAATTTCACTAGTAGTATGCGGCTAAAAATATCTTAATGCAGTTTACAAATCGGTTATATCAAAGAAAGGACCTGTACGATTGACCTTATTATAGTTAGTTAGTATATAAAAACAAGTAAAGACGGCGTTAAGTTCAGCCCTCCCCATGGATTGCATTCCACAGAGTAAGTGCAGTAACATCTTTTTTTTTAATATAGCCAAACCAAAACAAATATAAATATTGATATATTAAAAAATTAAAAAAAAAAATTAAAAAAAAATTAAAAAAAAAATTAAAAAAAAAATTAAAAAAAAATTAAGTATATTATAAATGAAAATAATTTTTTTATTGCTTAAAACACACTTATAAGGCAAGGCTACGTTTATATAAATCCATTATCTCTTATGTAATATACCGAATTTCGTAATTTTAGTTGCAGTCGTTTGTTTGTTACCATTTTTATACCTCTATTCCCATCTTACCCCTTAAAAGTACGAATTAGGAAAAAAATAATTTTATATTATGTATCTACTCAATTAGAGAAATGTACACACCGAATTTCATGTTTCTAGCTGTTGGCGTTTAATATGTACCAGTTTTATCCCTTTTTGCCCCATTTCACCCCTTACGAATAAAAATCACTTGTCCAATATCAAGTAAGTACAAGCAGACATATTGAAAAACAAGTCTAAATGCAGTATAAGGGATTATTATTTTTCCTTGTGAGGGAAAAAAATTTCCCTTTGAACCGATTTCGCCTAGTTGCAATCCCAATCGATCTACGACGATACAACACATTTATGGAAAATTTGGACGTCATAGCTCTTTTCGTGTAGATGCTAGCGTGCTTTCAACAGACGGCCAGACGGACGGACATGGATAGATCGTCTCAGAACTTTATGATGATCAAGAATATATATACTTTATAGGGTCTCAGGTCGATATTTCAAGGTGTTACAAATTGAATGACGAAGTTATTATACCCCCATCCTGAACGTGGAGGTATAAAAAATAAAATTTTTCATTTGGGAGTTGGCGCGGCAATTTTTCATTTAATTGTGTATTCAAATGAAGTCACTGGTAATGATTAATATATGGCGATTTTTCATTTCAATTTCTGTGGCTGTGGGCGGATTTAAAAAATATTGAAGAATTATTCTGATCCAATTATGCGAAATAATATAATAATATAATTTTGCCGCAGCTTGTATGAAAATATTCCACTGTGTAGAGTTGTAAGTAAGAGTAAGTCGCTTCATTTTTCCTAATCTTACTGTTTTCCAATATTATGTTTCCAGCTTTGAACTTGGTTGTCAAGTGTATACTATATATACAGATTTTTCTGAGGCTTTCGACACGATTTGCTTGCGTTTACTTATCTGTAGACTTTCCTTAATTGGTTTCCATTCAACATTTCTCGAATGGATGAAAATTGTATTTATTGAATAGAAATTTTTTTGTATTTATCAATGCCACTAATTCATACAGGGCAGTATCTTGGGTCCATTGTTATTTGTGTTATTCATTCTTGTAGAGTTTTGTTATATTGATGATTTAAAGATTTTTCTTCGCATTAACTCTGTGGCAGATGATTCCGTCTTTTGGATATAAATGTGTCTAATCCTTGTTTTCATGTAGCTCCTTTAGCCTAAAGTTAGGGCTAACCGAGATAGTGATCTAAGTCAATTCAAGTCAAAAAAAATTCAAAAAATGAGATGTGCCATTTTTCCTCTTTACTTTGATCAGATCTCTAATTTTAGAAATGTAAATATTTATATTTTTTCTGAAATAAAATATTTTGTGTTTTCTTTATTTTTTTGGTAAGGAAATATTTTTTAGCGAATAAAATTATTTTTTTTTGTTTAATCAATCAATCTTGAGAAGAATGAAAGTGGTCTAACTAAGTCAGTACATGCTCTGAAAGTAGTTGTTCCCAACGTTGTCGATTTTTTTTATAAAAGTTTGATATAATAGTAGAATATTCTAAGAAAAAAATATTTTTCCGTGGAAAAATATATTTCAATTGACTCTGAACAGATTTTCATCATGATGATGGCACTGTTGGTCTCTCCTAGACGGAGTCTGACAGCTAGCAAACTAACTAACACGCCATCTGTATTTGAACTGTACTGCATTGTCATACGCACATCAGGTGATGTCGATCATATGGTCGATTTTCATTCTACCAGCATCAGCTGATGTGGATCTTCAACAGACTCAAACATAAACCATTGCATATCTCAGATCGGATAACGTGTGAGTTAGACCACTATCATATGTATATTAGGCTGAGTCGCGGTCCATACAAATAAAGTTTGGATTGTCAACAAATAATCGTTAAAAAAAAGAATTTTTTCCAAAAGTTGGCTCTTACTATAATGATAGATATTGAAGTTATTGAACACAAATTTTTTGGAAAATAAAATCCCATCTTTAATATGGAGAAATACAAAGATTTTTCCAAAATATTGTTGGAAATAATTAATCGTTAAGAAATAAAGAGATTTTTTCCCCAAATTGTTTGGGGTTTGTTGAGTTGAGTAGTTCGGGTACTGATCGGGTACTAGCGCGCAAGAGAAACCAGTCTTGAATATATTATGAACATAATATGTTGTCTGCTTTAAGGAGGGGACAAATGTTTTAAATAAATACTGCATAATTCCAGGTGCTATATATATTGTTCATTTATGTAATCTATTCTATGAGCATAATATGAGAGCAAGGCTTGAAAAAAAGTTTTTAATAAATATTGAAAAAATTCATGCTCCACAAATATTTTTCATTTATCAATTCTAACATGTTATGAACTTAATATGATGTCAATTCCATAAATGTTGCCTACTTTTAGGAGGGCGTTCGAGGAGAATACTTCTAATAACTGGTGCATAATTCCAAACACAAACAGTCATAATAAGGACATCCGTATTCTCTAGTGATATTGGTGTAGAATGCACTCAATTATATAGGGTATTTTATATTCGAGGAGGTCGAAATTAACACCAATTTTTGCTATGTCGTTATATTTGTAGTTTGTTCGGGAATTATTCTTGGCCTTTTTACGAAAATGAGGAGAGTTTAAAGAACCCAAAAACTATTCCCTGCCAGAAATTCAATATATGTTAATAACTTTTTTCCATTTCCTGAATTTTCCCTACACACTCTCTTCGGATACCGGTAAAAGAAATATTGAAAATTTCCGGTAAAACTTTATGAAGGAAGAAAATATGGCAGAAAAATGTCTTTTAAAACCCTGCCATTAAAAGTCGGCGGCGGCGACGGCAAGTAACAATATAAACAACAACGTCTTCCCTTGACAAAACTGGCAAACATAAATGGCGTAATATTACGGGGAAATAAACTTAACCATAAATGTTGCCTCACTCCTTCCTTGCCTTTCCTTATCCGGCCCCCAGCCCCCGACCATTGTAATAATCTGCCTGCCATCAAACTCCTCAGACCACCTCACTCTCTCTCGTTCACTCTTTACATCAGTTGTTTGCAACGATTTTTATTACATAATGGCACAAGTCAATCATAAGGAAATCTTGTTTATATGTATGTATATGCATCACAAATAAATATATATATATTATTACATGTACTGATACATACATATATCATACGCTAATCTTTTGATTTACTCACGACGTGAATGCATAAAAAAAACATACAGACATCATCAAATACCTTCAGACAAACACACAGACACACACACGTACACGTGACAAGAACAAACCTCGTGCCATCAATAAATTTGTAAATGTGTGTGTGTGTGTCTCGGTCTCTGGGTGTGAGATAACCGGAAAGGATATGTGCGCGCCGCCTTGTTGCAATGGCTTTAAAGCTGCTGCTTATCATTCATCATTGAGGAGGAGGCGGCGGCCAGAACATCATCATATCACCATATCAAGACGATGGCTGGAATGGGAGTGAGATTGGCGAAGAAGGACTACAGCCAACGCACACAAATATATATCTGCGTATATGACTTTATTAGCGGAGTATAATCATAAAAATGTTTAAAAAGGAAAGTAAGGAAACCCACAGAGCAACAGCACACATCAAATCCTGACACAAACACACACAAACGACTTCAGACTGACTGACTGACTGTGCGAGTCAATAATAAACAAAATACTATCCCGGGAAATGGAAACGGAAATACTGTTGCCATACAAACACTACCCACACAGAACGGATGTGGAGGCTACAACAACGAGGAGGAGTCCTAGTAGTGTATTGCCACGCTGTTGCCTTTTTATGGTCCTGCCGTACTCTCTTACCATTCCATAAACCATAAAAATAAGATAAATACGTATATAAAAATTGTTAAATGCATTTATTTATAAACATATTTACATACAAGCGAGCGAGCATATGTGTTTGTGTGTGGCATCCATGTTCATCCATCTATGAGTTTACCCAGTAATACAGGGACAAAAAATGCCTTGTGTGTCATGTTAACCCATTAACAACGATTGTGGGTAGAAAAATTCTCAGATTCTCAGTTGCAGTATGAGAAGCATACCAAATCGGTGGACAGATGGGAATAGTTAAAACCAAATAGAATAAATAAAATTCTAACTTATGACAGACAATAATTTAATAACATATATTTATTTCAAATATTTATCACACACAGAGTACTAGTCATAGAGATTGACACTCATTTGCAAGTTCAGTAATAATAATTTGTAGTCATACATGACCTTATATCTCGTGTCAAGGATAAGTATATTCTAAAATAAAAATAAAATATGTTTATTGTAAATTTTACCTTCTCTAAGACTTTTCCTTGAAGACCTTTCCCTGAAGCCCTTCCCTGAAAGACCTTCCCGAAGCTATTTCCTTGAAGACCTTCGCTAAGGTGGTTCCTGAATGGTCTTCCCGAATACCATTTCTTGAAGACCTTCCCTCAGGTCTTTCCTTGAAGACCTTCCGCAGGCCTTTCCTTCAAGTTCATCCCTAAGGCCTATCCTTGAATACCTTCAAGAATGCCTTTCCTTGATGACATTCCTGAAGGCCTTTCCGTGAAGTTCATCCCAAAGGCCTTTCCTTGAAGTCCTTCCTGATTGCTTTTCTTTAAAGTCGTTCCTGTAGGATCGTCTTTAAAGACTTTCCCTAAGGCCTTTCCTTAAAGACCTTCCCTAAGGCCTTTCCTTAAAGACCTTCCCTAAGGCCTTTCCTTAAAGACTTTCCCTAAGGCCTTTCCTTAAAGACCTTCCCTAAGGCCTTTCCTTAAAGACCTTCCCTAAGGCCTTTCCTTAAAGACCTTCCCTAAGGCCTTTCCTTAAAGACCTTCCCTAAGGCCTTTCCTTAAAGACCTTCCCTAAGGCCTTTCCTTAAAGACCTTCCCTAAGGCCTTTCCTTAAAGACCTTCCCTAAGGCATTTCCTTAAAGACCTTCCCTAAGGTCTTTCCTTAAAGTCCTTCCCTAAGGCATTTCCTTAAAGACCTTCCCTAAGGCCTTTCCTTAAAGACATTCCCTAAGGCCTTTCCTTAAAGACCTTCCCTAAGGCCTTTCCTTAAAGACCTTCCCTAAGGCCTTTCCTTAAAGACCTTCCCTAAGGCCTTTCCTTAAAGACCTTCCCTAAGGCCTTTCCTTAAAGACCTTCCCTAAGGCCTTTCCTTAAAGACCTTCCCTAAGGCCTTTCCTTAAAGACCTTCCCTAAGGCCTTTCCTTAAAGACCTTCCCTAAGGCCTTTCCTTAAAGACCTTCCCTAAGGCCTTTCCTTAAAGACCTTCCCTAAGGCATTTCCTTAAAGACCTTCCCTAAGGTCTTTCCTTAAAGTCCTTCCCTAAGGCATTTCCTTAAAGACCTTCCCTAAGGCCTTTCCTTAAAGACATTCCCTAAGGCCTTTCCTTAAAGACCTTCCCTAAGGCCTTTCCTTAAAGACCTTCCCTAAGGCCTTTCCTTAAAGACCTTCCCTAAGGCCTTTCCTTAAAGACCTTCCCTAAGGCCTTTCCTTAAAGACCTTCCCTAAGGCCTTTCCTTAAAGACCTTCCCAAAGGCCTTTCCTTAAAGACCTTCCCAAAGGCCTTTCCTTAAAGACCTTCCCAAAGGCCTTTCCTCAAAAGGGCTTCCCTACTGCCTTTCCTTGAAGACCTTCCCTAAGGCCTTTCCTTAAAGACCTTCCCTAAGGCCTTTCCTTAAAGGCCTTCCCTAAGGCCTTTCCTTAAAGACCTTCCCTAAGGCCTTTCCTTAAAGAACTTCCCCAAGGACTTTCCTTGAAGACCATCCCGAAGGTCTGTCCTTATAGAGCTTGCCTAAGACCTTTGTTGAATGAGCTTCCCTAAGTCATTTCCTTAAAGAAATTCCCGAAAGCATTTCCCTGAAGACCTTTCTAAAAGACTTTCCCGAAGGTTTGACTGTTCGAAGAGCGTCTCTAAGGCCATTCCTTGAAAACCTTCAAGCTGAACTTTCCTTGAAAACGTTCTTAAAGGCCCTTCCTTGAAGACCTTTCATTTCAAACCATTCTAATATAGTTACCTAATATAGTTACCTGATGTATGCCTCAATTAGTTGAAATTATCATGAGCAAGCTCAGAGGCAGGATACAAAATTGAGGTTGAATCATTTAGTACATTTTTATTACAGACAAATTCAGAAGTGTGATATTAGGTAGTTCACATAAGTCTTTGAGACTATATTGATTTCAAGGATTAAATTATCAGTTATTTTACAAGTTCACTTCAGAAGTGGGATTTTATGTATTTCTTTCATGTCAATATCTAAATTGACTGTTCAGGGATTTCATTAGTTGATTTTCCGAATTTCAGTCAAAGTGTGATTTGGATGGGATTGCAATTTTTCTTACTTGCGTTTTAGAAGTGAGATGTCTTTGAAATATATCTTTTTGCTTCAGAAGTGGGATATTAAGTTTTTTAATTTTTTTTTATAGATTTCTGAAGCTTTTTTTATTTCACCGATTTAAATGGATTATTAAATTTAACTGAAAGTATTTAAGTTGTATCCTCTATTAGTTATATTAATTTTTAAAGTAAATTCAGAAGTGGGATATAAAGTTGTTTAACTTTTTTATTCACGCCTGCCTTTGTAGCTTAATTTGTGGTTTCAAATATATCGGTGTAGCTTTAGGGATTTATAATCTAAATGTGGTTGATGAACCTTAGTTAAATCACGGGAAGTTCAGAAGTGGGATATGGAGACTTTTTGTTTCGAAAGTATAACAAGTTTTCGCCACACCCCAGAAAAAGGAAGCACACGAAGAACTGAAAAGATGCTAATCTTGTGATTCTCGGAGGTTTTGGAAAGTAAGCTCTTCATTAATGAATGTAATGGTAATGGAAAGCACGGACCGGGGAATTGGTTGGTCAGGCGTTAATGGGTTAATACGAAGACGTTGGATTTAGTTGAGGCGAAGACGTGTTTTCACTAAAACAATAAGTTTCTAAGGATATGTATTTCTTGCATTTCTTTACTTTTGTTCACCCATACACTTGAAATATTCTCAGTAAGCGATCAACAACATATATAGATACTTCTACGAGCAAATTAATTGAATTTCATCTGTTTCGTTTTTTTCCATGCTTTATATAAGGTTACTTTCTATATATGTTTGTGTGCCACAAAATTTGAAATAAATTTTTGAAAGCTTTTTTCTCAACCAATTTTGCTCAAATTTTGCACACTTAATCATTTTCGATGACAATACAAGGAAATGGAAAAATTTGACCAATTGGACAAAGGGGCGTGGCACCTCCCATACGAAGTTAAAACCTATTATTGAATATTGTCAGTTCTATGACACCTAGAGTGCTGAAATTTTGTGTAAGTGCATCTAGCATCAATTCGCATAGTTGTGCCAAAAAGGGGCGGTATTGGAAAAGTGGGCGTGGCACCTCCCATACGAAGTTAAAACCTATTATTGAATATTGTCAGTTCTATGACACCTAGAGTGCTGAAATTTTGTGTAAGTGCATCTAGCATCAATTCGCATAGTTGTGCAAAAAATGGGCGGTATTGGAAAAGTGGGCGTGGCATCTCCCATACGAAGTTAAAACCTATTATTGGATATTGTCAGTTCTATGACACCTAGAGTGCTGAAATTTTGTGTAAGTGCATCTAGCATCAATTCGCATAGTTGTGCCAAAAAGGGGCGGTATTGGAAAAGTGGGCGTGGCACCTCCCATACGAAGTTAAAACCTATTATTGAATATTGTCAGTTCTATGACACCTAGAGTGCTGAAATTTTGTGTAAGTGCATCTAGCATCAATTCGCATAGTTGTGCCAAAAATGGGCGGTATTGGAAAAGTGGGCGTGGCACCTCCCATACGAAGTTAAAACCTATTATTGAATATAGTCAGTTCTATGACACCTAGAGTGCTGTAATTTTGTGTAAGTGCATCTAGCATCAATGTGCATAGTTGTGCCAAAAATGGGCGGTATTGGAAAAGTGGGCGTGGAACCTCCCATACGAAGTTAAAACCCATTTTCGAATATATGCCGTTCTATGGCAGATAAAAAACTGAAATTTTGCAGTAATTTTTCCTTCTACAAAAGATAACTAAAAAAGATTTTCTAGGCCCAATAGAATTCTGCTTGCATAAAGCATGGATTTAAAAAAAAAAATTTTGATTTACTAGTTTCGAAAGTATAACAAGTTTTCGCCACACCCCAGAAAAAGAAAGCACACGAAGAACTGAAAAAGATGCTAATATTGTGATTCTCGGAGGTTTTGGAAAGTGAGCTCTTCATTAATGAATTTGACGTGGGGTTGTCGTAGCGGGGATGTCCTTCATTTTGGAAGCCTTAAAAGTTAATTTGAAGTTGTGGCAACTTTTTCAACCACTATTTTAAAAAAATCCTTGCCACTATGGCACTCCAACCATCTCATCAGCTATCCTCTGCTGTGAGTGGTGAATAATAAAATATTTGATTAATATAAACTATTATAAAAATCCAACTAAACATTAAATTCAATTATTATCAAATTAAGTAATATTTACGATTTGACCCATTAACGCCAAGAGAAAATTGTTGTTCATATGTTTCGCACTAAAAAGGTGTCCTCATATGGGGACAGAGGGCGGTAATGGAAAGCACGGACCGGGGAATCGGTTGGTCAGGCGTTAATGGGTTAATACGAAGACGGTGGATTTAGTTGATAAGTTGGATAAGTTGGATATGTATTTCTAGCATTTCTTTACCTTTGTTCACCCATACACTTGAAATATTCTCAGTAAGCGATCAACAACATATATAGATACTACGTGCAAATTAATTGAATTTCATCTGTTTCGTTTTTTTATTATTTGATCTTTTCTTTTCTTAGTTTTTGTTGTAACTACTTTGTTTTTGTTTTCTTAGACAGAGTAGTACAACCAAAATTAGTTGAATTTCTCTATCACTGAATTTTCAAAAAAAATCTGTTTGTATTTAAAATATTTCTATTTGATACAAAAACAACGTTTTTGTGCCTTTAAAAGATGTTTCCCTTTTGCGAACAATCAATCGAAAAGTAAGTTCATCCAGGTGCGTCAACTTGTATAATATGTAGTTTATCCCATTAAATGCAAATTTTGCAGGAATCTTGAGGGAAAAATTAAACAAACGATGACAAAGTTTACACTATAACACAGGGTCTGATTTCCTGTTTCTTGATTACTTAGTCCCCACATTGTTCCCACCCACCCAGCATGAACCGGAATGACAAATATTAAACCAAGATATTCGTCTACTTCTGCCCATGTTTTTTTCGGATTGTTGCTGGTCTTGCCTTGTTCAAGCTATAAATAAATATATGTATATCCATATACCACATATATCCATATATATACCCAGTGAGTGATGAGACGTATCAGAGGAGTATTTATTTGTATGTCTGTCTGTCCGTCTGTCTGTCGGTACACGAGAACAGGTCCTGCTTTCATCCTGAGATACCAATAAAATGACATCAAGTGAGCGCGTAGAAGAAGGGGATGGTGAGTGCGGGGGGAGGGGTTGGTAAAAAAGAGCACATAAATTTTTGTGGTATTAAAACGTAAAGGATTATATTTAATATATTGCCAAAATACATTCAGCATGCGAGCAAAAGAAGTAAAAAAAAGAAAACGTCCAAACCTCAAACACGAAGCCCACTCAATAAGGCAGATGTGTAGGGATAACCCAGCGAAATATTTTGCAGGCAATAAAGAGAAGAGATTTTCTATTGGAATGCACTCGATGTAGAAAAATGAAAGTTGAAGGTCTTCATATCATGTCTTCCACAGACATTCCGCTAAAGCCAAAAAGTGTTGTAAAAAACCAAAAAAATAACCTTCTGCAAGACTTTCCGCAAATGCCATCTCAAATGAGGCGATTCAGGTTCGACTTTTTAAAAAGCCAAAAAGTGCTGTAAAAACAGCCAAAAAATGATCTAAACGAGTTAAAAAAAATTATTCTGGAAGACGAGCTATATTGGATTGTCAGGTACGCTTACATTTATTATGGCACCTTTTGCCTTTTTTGAAAGACTGCAAAAGTGCTGTAAAAACCGCCAAAAATGCTGTGAAATTAGTCAAAAAAACATATTTAGGAAAACGGACTAGATTGGATTTTGCTCTAAACCTGGTAAAAAGATTATATTCTGGAAAACGAACTATATTGGATTGTCAGATAGATTGTTTCACAGCATTCACTTTTTGTATTTAAAATAAAACTGTAAGAGTGCTGTAAAAACCGCCAAAAAATGCTGTAAAAACAGTTAAAAAATTATATTGAGGAAAAGGAACTGGTTGGATTATCGGGTTGCCAGATACGATTGAATTGCAGCATTTATTACAGCACTTTTTGCCTATTTAGAAGGCTGTAAAAACAGCCCAAAAATGCTGTAAAACAGTAAAAAATATGTATTCAAGAAAACGGACTAGATTGGATTCTATCGTCTGATAAGTGATTTTTTAGAACGGCTGCAAAAGGGCTGCAAAAATAGACAAAAACATAGGAGCAGACTAAGCACCATAAGATGTACATTTATCCATAGATTTTCTTCCAATAGATCTTGTTTTCTCCGTGAAGATCCCGCTATTAAAAAATTAAACAAAATATTCTACTATCTAATTTGTAAAATCCTATTTAATCACAATTAAAAAAAACATTATTTTTGTAAAAAAAAAAAGATGGCCATAACTTCTACATTTATCCACAGATCGTTTATATATAAGTATTATTTTCTTCGGTAGAATGTTAGTTAATAGAAAATAAACCTAAATATTTTTTAATTTTTTTCTATTTATTATGAAAATTTTTTTATCAAAAAAAATATTTTTTTTTGGATAAGTTTTTTCAATTCTTTGGAGCTGGTTCCCAAACCACTGTCTCCATGTGAAAGTGCAAAATGAATGTTGTTGTCAGTGAAAGTGCAAAATGAATGTTGATTTACAGCGTTTATTACAGCACTTTTTCCATATTTAGAAATGCTGTAAAAGTGCTGTAAAAACAGCCAAAGACACAGGAGCACAATAAGGGCCATAAGTTCTACGTTTATCCACAGATTTTGTTCAAATGAGCCTTGTTTTCTTCGTTAAGAAACCAGCAAAATATATAAAATTGAAACATATTACTCTATTATCTACTTGGTAAAGAATTTTAACCAAAAATATAAAAAATTATTCTTTTTGAAAAAAAAAAATAAATCTTTTGCGTCTACAAAGAGGTCCATAACATCTACATTTATCCAGAGATCGTTTGTATGTAGCCATTGTTTTCTTCGGTAGAATTTTAGCTATTGGAAAATAAAACTCAATATATTTCTAAATTTTTGTTTCTATTTTTTTAAGGATTTTTTTTTTGCGCAAGCAAAATATTGTTTTTTTTTTTCTTGAAAAAAAAAATAATTTTTTTCTCAATTCATTCCTGGATGGATTTTGTTGCCAGATATGATTTACAGCATTAACACTTTTTGCATTTTTAGAAAGGCAAAGTGCTGTAAACACAGCAAAAAAACACAGAAGCACAATAAGGACCATAAATTCTACATTTATCCATAGATCTTTTATATATAGGCATTGTTTTCTTCGGTTGAATGTCAGCTATTAGAAACTAAAACAAAATATATTTTTTAAAATTTTGTTTCTATTTTTTTATGAATTTTTTGGTGCAAGCAAATTTTTTTGAAAATAATCAATTTCTTTTGAATTCTTTGGAGCTGGTTCCTAAACCACAGTCTCTATGTGAAAGTGATATTCGCAACATTTGTAGCCATCATAATTACCTTCAATAGTACATATGTCTAATTTAATTATTATCTATTAACTAATTTTTAAGGCAGTTTTTCGCTCTATTTAACCAAAAATTAAAAAAAAAAACATTTTTTAAATAGAAAGAGGGTCATAACTCTTACATTTATTCATAGATTGTTTCTTCGGTAGAATGTTAGCTATTGGAAAAAAAATTTCAATATATTTCAAAATTTTTGTTTCTAATTTTTAAGGATTTTTTGCGCAAGAAAAATATTGTGTTTTTGTTTTTTTTTTTTTTTGAAAAAAAAAATTCTCAATTCATTCGTAAACCAATGTCTTTATTCGAAAGTGAAAAATGGATTTTGTTGCTAGATATGATTTCCAGTATTTATTACAACACTTTTTGCATTATTAGAATGGCTATAAAAGTGCTGTAAAAACAGCAAAAAAAACAGGAGCACAATAAGGACCATAAATTCTACATTTATCGATAGATCTTCCTCAAATAGGCCTTGTTTTCTTCCTTAAGAACTTAGTATATATAAAATAAATTACAAAACATTATATTATTTAATTTGTGAGGCAGTTTTAACCAAAAAAATTCAATTGATGATATTTGTAAAAAAAATAAATATTTTGTGTCTACAAAGAGGACTATAACTTCTACATTTATACATAGATCTTTTATGTATAGGCATTGTTTTCTTCGGTATAATGTTAGCCATTAGAAAATAAAACAAAATATAATTTTTAAATTTTTGTTTATATTTTTTATGAATTTTTTAGTGCCAGCAAAACATATTTTTCCAAAAAAAAAATCTCAATTCTTTGAAGTTGGTTCCTAAACCAGTGTGAAAGTGCAAATCGCAGCCTTTGTAGCCATCATAATTACCTTTAATTAGATATATAAACGGATGTGATTGGTCCTATATTTCACAAATGAGTCGAAAATTGGAATTTTACCGATTTTTTTTTTAATTTTATCCATAGAATTTTTTTTTTGTGTTGATTTTTTATTTCCAAAATTAGAGATCACATATTAAAGAGTGCATATATTAATTTTATCCATAGAATATTTTTGTGTTGATTTTCCAAAATTAGAGTGCAAATATTAAAGGCACCTTCGAAGAAAATTGGAATTTTAGGGATTTTTTTAATTTTAATTAATTTTTGTATTGATTTCATGAGTCAGTATGACCAAAACAAATCTTTAGGTTTACGACAATTTTTTTTTATTTTTTGTTGCATTGTTTGTTTTTTTGCTTCACTGATTAATGTTTATCTTCTCGTTTGTTTATTTATTTCGTTTTTATTTCAACCTGACTCCCAAATTGCTTTCTGGGTTATTGTCCTGCACACAGTCGGTCTGTGAGTCTGTGTTGAGATATGATGATGGGTTGGCTGTTGGATGTAAACCAAAACAGAAAAAAACGACACAACAAATTGTTGTATATATCACAAGAATGAAATGATTCCTCACATATTCCCCCAACACACAAGCACACTCACACACACCGAGTTACATTTGTGAATTTACTGCAGCCATGATGGTCATACGTTGTGGGATGGGGTGCGGGGACAACATACATTCATGCAACGAAACGACAAAGCTTCCGCTGCCGCCGCCTCCAGCATATCCTTATAACTGTTGCTTAATACCCACATATAACTGAGTTAACATATTGCATTAACGGCTAAACAACATTTTACATATTTGTCGTTTATTTAGACATACAGACACGTATACTTACACACAGATAAACAGATACGCAGATACGAACACATGCACATTAGAGCGTACCAGGTTACAAGTAAAAAAAAAAAAGTTCGCCGTACACCTTCGAATATGAAGTATTATTGAAAGGTAGTTTCAAAAAAATTTTTTTTATTTTTTTATGCCGAACGTAGCGGTCGCGCTTTTACATTTTTCTATATAACTTCTGCATTTATAAACGGATTTTAAAGTGTGATACATCGATGTTTTTGTCCGATTTTTTTGTCTTTGAAGTCATTGAGCTCAAACATGATTCATGATTTTATGCGAGCTTTAATTTTCGATTATTAGAGTGGTACATTAGGGTAGTAGCAACTGAGAAATGATGGGTAAGTACCAGAAGGGGGTGCTTGAGCTCAATGACTTCAAAGACAAAAAAATCGGCCTCGTCGAGACAAAAACATCGATGTATCACACTTTAAAATCCGTTTATAAATACAAGTTATATAGAAAAATGTAAAAGCGCGACCCCTACGTTCGGCATAAAAAAATAAAAATTTTTTTTTTTGAAACTACCTTTCAATAATACTTCATATTCGAAGGTGTACGGCGAACTTTTTTTTTGAGGTACGCCCTAATGCACATCATTCTTGCTTAGCCATTATCGTAATTTGTAAGAAGATGATGTCTTTTTCCCCGCTAAGGAATATTTGTACATATGTCTTTGTTGTTGTTGTTGTTGGCCCAGTTAAGTGAAATATGCCAATTTGGAATTTTATGAGCCTCATTTACATGGTCTGTGGCATTAAGATTTCCGATTTAGTGAGCCTGGAAAGCGGAGACATGCAAAATGTCGACCATATAAAAAATCCATAAAATTCTGCGACTAAATGAAGACATAACAAATGAACTTGGTTGCGAGAGAGAGAACATGTTTGAAATAATTATTTATTCAAATTTCTCAAAAGTACTTTAATTGTAGATAAATTTTCAAAAGGGGGAAATTATGAATAAGAAATTTGGAAGAGAAAAAATTAACACCATGAAAAGAAAAAAATTCTCAGATCATCAACCACCTCGAATTATGATGAATCGGCATAGAAAACTCTTGTGATCCTTACATTTTAAGTATAAGATGTGTTCAGCTATATTACGTGGAACACTATGAGGAACATTTTTGTGGAACATTTTAAACCTCTAACTCCTCAATATAGAGGACTTTTAGGCCTTTTTGTGCAAAAGGGTATAAAACACCCCCAATTTCGTACTATTTCCAAATTAGTGCTGAAATGTCGCACAAAACTGAATTTTAGGGGGATGGTGGTGTGAATGGAAAAATATTCTACGTCAAATTTGACTTTAAGTCATCGACCAAAAGAAAGCTGTAGCTATAATATATATAAATAAAATTTTAGTACCAATTTTGTTAATTAAACAAGAAATTATTCCTCTTATGCTGAATTGGCGGCATAGGCAACCTTATGATCCTTACATTTGAAGTATATCATATGTTCAGCAATATTACTTAAAACATTACGAGAAACATTTTTGTGGAACATTTTAACCCTCTAGCTCCACAATAAAGGGGTCTTTTAGGCCCATTTTGTGCAAAAAGAAGGCTTTTTGGTCCTTTTTGTGGAAAAGGGTAAAAAAATCTCCTAAAACAAAATTTTAAAGGGTCAAAATGTTTTACAAAAACATTTGCCATAAAATTTTACTATAAATCTCTAAATACACCACAGCTCAAAACTCAACTTCTATGCCAGAAATAACTCAAAACATAAAAATCCTTTTAAGGGTTAATTACGCACTGTTTCCGAAATGGTGCTAAACTGTCCGACAAAACTGCAATTTAGGGGGATGGCGTGAATAGAAAAAATATTCTACGTCAAATTTCAATATAAGTCACCGAACAAAAGAAAGCTGTAGCTATAATATATATAAATAAAATTTTAGTACCAATTTGGTTAATTATACAAGAAATTATTCTTCTTATGCTGAATTGGCGGCATAGGAAACCTTATGATCCTTACATTTTAAGTATATCATGTGTTCAGCAATATTACTTAAAACACTATGAGGAACATTTTTGTGAAACATTTTAACCCTCTATCTCCTCAATATAGGGGCGTTTTTGGTCCCTTTTTTACAAAAGGGTAAAAACACTCCTAATTTCGTACATTTTCCGAATTGGTGATAAACTGACCCACAAAACTGAACTTAAGGGGGGGTGGTGTGAATGGCAAAACTATTCTCCATCAAATTTCAATATAATTCACCGAACAAAAGAAAGCTATAGCTGTATAATATATGTAAATACCAATTTGGTTAACTAAAAAAAATCTTCTTCTTATGAGGAATTGGTGGAATAGAAAATCTGGTAATCCTTACATTGTAAGTACAGGGTGTGCTTAGCAATATTACTTAGAACACAACAAGGAATATTTTTGTGGGACAGTTTAACCCTCTAGATCCTCGATATAGGAGACTTTTTGGTCCCTTTTGTGCAAAAAGTGGCCTTTTTGGTCCTTTTTGTGCAAAAGGGTAAAAAACTCCCATAAAACAAGGGTTTAGCGGGTAAAAACGGTCTAGAAAAATATTTGTCATCAAATTCTACTATAAGTCGCTTCAGACACCACTGCTCAAAACTCAACTTAAATGCCCGAAAAAAGTCAAAACCTAGAATTCATTTTAGGGTTAATTTCGTACTTTTTCCGAATTGGTGCTAAACTGTTCCACAAAACTTAATTTTGGAGGGGTGGTGTGAATGAAAAAATATTCTACATCAAAATTCACTATAAGTCATCCAACAAAAGAAAGCTGTAGATATAATAAATGTAAATAAAATGTCAGTACTAATTTGGTTAATCGAACAAAGAATGAATTATGATGAATAGGCGCCATAGGCGTAACCTTGTGATCCTAACATTTTAAGTATAGCATGTATTCAACAATATTACTTAGAACACTATGAGGAACAATTTTGTGGAATATTTGAACCCTCTAGTTCCTCAATATAGGGGTCTTTATGGTCCCTTTTTCGGCGGTCAATATTTCCCTCTTTTGCACATTCTTATGATGACTGGGCGGAGTAGGAAACATTGTGATCCTTACATTTTAAGAATGCGATGTGTTTAGCAATATTACTTAGAACACTGCAATGAAAATTTTTTTGGAAAATGTTAACCCTCTAGCTCCCCAATATAAGGGTCTTTTAGTCCCTTTTGTGCAAAAAGAAGACTTTTTGGTCCCTTTTGTAAAACAGGATTTTAACGGGTCAAAATGTAGAACAAAAATATTTGCCATAAAATTCTACTATAAGTCTCTCAATACACCATAGCTCTAAACTCAATTTAAATACCAGAAATAAGTCAAATTCATTTTAGGGTTAATCTCGAACTTTTTTGAATTGGTAATATATTGACCCACAAAACTGAATTTTTGGGGGTTGGTGTGAATGGAAAAAATATTCTACATCAAATTTCACTATGAGTCACTGAACAACAGAAAGCTGTAGATATAATATTTTGTTCCCAAAACAATTCCGAAAACTCTAAGTTGAAGGCGCAATATCACGGTTCATGCTCGGGCGCCAGCCAACTCCTTGGCAAATGTTTTTGTTCCCTATTTTGATACTCCTAATTCACACAATTATTTTATTCACAACTACAGACGACAATAATGCGTTGGAATCATTTGTTAATATCACAAAAAATCCTTGAATAAATAGTAATGGTCTAAAGTGGATACAATGGCCGGCTAAAACAAAAAATCAAATCCAAAAAATCTACAGATTTTTTTTCTGTTCCGACTGAAAAACTTTGAGCCATTATTGGCGAAGGAAAATTCATTTCAAGTATTCCTTCGCTAAAGATTGACACAAAGACTTTTGCTAACCCCACCCCAAATCCCTAGATGGCCTCAGATTAGCTCGACTAATGTGAAATATTTCTTACTCGGAAAAATAATCACGAATGTTTCATGGATATTTCATATACTGCATATGCATATATGCAAATATATAAAAAGAGTAAAGTAAAAGGACTAAAATAAAAAGGACAACATCAATTCCCCACAGATCTCTTCCATTCATTGGTATGAGCAGCTTGATGTTCATATTTGTGTGTCTGTACTTTTTGCACTTCTTCAGGTGGAAAGACCTACACCATCACCTGAACTATGTATCTTGGCACCTGGAGACCTGCTGCAGCTCCATGTTAGAAACACTTTTGTCTTTCACATGTTCCTACGAATGTATGTGTGATGGTGTAGCACATTGTTCCATGTGTGTGATGTGCCGTGGCAATTCCCACAATGGTGACACGTTTTTTTCTGCCATTGCTGCTGCTCTTTTTTCGTGTAGCTTTGTGTTGCCTTTGCTCAGAGTGGATTTTAATGCTAATGAGTAGAAAATTAGAAATATGGCTCCTATGGGCTGATGCAGTGGCAGCAGCAGGAACACAAAAATGCAACGGCTGAAAGATACTATTAAAAGGGATGTGAGAACAAAAAATATTGAAAAAAAAAATATTTAAAATATAAACATTTCTGCTATTTTGGAACAGTTTCCAAACATAGGTGATATAGATCCATTGCAAATGAAAAAATCCCCTTAGAATCATTTCCTGAAACGATCCAGGAACTATCGTATATCTGTCTGTCTTTTCGCATATACTCCACCATAGAATTATGCATTAATTTTGTTATTGCTTATTTGTCATTAAGTTCACTCGGACCATGCTATTTTTTTATACATGTTATGTATATATCAAATGTCATTAAATTCACTTGGGCCCTGCTCGGGCGCCACCTAACTATTGATACTGTGCAAAGACTGATAAAGCAATCTTGTCATGTGAATTATTGTCCTGAGTTAAGCACCGTTAGACATTAGCGCCATAAAATATTATTTGGTCAAAACATTGCCTTAAACTCTACTTTACGCCCCACATAAATAATCTTTAAAATGACGCATCATCATTTAGTCGTGTAAAGGATATATTTTCGTTCAATCTCTTATATAGGTTCCGCCATCTAACGTTTTATTTTTCAACTATTCAAAAGTTGGACTATTATTTGTGGGGTGCCCTCAGCAGCCATTTTAAAGAAATTATTTTCCATTATTAACCGGAAGGATTGTACTTTCAAATAAAAAAAGAACTTTGAGAAAATATTCAGTAGTTTTTTATAGCATTTTCAAAAAAAAGTTATTTGGCGGAACCTATATATTAACAAGAGCTCAAAAAGATCTAATCGCCACAGACGAATAATTCTGCACAATAAACCTGAGCACTCAGTACAACATAATAATTAATCATCCGTACTACAGTTCTGATATGACATCCAACGATATAATCTTGATGAAGCCTTTGATGAATTCGAAACCTCATGTATTCGAAGAGAAGGAAGGACAAATGCTTGAAAGGCATGCAAACATAAATAGATTTAGAGATTTTTTTGAATATATTACAATATGAAATTTACTCAACGAGTCATAACCTTTGCTCTGTAAACGAATTTTTTTGCAGAAGAATTGTTGATTTTTAGCACAAAAAAATAAAATTAAAACTAAAAATGTAGATAAAAGAATTGAAATAAATATTAAAATAAAAAACTTTGAATTTTTAAAGGAAAATATTGAAATTTTGATTTTTTGAAAAAAAAATGAATCTTTTTTCAAAAAAACAAATGTTTAATTTTTTTAATATTTATTTTTTATTTATTTATTTTATTTTGAAAAAATGTTGATTTTTTAAATATTGATTTAAAAAAATATTGATTTAAAAAAATACTTTTTCTGGAAATAATATTGTTGTTTTTAATATTATTATTATTATTAAAAAAAAATACCTGCATATACACATACTTACATATGCAGCTCAATGAGATGCTTGTAAGATGGCATGTGTGCTTTATTACTTGGTGCGATTTTTTTAAACGCAAATTCGGCAAGTGAGTTGTGCTTCTCGTTCGTTTGTGAGAATCATCTCCTTATAGAGGCCGGGTTTGTTGTTGAAAAGTCGCTGCGAAGCCACTTGAAAACACTTTTGACATGGTCGAAATCATGATCGTGGTAGTCTGCAGCCAAGTAATAAATGTCACCATGCCATTTGTAAATAAATTTGCATTCTAAATATAGAAGCAAAATGGTATTGAGCCAGGACAATATCCCAGTTCAAAAAAATATATTTTTTTATTTTTTTTTTTGGAAAAAATATTGTTTTTTTTTGCAAAAATTTCTGTTTTTAGCATTGAATATTAAATTCTTTTTCAAAAAATGCTTATTTTTTAATATTTTTTTTTAATATTATTTTTTAAAAAATATTTTTCTTTTTTGAAAAAAAATAAATTTAAAAAAAAATATTAATTTAAAAAAAAATATTTATTTTATTTTTGGAAAATTTTTTGATTATTTTTTTGAAAAATATTGATTTAAAAAAAATATTTTTTCTGGAAAAAAGTTATTTTTTGCAAAGATTCCCTTTATTTTTGATTTATTCTTAGCAATTATCTACACCTGTGTTCTAAATATTCATTTGTTAGAGTAGTTTTTCATTCACCAATTCATGTAATTATTGGAAAATTTAAAAATGTAAACGATTTTTTTGCAGATTTTTATTTATTTATTTTATTTTTTTTTTTGAAAAATTTTTGATTTTTTTAAATATTGATTTAAAAAAATACTTTTTCTGGAAATAATATTGTTGTTTTTAACATTATTATTATTATTTAAAAAAAATACCTGCATATACACATACTTACATATGCAGCTCAATGAGATGCTTGTAAGATGGCATGTGTGATTTATTACTTGGTGCGATTTTTTTAAACGCAAATTCGGCAAGTGAGAATTGTTGATTTTAAGCACAAAAAAAAATTAAAACTAAAAAATAGATAAAAGAATAGAAAAAAATATTGAAATAAAAAACTTTGATTTTTAAAGGAAAATATTGAAATTTTGATTTTTTGAAAAAAAAGTGTTTAATATTAATTTTTTTATTTATTTATTTTATTTTTTTTTTTTGAAAAATGTTTGATTTTTTTTTAAATATTGATTTAAAAAATACTTTTTCTGGAAAAACTATTGCTGTTTTTAATATTATTATTATTATAATTTTTGTCATCTAGATTATGTGACAATATTCCATTTGTATCTTCCAGGTGATATCATCCAGTTTATTTCCGGCTGAAATTCTAGCAATATCATCGATTTATCATCCAGGAGACTATTGCTTTCGTAGTTCTTTGGGGTATCACGCCAACTTCTTCAATGAAGATTACTTCTGCAATACGAATATGATAGTTGTCGCAGTATTATTTTTCTTCTAGGCAATCATATTCATATTACTATGATTGTTCTGACTTTGGACATTCCCCATTGGAGAAAATCTATAGTTTTACAAAAATGCGCCTCCAAGAGCAATATAAATGTACCAAATATCGGTGAACATGGCCGATACCCATCCTTGAAGGGTAACAGCCCCCATCATACCTATTAATACAAAATTTTGTTAATCATCTGGAAAACTCCTCTGCTCTAATCGTGTGAAATTTCTTCAAAATAGCTCTTTCCGTTCAGAAGTTAGAGAATTTATTCCAAAAAACGATTTGGATCCACGGCTGATGGGTTATGTAGTTCTCGCTCCATGAAATTATTACCTATTATTTGATTTTGTCACAGTGACAAGAAATTTTTAAAATTTTTTTCTGAATTGGGATATTAATTGAGTGTCAAGCGGTTTTGGCGCAAACCTTCCCAGGAGGCGAAACATTTTTTTGGCTATAAGTAAAAACAATCACTGTCGTACGGAAACGTACGACGTGGCACTCAATGTGTTAAGAACATTTCCCTCTATATTTTATAGAGTCATGTATGTAGTGGTTTTAAAGGAATTTTTCTGTAGAAAAACATTTTTAAAGGAACCACTTTTTAATTGACTAAAAATCTGTGATGTGTTAAAATCGAAAATTTGTCATTCCCCTGGATTCTCAAGTGTTTCCTTTACTCCTCACTTTTAAATAATTCTTAGCATTTTGCCGAATAAAGCTGAATATATTTAGCTCTACATATAACATTAACACTTGCTGTAGAAAAAAGTAGTAGAAAAAAGTAAAAAGTAGTAATGTTCTGAAAGAATTTCCCCACAATGTAAATAATGTAACCATTAAAAAACATCATCAAATTTCGACCAGTTGTAGAAGCCTCCATTTGCTGTAGAAAATGTAGTCCCTCAGAAAAAGCATAACATGCTACCCCTTAATGTTCTGAATTAATGTCCCCTCAAAGCAAATTATGTAACCTTTAAAAATTTCCACTTCTAAAATTTCGACCAGGTTGTATACAAATGTATACAATTGTATACAAATATAGAAATAACGCCTCCTCCTTATGATATGTAAGATATGAAAATAATGTTAACAACATAAATAATTCGAAAGAAGGATGAGCAAGACACTCCATGTTTAAAAGTGTTACTAACAGTTGGGGCGGCATTAGCATGAAGGTAACAGTAACAGAAGACAACTCTGACAACTCTTCGATAAAAGATAGTCCCACAAAAGTAGTCAGCAAACGAATTCTGTAACCAACACATCAACCCTGTGTTAGTTTAAATTAAACAACCCCTGTTTGCCGATATGACATTATGTTAAACTACTCGATGGGGAAATGCTATTTGATTAACATTAATACTTGGTAGAAATAAACCTAACCACCCCTACGCTTCATTAGGTATTGTGAGAGTTTTATATCGTAAAACCGTATGACTTTAGACTTAGATTTTATGTTGAAAATAAGAATACTAACCTTTACGATAACATTAATGAGTTGAAACCAAAGACATCAAATAAGAATACTAACCTTTACGATAACATTATTGAGTTGAAACCAAAGACATGAACCATTTTTGATAACGTCATTAAGTAACAGCGATGCTTAAACTATATCTGCTATCGTATTTTATATCGTAAAATGTTAACACAACTCGTGCAACCCCTCATACTACTAGAAACTTTATGTTATTTTCATCCAAAGGACAAGGGTTGTCCGGATAACATATTGATGTAACCTATCGCAACCAAAGACAAGAACCCTTCTGTTATATTCTTTACGATTAAATTACGATAAGATGGTATGTAATACAGGTTACATACCAAATGTTAACGTCAAAGACCATCGTCTGAATAGATGTCCTGAATCATGTGCCGATGTTGGCCGTCAGATGGGGACTGAAGTAAATGTTCACGCTTTTATATGCAAGTGCGAGGATTTTCGTAAGCCATCTACGGCGAACTTTGGAATTACAAAATGGAAATAGAGAATTAATTTTTCTATATATAGTAGTTTATCTTTATATCCATAAAATGAAATATCTAACATTATTATTTATCGTAAAGTTTAACATTGTGATGTAACCGTTGGTACTTTTAGTTTTTGCAAGAAGCTTTTAATATAACGAAGTGAAAACCAACGACTATATAATTTAATATAACACAGTAATATGAAAGTTCTCCATAGATGACGTTAGAAAATCGTCGAGCTCGCATACTTATTTCAGTCCCCATGTTTTAGAAACAAATATAAACTTATGGTCTCTACATCAAATTCCCTTGTCGTTGTAAAATCTTCACAAAAATTATCCCAAAAATATTATCTAAATAATTTATTTTATTTAAATTAATTTTTCTTTTCGCCGTAGAATTGTAATTATTTGTATATTTTCTGAAGAAGAAAAATGTCAGACCGAAACGTATGACATTAATCTTGTGTGTGCGTTTAAAATATTTTAACCATCCTCATAATATTATAGTAAATATATGTATATAATATAATTCTAAATCATAGTTACTGAAATTATAGTAAATAATAGCACGTTGCAATATATCGGTGTTTATAGATTTATTTTATTTATCTCTCGATATAACATGTTTATCAAGAAATTAGAGTAGATTTCCCAATGTTAAAATGAATTAATATTTCATTTTTAATTAAATTTTCAGTAAAAGCTTCAAAGGCACTACTAAACAAATGCAAAAACTATGGAATTTAATATAGACAACGTAAGTTTATATGTTACGATAGTAATATGGACGCTCTCCGTAGATGGCGCTAGCATAAATTAATGGTACAGCTTGTATTTAACCATCCTCATAATATTATAATAAAAATTAATAGCACGTTGTGTTCTTTCGCAAGAAAGACACAAGAAATGGTTATCAAAGAAATATAGTTTCAGTAAAAGCTTCACAGTCACCATTACACAAATATAAAGACTACGGAATTTAATATAGGCAAGGAAAGTTTATCCGTTAAGGCCGTAGTATGAACGCTCTCCGTAGATGGTGTTAGTAAATGTCGAACTCACATACAAATGACTGAGAATTTATGCCAGGTAGGTACCATTTTATGGAAAAAGTTTATATGAAGTAGACACATTAAATGTCATAGTCATTGATAGATGTGCTACATGTTCTGATGTAGATGTCACTTAAAATTTATACGGTTTCTATAATTTCCAACAGGTTTGCTTCCATTTATTGTGAAGCATAATTTTACATGTCCTTTATAATTTATACGTATTCTATAATTTTCAATATGTTTCAGCATCAAGTTTAATTTTATAGTATATATATATACATTGAACTGATAATAATGCCCAAAACATAGCATTAGAGCTTTCTCCACAAAAGCCTTACAGATGGAAGGTGGTGTAAATGCAAAAATAGCAACTGTTATAACTGCGCGAAAGCTTTGGTAGGTGTATAACAAATTTGAGAAAGCGATTCTAGATTTGAAGGACAAATGAATATTATAGGAAAGTCGAGTATAAGAGCTGTAAAAATATAACACGTTCATAATATCCCTGTATATATTAGTTTGGAAGGTGGATTTTAATGTTTAAATTTTTAAATTTTGTGTCACAAAAATGTACGACTTTCTATGTTATACTTTTTATACCCTACACCACAGGGTATAATGTCTTTGTGCATTTGTTTGTAATACCTAAAAGCAGGCGAGATAGACCCATCGTTTATTATACCGATCGACATAGAATCACTTTTTTGAATCAATCTAACCATGTCCGTCTGTCTGTCTGCTGTCCATCTATTCTTGTAATCACGATACAGGTCGCAATTATTGTCCGATTCTAACGAAACTTGACACAAACGTTTTTTGTATGCTGAAGACGGACGATATTTAATTTGAAGCAAATCGGTTCAGATTTATATACAGCTTCCATACAAATGTTGCTCCCGATTTGACTTTTTCTGCTCTAGAAGCCACATAATTAAAGCGATGTTGATAAAATTTTGCACAACGCCTTATATCTAAGTTAGAAACATCTGTGGTGAAAATCGGTTCAGATTTAGATATAGCCACCATACAAATTTCGTTCCCTATTCGACATTTTCCGGTCTAGAAACCGTAAATTTAAACAGATTTTGCTCAAATTTGTTACAACACCTCATATTTTGAGTAGAAATATCTGTGACAAATATGTGTCAAATCGGTTCAGATTTAGATATAGCTCTTATACAAATTTCACTCCCGATTTAAGGTTAACCTCTGTAGTAACCACATATCTTAACCGATTTTCTTCAAATTCGGCAGGGCATCTTATATTTGCACTAGAAACATCTATGGTAAAATTGGATGAGATCGGTTCAGATTTATATATACAGCCATGGACAGTAAATTAGCACAAACCTTTGTTATAAAACCAATCATCTTTTGTTTTGAATGAAGTGGATTCTTTCGGTTTGCGCGTCCAAAACAGCTGTGCGTCATTCAGACGTCCTCCGATGAGCAAGCCGAAAGAAGCCACTTCTTTCAAAACAAAATATGATTGGTTAACAACAAAGTTTTGTGCTAGTTTACTGTCCATGGCTGTAGCTCCCATACAAATGTCCTTCACATTTCCACCGAATTGAAATGTAGTGGAGTAGAATGTGTAGGGTATCACATAGTCGGTCTCGACTGACTTTAGCTTTTTCTTACTTGTTATATATGAAATGCGGTGTATACAGCACTCTGACACTGTAGAGGTGCCAAAAAATAGGAATTTTGCTAATTCGACATGAACGAAAATACGATTCAACTTCAATTGAAAAATCCTTTGAAATAATTTATTAACTATTAAAGATTTTATTTGAATGTGTGCATCATACCTTGTCTACTATGGAGAGTTTCTAAAGGAATGCTATATGCTGATGTTACTAACCTGAAAATAAACAAGAAAATATTATAATTAGTTTATATATAATAATTAATAATTATAGTTAATTAATATTACAATTGAATGTAAATTGTAAACATTTGAACTGGGTATAGTGAAATGATAAGATATCAGGGTTTTATATGGACAAAATGAGAATTATAACCATACTACATATTAATGAGAACTATAAACATGTTAGAATGTATGAGTGGAATAATCAATATTTGGTATGTTTTTATTTTCTCCAGTATAAAACTATAATCGAGAGGCCGGCCCATACCTTGGCATTTTCGAATATTGATACATTATTCATTGCCCAAAGAAAATTCTGCAAACATCTACTTAATTACAAAAAATGCAAAAACCAATTCGAAATAATTCATGTTTTCTACAGCAACAATAAAATGTTGAATAATTTTTTGTACAGCCTAACTTTAGGGGCAATATATTTTCTTGCATTCAAATATGTGTATTAACTGGTATCTTCAGAACAAAAACAAATGATTTCAATGGTAAATATATATATATATATATAAAAGAGTTGCGTGATTGAGTGACTGACTGACTGATCACTCCCCAGACAAAACGGCTAGAGCTAGAATCATGAAAATTGGTGTTTACATTTCACTTACAGTAGATGTGTACATTTCTCTCCGTAGAGGTGTGATAAGACGGGATTTTTCGAAATTCGTACTTTTTAGGGGTAAAACGGGTTCAAAAGGGATACAAATGGTACCACAGCAATGACCAAACGGCTGGGTCTAGAATCTTGAAATTTGGTATTCCTCTTGGATTTATTATTTGGATATTCCTCTTGCGGCATGAAGACATCCCAAAAAGTGTCATTTTAAAAAATTAGTACTTTTGGGGGGTTAAATGGGCAAAAAGGAACAAAAATGGTACCAACAACACGGCTGAAGCTGGAATCATGAAATTTGGTATGTACATTTCTCTTACAGCGTAGATATCTGATTTGAAGGGATTTTTTTCGTAATTCGTACTTTTAAAGGGCAAAATGGGGTTGGAAGGGATAAAAATGATACCACAGCAATGACAAAACGGTTGACTAGAATTTTGTACAAATATTCCACTTATAGCTTCAACGCAACCAAGAATTTGTACTTTTTGGGGTGAAATCAGGTCAAAAGGGATAAAAATAGTACCAATAAAATGGATGGAGCTGAAATCATGAAATTCGGTGTTAACTTCTCTCAAAATGTTTAGAAATGCAAAATAAATGAATTTTTCGAAATTTGTACTTTTAAAGGGAAAAGGGGATAAAAAAGGTACCAATAACACGGATGACGCTACAATAATGAAATTCGGTGTGTATATTGGTTTTACAGTGCAGATCACTGATAAGAAGGAATTTTTCAACGTTTGTACTTTTAAGGGATTAAATGGGATAAAAATTGTACACCGTCCTGACCAAACGGCTGGAACGGGCATTACTTTTACAGCTCGAGTGTGAGAATGAAAATATTTTTCAACATTCGTACTTTTGTGGGTGAAATTGGGTGGAAAGAGATATAAATGGTACTATTCAAACAGACGGAGCTGGAATCATGAAATTCGGCGTGTACATCCCTGAAAATGCTTACAAACGCAAAACGAATGATTTTTTCGAAGTTCGTTCAAAGGGGAAAAGAGGGATAATAAAGGTGCCAACAACATGGATGACGCTACAATAATAAAATTCGATGTTAATATTCGTCTTACAGTGTAGATGAGTAATAACAATTAATTTTCCGATATTTGTACTTTTAAGGGATTAAATGGGTTACAAATTGTACCACCGCCCTTACCAAACGACCTGGCCTAGAATCTTGAAGTTGGGAACGCGTATTACACTTGTACCGCGAATACGAATTTTAATTTTACGTATGTACGGGTCGTTTGTTTTGGAATATGGACTATACGTGTGGGGGTACCATAAGGCGTACATCAATTTCCCCATCTCCGAATCTAAACTAATTCTGTGAAAATAATACTATGTGCAGAGTTTGAATAAATTCTTTAAGTCCCTTCCAGAGTTATCGTGTTCCAGCGAGTCAGACGGACGTGAAAGGGACTTGGGACATACTTATGGTTTTAAATCTCTCCTTCAATGGGTTACACATTTTTTATCCCAAATGATATATACGCTCCTACTCTGTAGTGAGGGTATAATTATCACAGCTTAAGAAAGAAATGTGCAAATAATTTTCTAATTTATATGGTTTTTTGTAAAAAAAAAATGTTTCCATATTGTGCATATATATTAATCTATTGACTACGTAGGGATGGATGGCACAATAAAAATTGATTTTTTATATTGTAAAAGGTGTTTTAATTTTATCGAAAAGTTAGTGTGAATATACCTCTGAAGCGTAGCGATTTTTTAAAAGTTGTGAGCGTTTACAAACGATTTTCCCTGAAAGTGATATCATTAGACTAAGGCAATTTCAAAATGAAAAAAACAATTCGAATACCGAGGCACTGTCAATACATACCATTTTTTTGCGTACGAAGTAGCGGGTATTTGCTAGTTTATTATAACCCTGAAAGTGTGCAATGGAAAGTACAGATGTTACCATCAATCGTTGAATTTATAGAAATGATTTGACAGGATAGTTGTAATGAATGATTAATTAACAAAAACCGATAAACGATTATCCCCTGACATTTTGCAAATGTTGAGCTGGTTATTATCGATTAAAAGATAGTGGGTGTTTTATTTTATTAAATTTGCATTTATTTTATTAAATTATGGACTCAAATCAAATCACTGTTAATGATTTATATTAATAGATATTCGTCAGATATGCCTTGTTTTCTTCGTTAGAATAACATGTATTAGAATATAAACAAAAATAACTAATTTTTAGCACAGACCCTACTAATATCCCTACGATTGGCAGAAATTACTGCTTGGGATTTTATACTTATTTTCCACATTGAAAATAGCTAATAGCTAGCCATAATGATGGATGTAATAATTTTGATTTTTTCTTCAAGAGAAATCTGCAAACTTGCAGGAATTACGAGGACAGTGGAATAAGTAGCCAATATTATCGTAAAAACACAATTTGTCCTTCCAAAAACACACCTGTCCCCAGCCTTTACTCCATATTAAGACATCAACTTTATATTCCAATTTCTCCTCTTGTATAGGGTCAACTATTCAACCGTTGGACTATTATTTGTGGGGTGCCCGAAGCAGCCATTTGAATGAAATTATTTTCCATTATTAACCGGAAGGATTGTACTTTCAAATAAAAAAAGAAATTTGAGAAAATATTCAGTAGTTTTTTTATAGCATTTTCAAAAAAAGTTATTTCGCGGACCCTATACATCTTCATACAAACGCACAATGCATTTTTTTAGTTTGGGTATAGGAAGTATACACTTGGGAAAAAAATACACTCTGTAAATTAAAATTATTTAAATTAATTAAATCTCCTTTCTCCAATCCATTTTCTGGAAGTTTGGGAATAGAAAGTACTCACTGCATATGGGTGATTCCACGTAAAGTGACCCTTTTTTCGACAAAATTTCAAAATCATGATTATGATTTAAAAAAACACCGATAAACATTCGTAATGTTTATACTTCTCGAAACACATTATATTTCAAAATATATTTCAAAAAAAAAATGACAACAACAGGTCTGCTCACTGCCTTTTCCAGATATAGACTGGTGTCGTAACAGGATTTCCGTCAAAATGTTACGCCCGTTACAATTTAAATATTCTATATTCATAAAGAGACATGGGCAACGTATACTTTAAAAGAAAGTGTTTGAACTACTCTTTTGATAAGTAAAAACGAATAAAGGTATGTAATGGAAGAATATTTTCGAATTCAAGAAAATAAGTAAAACCTCAAGATTTTCTTCAAAGCTCCAGTTTGCTGTATTGTAGCGAGTACTTGCATACTGTAGTGTACTCCGATTCTTTAATAGCAAATGTGTTTACATTTGGGCATTGGCGTCATGTGTGTCCACATTACTGTGGAGTCTTGTTACACTCTCCAATGCCCAGATTGTGATTGTGTTTATGTTGGGCATAAGTGCCCTTTGTTCTAAAATGATTCTTTGTGGTACACTGCTGACCCAGCACAAATGCTCGCTCGCTTCACCATAGAATATTTAAGTTAGATATTAAGAAATCAGTCTTAAGTGAGTCTTGAATAAACGAGCAACGCTCAAAGAAACAAACCTAAATTCGTTTCATTTATAATATAAAACATTTTTTTATTATAGTATATCTCCGCTCTAGTTTGTTGTATATCTCCAATATTTAAAAAGCTAAGACATATTTATATTAATCTGTAGTTTTCAATAGGCAGTATAGTAAAAATCTCAGTCAATGAATGAATGGGAGATATTTAAAAATATTTAATCAAAAGTGTCACACCCGTTCCAATGGAATCACCCATATGGATTAGTTGGATGCAGGCACATTTTCAAGAATATTTCATTTGATTTATTCTCAGTTTCCTATGTAGATATTACTGTGCAACAAACTTTTTCGAAAATATCAACTTCCGGATTTAAATGGTCTTGCGATATTAATGTCATTTAAATGCCCAAATTGTTACTGATATTTTATTAATATCTGTTATATCTACAGCTTTCTTTTGTTCGGTGACTTATAGCAAAATTTAACATAGAATATTTTTTTCCATTCACACTGCACCCATAAAGTTCAGTTTTGTGGTACAGTGTAGCAGCGCTTCGGAAAAAGTACAAAATTAACCCTAAAATGAATTTTAATATTAGATATTATTCACGAATTTAAGATAAGTTTTGAGCTGCGGTGTATTCAGAGACTTATAGTAGAATTTGATGTGGTGTATTCACTTTAAGTAGAATTCGATGACAAAGGTTTTTGTACAACATTTTGACCCGTTTTATGGGTATTTTTTACCCTTTTGCAGAAAAGGGACCAAAAAGACCTGTATTTTGAGGTGCTAGAGGGTTAAACTGTTCCACTCCTTGTAGTGTTTTAAGTGATATTGCTGAACACATTCTATACTTAAAATGTAAGGACCACAACGTTTCCTATGCCGCCGATTCATCATAAGAATGTGCAAAAGGGGGGAAATATTGACCAATCCTATGGATTTTCAAAATGTAGATACACGTATATTCTTTGTTTATCCTTCTCTCAGAATCCTTTGACAAAATCGTGTTATTTTTTGTATTCCACAGTGCTATTTGGCACATGAAAGCAGCAAACTATCTAAAATCAAAATGATGATGAAGTGAAGTGATGACAAAAAAAAAACTATAGCATACCTTTAGGAAAAATAACGGAAATTTAATTATGATTTTTAGGGTATACTTTTCTCGTTATTTTTGTCACACTGTAATATTCTCGCAAAATGTTTCGAGGATTGCACCCTTTTGATATAGTACATTTGATTTTCTTCACTCGTTTTCCACTTTTAATTTTTGTGGTTTTGGCACTTCTATTTAATTAAGCAAATTTCTTGATTCTTGAGTTTTCCTCTATCTCCATCTCCCACTATTTAGCATCACAAGAAATCGCAATCCTTGTTTGTTTATTATAATGGTTTTCCGGTAAACAGTGGTAATTAATTTTGTTTGTTATTTGTCTCAGGGGCAAAAACACATATTCGAGTACACCAAAAAAAAAAATCATTAAATCCTTATCTTTTAACAAACAATAAAAAATTGTTTACTGCAAATAAAGAAAATGACCATAAAGATAAAAAGGATATAAAACGAATGAAATACAAATATTTACAACAAGCACAGGACCAGAATGAAAAACGCACGTTTTTACACGGATTCTCTTACGCGCTCTGGTGGTACAGGTGGACGCGTGAACGGACGGGCATGCAGGCCATAAACCTTCTCAACTTGTCCATAAACACCCTCTACTCTCACTCTCATTCCACTACACCCACACATGCAGCATGCCTTTTTGATGTGCCTTTGATGTCGTCGCCATCCTCGTCCTTAGAAAGCTCTTGCAGGCATTAAAAGATTTAAATAAAATTTGCACATTTTCAGATTTTCTTTTTTTTTCAATATATGGGATAAATGAAATTATAAAAATTGAGTTTTCTTAAAACCAACACATGCATATCAAAAAGAGCACTCACACACCAGCACACATCCATACCCGAAACACACAAGGCCACAAGATGTTTAAGGAGATTATGCTATTTATGTGTTTATATATGTACATGAACCTACACGTATGAGATCCTTTACACACACGCACACTCTCCCACACATACTCATGTACGAGGACGTCATGCAAGTGCAATTCTGTGTAAATTCAAAGATTTTTTTGTGTGTATGTGTGTGAAACTTTTGATGCACAAAATATTCATATGCCAGAGCCAATAATATGTCAAAACAAAAACAAAAAAGTTGCAATCATATTGCATGTTATCCTTTCAAAAGAAATTAAATTGAACTTTGATGCTCTTGCTTTTGTTTTAAGGCAACATTTCCCTCTCTCTCTCTGTCCCTCTCCTTTAGCTTCATATTATAGCTAGAATCTATTGGTTGTAATAAATCGATTTTTAAACATTATAACGAAAGTGGGTTCTGTATTACAGTCGAGTGGTTCACTTTCAAGATTATTTTTAATTCGTAAAGTATTTCCATAAAAAATATCATAAGGTATTTTCAAATTTAAGAAAAATATCATAAGAATTAAGTATCAGGGACCCAGCTTTTTATTATACCCACCACTATAGGACGGATTTGGTACCACCTTGAAATATTCATCAGAGACCCCATAACGTATACATAACGTATATTCTGGGTCGTGTAAAATAATGCCTTTTTTCGCATTCGCACCCTCATATGTCAATATTTCCCCCTTTAGTTTAAGACGGATTAAACTCATTTTTATTGAATAAAAATTATTTTCTTTTAAATAAATATGTCATTTGAAAGTTACAAACAATTTTACTTGTTTTGAACAAAATTTGTAATTTTCAATTGGCGTAGTTTAGTTTAATTTTTCTTTTTATAGGCAACATCACGCAGGCTTATTAATTTTAAAATGTCTCCAGCGGAGAAGTCCTGTTCCTCTGCATATTTAATACAGGTATCAAACGCAGATATAGCTTGAGAGTGTAATGTTTTAGAATCATCGTCAGTGATTTCAGTGTCATCATCCAACCACTCGATGATTTCATTACTTATCGACAAGTAAGTCAATTATTTCAGTTGACTGCAGGCACTGCAGCGTAACATTACAAGACGCTGATCATCTTCTGAGCTCCATCCTTCGTCAGACAGAATTTTATTAAAAAAAATTTTTAAGGACTCATTTTTCTACAATATTCCAAGCATTGGATGCAAGAAAAGCAACATCTTTCAAAGAAAAGTTTTTTATAGAATCCATTAAATTTGTGGAACTAGATATAAGACGGGATAAGAATGTTTTAGGATATTTAATTTTTAAAATTCGAATGGCATTTTGGTCCATAGGTTGTTGCATATATCCTTGTCGATGCTTTCTAATGATTTTGGATGGCAAGTCGCATTATCTAGCAGTAAAAGTGCTTTGTTCGACAAATTATTTTCTTTTAAGTATCGTCTTTCTTTTACAAATGATTTTTCAAACCAGTTTTTAAACATTAGTTCAGTCATCTATGAATTCTTGCTGTTAGCGTAATTTAATGGAAGGTTCACATTTTTTAAAGCTCTTGGATTTTTTGATTTCCCCATCATCAGCAGTTTTAGTTTATGGTCCCCCGTTGCATTGCAACAAACCAAAAGATTGACTCTTTCTTTATCAATTTTACGTCCAGGTGCGGATTTTTCGGTATGCAATGCAGGCGTTTTTTCTGTCAGTTTCTTCCAAACTAGAGCAGTCTCATCTGCGTAGTACACTTGAGAAAATGTTATGCCCATTTCTGCAACTTTAGCGTGAAGCTTTTTAATAAAAGACTGAACAGCAGTAAGATCATTGTTTTGTGAAAAAAAATTTAAAACATAGCAAAACCAATGCATAAAAAAAGAGTGTCCGGATTTTAGCGGTAAGAAAATTATTTGAGTGTCCGGATTACCGTATCTATAATGAAAGCCATTTAATGTCCGGACTAACGCGTTGTCCGAATTATCAAGACTTATCTAAAGAAAATCTATGGATATGACCCAATCTTTGTATAAATAAGAGAATTTCGAAATATCGTGATGTGCTATAGTTGCTACAACCTGTGTCAAAAGTTAGAAGTATTAGAACTAGGACCTTGGTATTTCCCCCACACATCTCTTATATTGTCAAATTAGATCAAAATTGTTTTTTTTTTAAATCCATCGACAACCTATCCTAACTTGCATGTAAAATAAAATGAAAAATCGTGATATATTTCTTATTTAAATATATACGATAATATAAATGATTACCAGTAATTTAATTACAATTATTACAATGGAAACTGCCAGTACCGTACTCATCGTCCACATTCGATTTTGTATTTTTTACGAATTTGAAATCACAGATAAAAAAGATCTATAATAATGAACTATTTGAAAATCCACAGCAATATTATTCCATAATATCAGTAAAATCGTTAAGAATTCGCTTGATTGGAATACTCTTTGCAGAATTCAATCAAAAGAGTAGATATTGGGCGCATAAAATTTGGAAGTTTTTACCGCCGATAATACATTGTGCGTCATGGGACTTTTAAACAGTCAACGAAAAATAAAAATTTTGTGTCCGAGACCTAAAAAAATTATTAGTATCGTGTATTGAGGCATGCTAATTCAAAAAATCAACATGACCAAAAAAAAAATTGATTTATTTTTTACAAAAAAAAAACTAATTTTCGTCGGAGGTACCTTTAATATTTGTAATCGCATTTTGGAAATATAGATCCGATCACACCCGCTCATATGTTCAATTAAAGTTATTTGTGATGGCTACAAATGTTGTTAATTTCTCTTTCACATAGAAAAAGTGATTTAGAACAGTCTCCAAACAATTGAAATTTTTTTGTCGAAAAACTATTGTGTTTCTGACACGAAAAACGCCATAAAAATTAAAAAACAAATCGGGAAAAATATATTGTTTTATTTTTTAATAGCTAACATTGTAACGCATAAAACAATATCTACGTGTAAAGGATTTATGGATAAATGTAAACGTCATTTTGCAAAAGAAATTTAAATATATTTTTTTAAATTATTTTTTAATTATTTCCTTTACAAATTAGATAATCATCATATTTTTTTAACTGCAATATTAATGAAGAAGCAAAGGCATATTTCAAGAAAATCTATGAATAAATGTAGAATAAATAAATTAGGAGCATAACCTAATTGTAGAAGTAAGGTATTTTCAAAAAAATCAAAGATTTTGCTTAAATCGATTTAAGCATACATGAAGACGCCTTGTACTTCTACAAGAAGAGCCAAAACTTCTACATATGGGCATCTCCTAATGGCCCGGACGCGACATTCGTACGCTTTAAACTATGCCAAAAACAAGAAAGAAACTGAAAAAGTCGATCAGCCATTTTAGTGTTCTAAAGCGCTTAAAGAGTACTAAATTTTAAAAATATATCGTCGATTTAGTACAAATTAGTACAAAATTATAAAAAAATTTACATCGAAACGGACGCGACAAAAAACAGAAGTAGTTTTGAAGGTCTTATAGAAATATACAAAGTTCAGCGGTTTTTTGAGAACTTTGTTTTTCCTTATATACATGTAAATGAAGGTCAGAGGATATATTTTGTTCGTAGATTTATTAAATATGAGAATTATCTCTTAGATTTTTTAATCAGGTACAGCAGAAATACGGACGCGACAAAACGGACGGGACAAAATTTCCACTCGTAATAAAAAATTTAGTAATTTTCGTTATAACACTTCAACTTTTAATAAAAATAAAAGAGAACAAGTTAGCTTCAAGTTTCATAACAGAAAAAGTTGTCGAAATAAGGAAAAAATAAAGTGTAAAATAAAGTAAATTAGTGTGGTCTGATTTCATTTTTTTGGTAGACATTTTTTGGGAGATGCCCATATATCTATATATTTTCTTCAACTAGGCCTTGTTTTCTTCGTTAAGAATGGAAATAAATATTGTGTTGTCTAACTTGTAAAGGGCATGCTCGCGCAATTAAAAAAAAATTCAAATTACTTCTTCATTTAAATACTTCTACATTTATCCATAGATCTGTTACACGTAGACCTTGTTTTCTGCGTTAAAATATTATTATTTATTATATATTATATTTATTATATATTATATTTATTATATATTATTTGCCAATTTTTGTTCTATTTAGCCAATAAAAATATTAAAAAAAATATTTAAAGAAAATAATTTTTGAAAAAAAAAGAAATATTAAAAAAAAAAAAAAATTTTGAAAAAAAAAATAGTTAAAAATATTTACAAAAAGATATTAAAAAATATTAAAACAAATAAAAAATATTAAAAAAAAAATATTAAAAAAATATTTTTTTGAAAAAAAAAAATCAGACCACAGTTTCTATCTAAACGATATATTCTAGTCATGATAATTACCTTTAATTGAAAATATAAGTGAGTGTGATCGGACTTACATTTCCAAAATGAGAGTTCAAATCTTAAGGGTACATTCGGCGAAAATTGTTCAATATAGAAGCCAAAACGCCCAATATCTTCATACAAAAGCCCCATGTTGGGGGCAATTCTTAACTAGAATACTTAGATTACGTTAGTATAAAAAATATCCATATTTGTTAATATAATTTTCGGGTTTAGATAGCCGCAATACATAAGAAAATGTTTTACAAAATTTTTGTGACATAGTGTAATTACTTCAAAACTTTGCAATTTCCTTTTCAATCAAGCTACTGCATACATCTATATTTCGGATGATAATTTTACTTATTATTACTTATGTTTAATTTGTTGTTCATATTGTAATCGATTGTATTTGTATTTCTTTCATTATTTTAATTTTATTATAAATTCCATAAGTTTCGGCTAAAACAATTTTTGTCCAGGTCCTTACTTTTAATAACAGTATATTAAAAATACTTTCTTTAAAATCCAGACATGCCCTTTTTCATTATTTCCCTCCTTGTGTGAATCATAAAAATGGCCCCCTTCGCTTACTTCGAAAGGCACTTGACAAGTAGCACATTTCTGGACAGGAGCAATTATAAGTTGTAACGTTAACGTTAAGTAAAACACCAAAGCTAAAGCATTCCCCCATTGAAACTCCATGTCGGCTAAAACCAACCTAAATATTGCCCATGTCCAAGTTTATTTATACTTTTCCTGTCACTGCTAGCACCCCCAAATCCTGGCTCACAAAATGTTAATGTTTATTTCCATTTGCCCCTTCCTTCTCTCCCGGTTACATTTCTTCTTAATTGTTATCATTTTTTTAGCATTTGCAAAATAAACAGAAGGGGGGCCTGAACGAACGACAGACACTGTCAAAGTCAAAACATAACACTTTATGGGTTTCCTTAATCCTGACACAACAAGGTATATTTCTTTTTTCCATAATCCTCAGATGATTTAAACTGAAAGACCTAAAACTATCGTATCATATTCGAGAGAACTTTGTACACCCTCCCACACCCCTCCTTCCTAGGGTTTCAACCACGCATGTCATTTTCATAGCAATTTCTATTATTTAGAGGCAGCAAAAAAGTACAGCGACACAAACATAACCAAGACAATATCTATTACTTGTGTCGTTGATAATGTTGCCAAATGAGAGGCTTCAAATTGGACGCACACAAAAAGTATGTGGCAGGAAAAATACTGCCATACCGAGAGAATGAGAATTTAATCCTTTTTTGCATGTGTCCTTAGGGGGGTTCGTTGCCTAAACATGAGTGTGGTGGCACAACAAAAGGTCTTAAGTACGGCACCAAATCCAGGTAAACAAATGGACGTTATACACAATACATTAGTTTATTGTTATAGATTGTGATGGTGATTTGCTGGAAGGGAAACGATTTAGTGCGACAAGGGGGAGGAGGAGGAATTGAAATGGTGCGAATTGAAGGGCTACATATAATGTGGGCTAAAGTAGAATACTTAGTTAAGGGTATAAGGTTTCCGAAATTAATTTTCTTTTGAGTGGGAATACAAATAGGAAACATATGGATCCAAGAACGGATTTACTCAAGAAATCTATAATAAATATAAATAAATGAATTATTCATCATATAAATACATATAATTGCAATTTAAGTAATAGCCTCACGTTGGGCGCCAATTCGTAAATAGCATTCATATTCTACTAATTATAATATGGAACACAAAAAAAGTAACAAGGTTCTGAAAACGGTTTCTAATAGAGGTTGTAAAATAATAATATACATGTATCGACGATTTAAAAGTTTACATATGGAGGTATGGATTTTAGAGGGGTGTCAATATTTCTCCCTTTTGCATATTCATATGATGACTCGGTCGCATAGGAAACCTTGTGACCCTCACATTTCAAGCATAGAAACATTTTAGGGAACATTTCTGTGGAAGATTTTAACCCTTCAGCTTCTTATTATAGGAATTTTGGTCCCTTTTGTTAAACAAAACAATTCTTTTTGGTTCCTTTTGTGAAAAAGGTTAAAAACACCCCTAAAACAGGTGTTTTATGGGTCAAAATGTTCTACAAAATTATTTGTCATATAATTCTACTTTAAGTCTCCGAATACACAAAAACGGAAAACTTAACTTAAATTTCATTTAAAATAAACATAAATAATTTTTTTTATTTAATTTGTGAAAATTTATGTATACTTTTTTATATAATTTTATTTTTTAAATTTGTAAAAAAAAATTAGATTTTTTTGTAAAAACTTAAAAAATAGATTTTTTTTTCATTTTATTATTTTTTATATATTTTTTAATTTTGTCTATTTTTTTCTAGAATTTTTTGTAACATTAAAAATATTTTTTTTTATTTAATTTTTACTTAATTTTTTTTTGTAAAAACTTAAAAAATAGATATTTTTCATTTTATTATTTTTTATATATTTTTTAATTTTGTCTATTTTTTTTTTTGTAAAATTAAAAATAAATTTTTTTATTTAATTTTTACTCAATTTTTGAAAATTTATGTATACTTTTTTAATTAATTTTATTTGATTTGAACTGGGATATTGTCCTGGCTCAAGACCATTTTGCATCTATATTTAATAGAATGCAAATTTATTTATTTAGAATGCAAATTTATATTTATAGGGTGGAAATCATGATAGTGGTAGTCTGCAGCCAAGTAATAAATGTCACCATGCCATTTGTAAATAAATTTGCATTCTATTAAATATAGATGCAAAATGGTCTTGAGCCAGGACAATATCCCAGTTCAAATCAAATATTGATTACAGACCAAAAAAATAAAAACGAAAAAACTAAAAAAAATTAATTTTATTTTTTAAATTTGTAAAAAAAAAATAGAAAAACACTTTTTGGTTCGAAAATATATTTTTTGTCACAAAAAAATCATAAAAGAGAGAGAGAGAGAGAGAAAAAAATATTTTCATCCATTTCGTAATATCTTACATTCTAATGCAGATACAAATGTATACATGTAAAAGATTTGTATAAGCAAAGTAAAGAGTGATTTTTTTGAGGTTAGGATTTTCATGCATTAGTATTTGACAGATCACGTGGGATTTCAGACATGGTGTCAAAGAGAAAGATGCTCAGTATGCTTTGACATTTCATCATGAATAGACTTACTAACGAGCAACGCTTGCAAATCATTGAATTTTATTACCAAAATCAGTGTTCGGTTCGAAATTTTTTATCGACAAATTTTGTTCAGCGATGAGGCTCATTTCTGGTTGAATGGCTACGTAAATAAACAAAATTGCCGCATTTGGAGTGAAGAGCAACCAGAAGCCGTTCAAGAACTGCCCATGCATCCCGAAAAATGCACTGTTTGGTGTGGTTTGTACGCTGGTGGAATCATTGGACCGTATTTTTTCAAAGATGCTGTTGGACGCAACGTTACGGTGAATGGCGATCGCTATCGTTCGATGCTAACAAACTTTTTGTTGCCAAAAATGGAAGAACTGAACTTGGTTGACATGTGGTTTCAACAAGATGGCGCTACATGCCACACAGCTCGCGTTTCTATGGCCATTTTGAGGGAAAACTTCGGAGAACAATTCATCTCAAGAAATGGACCGGTAAGTTGGCCACCAAGATCATGCGATTTGACGCCTTTAGACTATTTTTTGTGGGGCTACGTCAAGTCTAAAGTCTACAGAAATAAGCCAGCAACTATTCCAGCTTTGGAAGACAACATTTCCGAAGAAATTCGGGCTATTCCGGCCGAAATGCTCGAAAAAGTTGCCCAAAATTGGACTTTCCGAATGGACCACCTAAGACGCAGCCGCGGTCAACATGCGTTTTTTTTTTTAAAAAGTTATCAAGCTCTTAAAAAATCACCCTTTATTTGCATTAGTTTGGCATTAACAACAATATCAAATGTTCTCCCATAAAAAGTAAAATATGAAAAAAACTAAATTAACTCTTACGGCAAACTTAAAATAGTTGTTAAAGCTAAACCAATACAAATAGAAGCATTAAATTAAATTTATTTTTAATAGATATTCTACTTTTTAATTTGACACTAATATTGCTATCGTAATGTGCGAATAAATATTTAAACTATTTTTTGAAAAAAGTAATCATTCGAAACTTTGTTGTCCTGTTAAGGAGCAACACGATGACGAAATAGTGATAATACAACCACAAAACGATTATTTTTAAATTGATTTGTATTTAATATTTGGCATATATTTTAACATTTTTTTGCTACAACTAATATGTGATTTCAGCCAGCAACCGTACTTTAAATAAGGTTTGACCAAAGAATAGCCGAATGTAAAGGACAATAATTCAATTGCCAAAATGAAACCCTTAAAAACACATCCAAATAGTTCTCTCATGATTAGCTAAGATTTATATAAAAAGAATGCTTGGACAAGGATCAAAAAGAAGAAATCCAATTATTAAAAAAAGACTAAATAAAAAAAGGAAGCAAACCAAATGCAGACTAAAAATCAAAATTTACAAAGCAACCATCACACAACATCACATCTTTGCCAAACTAAAAGGAGATGTTCGAAAAGAATGCCAGCATGAATCATGTATCCTTTATATATAAACAAAAATGGCAATATAATCAATCAATCAATTCGGACGACACTTTACAAACAATCCACAACACACGAAAGTTCATATCTTAAAGGTCACAACTCTTAAAAATGGATATTTGAATAGAAAAAAAAACTTAAACAAACTACAGCTACAGTTGGAAAAAATAAATATCCTAATGACTGAAGGTCATGCATCATGAAGTAAAAAATTTGCATTTCTATCAAATTTTAGAATTATATCAATTCATGTATTTTTGAAACATTAAACGTATTTGTGAGTAGCAAGTAATAGTTTACAAAGTAATATAATGACTAGAGAACGAAAACTCGGAATTCGTTACGTTGGGCGCCATTTTGGCTTTAGCTTTTTTAGTGACCAAGTCATTTCAAAAAAGCAGTCATTAATATTACAAACTAACAAATATAAATGAAGCCTCTGATAATCCATTATAATATGTGTGAAACTAATGAAGATAAATCTATGATTTTGTATAGCGCTCCGACCAAACCACGACATAAGTAATTTCCTTAATTGTGTAGGAAATAAATCCATGATGGGACTATCAGAGAGACCTTAAATAAGTTTTATTAACATTTGATGTCCTTGCGTCATAAGCATAAAGATAAATCCCCTCCCTTCTAGCTCTGCCCACATCGAAAAAAAAGTTTAAATACAAACGAAAATACATGCTCAACTTGTTCAACTTTATTAAAGTTTAATGGAAAACGATGTTGTCATTTCTCCTTTTGACTATCGTTCGCCGTTTGCTTTAAACGTACAAAAAAAAAACGGAAGAATGAGACGAGACGAGACACAGAAAAGTATTAAGCCGATTATGGTCGAATGAAAGAAAAATAAACATCAAACTAATAAAAATAAAAGAAAGACGAAAATCTATACCAAACTATGAAGAAGAAAAAAGAAAGAAAAAGGGGAAAGGAAAAAGGAAAAAACAAACGGCAACAAAACCCAAAACATTTAAGTTATTTGTGAATTGAAATTTGTTCTTTATCCCTCTGTCTGAAATAGAGAAAACCCAGCAGGGGCTGGGTGGTCGGATTGTACTTTTGCTTGGCATGAATTTTATATTTTATTATGTGTTAATACAAGGGTTTATCAATAAAAACACATAATCATTCATATATTTGTAGTAGCAGCACAGTTTGGACAAAATGCCATTGTTATTTGGTAAATACAGAACCAAACATCAAGAGACAATTGTAAAAGGAATACGTACGTGCCGATGGCTACAAATCATCTGTACAGTGAAGGGTAAATGTGGAGAGGAGGAATCCAATAATGTAAAAAATGTTGTTGATCTTCATTTCAATTTTATTGTTCGGAAAATTAAATTGAAATCTAATATTTATTAAACTGGCCAATCGAAATTTTGGATAATAATATTACGACTGAAGAAGAAATATAGCCGCGATCATCAGACTTCACACATCGGTGTGGTGGAATGTTCTAAAGTCTGACAAATCTCTAGGCAAGATTCTAGCCGGCGTATGATGGACCTGTGAGCAGAATACGTCAAGGTAATACTCGCTCTTCTACCGATCGGCATACATATTATGGGTCAGAGAATGTTGCTCTCCGTTTAAGAGCATACTTGACAATAACATAATTATATTCTGTAATCTGAATTGAACAGGAAACTGATAAGCAGCTCCGACCACAATTTTTTTCGAATCCCGCTAAACCTATTATCAGAAAAGAGAAAATATCGATTTTCAAGATTTCTTTGATGATGGTGATGGATCTATAGTATTATAGAAAGAGTTGAGGAGTTATAATCTCCTTTGAAGGTCTACAGAGTCCCCATACTAAGATAAGAAAATCTATTATGAAAGAAAATATCGAATTTCACGAAGTTTCGATTATGAGGACATAAATGCGCCGAAAGTATCGTGGAAAGAACTGTGGAGAGAAAGTCCCCATACTAAGAAGAAAAGAAGAACCCACTAAATCTTTTATCGCAGAAGAAATGATATCGATCTTCAAGAACTCTTCGATGATGGGGCTATGAAATGGATTAGGAGTATCATGGGAAGAGTTGAGGAGAGTGGTTCCAAATAATAAGAAGAGAAGAGAATATATCAATTTTCACGAACTTATCGATGATGGGAATATTAAATAGGTCGGGAGTATTATGGAAAGAGTTACTCTTATACACATTACTGAGAACTGGTGATGTTCTTCCGTTAGATTGACATTTCTCACAGTTGAAAAGATAACACGGAAAGCTATTGCTTGAGAATGAAAACAGTCATGAAGTGGAAACTAGAACCGGAAAGTGATAACCAACATCCACAGAATACTTTGGAAGACCTTCAGAGATCCCATATTGACAAGAGAAATTACCGACAGGAGAAGGAAGAAGCCGGGTTTCACAGACTCTGCAAATATGTCGGTAAGAAATGAATCGGCAGTATTCTTAGAAGAGAAAGAACTCTTTGATCATGGTGATAAGAAATGGATCGGGAGTACCTTGGGAATAGTAGAGAAGATTTCCTCTCCAACAGATTACAGAGAACTGGCGATATTCTTACGCCAGATTGACATGACTACCAATCCAATGTTAAAGAAGAGCATAGAATTCTCACAGATAAAAATATAACAGATACAGCTATTGCTTGAAGACAGAAAACAGGTTTGCAGTGGAAAGTAGAACTTCTCCGGTTCTAGTGATAATCAGCATCCACAATACTTTTTAGGAAAACCTACAGAGACACCGCTCAGATGAAAGAAATCATTTACAGGAGAAGGACTTTATAAAGGAGAGACGTGGAACAAACCGGGAGTAATCTAGGAGGAGTTGGGAGTATTCACGAAATCTTCGATGATGAAGATATGAAATTGGTCAGGAGTGTCTGGAATGTAATGAGAAGAGTTGAGGAGATTTGATCCTTCTACAGATTACCAGTAGGTAGATTGACATGATTGCTGATGCGATTTCTGACACAAAAAACGATAACACATGCAGCTAATGTTTGAAGACTGAAAGCAGGTTTGATTGAAGTGGAAACTAGAAACGGATAGTGATATTCAGACTCCACCACATTTTTGAGAAAGCCACTGGAGGAGGAAAGAAGCTGATTTTCACAGAATTTTCAATGATGGCGGCAAGAAATGAACCGGTAGTATTTTCAAAAGAGTTGAGGAGATTTTAATCCTCATTTAGAGTACCGAACAGTACCGATTTGATTTTAAGGAAGATAATATTATTGCGATTTGAAAACATTTTACAATAGAATGCTAGAATCGTAAACTACTCGCTAGTGTTAACTAAAACTTCCGAAACGACCATACTGAAGGATGTCTTGGGGATTAGGTTGTAGTGACAGTCAGAATGTAAGCATCGGAATTAGATAAGAAGAGGTCCATTATGAAACTTACCGGCGCTTTAGCCAGCGCTGAGAAGGTGTTCAATACTCTCAATCTCTTACTCGTCCCTGCAGCTCCTACAAATATCGTTTTATTATCAAACAAGAACAGATCTCGATCTCGATTGAACTGTTCGGCGATGGATTGGGATTATAATTGAATGAATTGGGGGTTAGACCTCCTGCATAGAAAGACCTTAAAGAAAAACATAGATCCCACACAGATAAAAGTCGGTGGATGTCTGAATGTAGAAAAGAGCAGACGGCTCAAAAATTGAGGAGGCAACTGGGTTTGGAGTTTTTGAAAAGAGTTGATAGTTAAGGTCCACCTGTAGATTATCGAGAACTATCTGTTAATTTTCACACAGAGTTTGGAGAGGAGTATTTTTATAACCAATATTTGCAAATACATCACGGACATTTGATGGCAGAAGTGTGATCCAGAAAGGAATCAGCAGCAGTGCACCATGCAGATTGCGGGAAATGTACCAAAATTTGGAAATTTTCGACTAAAATGGATAAAAATTATAAAAAAATCCTAGATTTGCAGATTTTGATTTTTTCCCCCAAAAATAGCCGAATTCCTTATGGGGGTGAAATTTGTTCCAAAATTTGGGATTTTTCCTTTACTTGCAGTTTTTATGAAAAAAAATACCCGATTTCCCCCAAATTAGCGAAAATTTGTTGCAGATTTTGAATTGTTTTTATCTGGAGATAAATGGTTCATTGAACACTGAACATCAATAAAAGGACAGCGTGGGTGTGGGGATAAATCTGAGTAGAATATTGGGGCAGATCATAAGGAGAAATGATGAATGAAGGGAAGATGGGACTAATTCATATAGTTCTCAATTATTAGCTCTACTGATCCAGCAGGGATTTCTCTATGAATCTGAGGGAGGATTTAAGTTGATATTGTATCCTATGTGTGGGGATAACTCATCAGTGGAACCTAAGTAAGGGAGATTGTATGACGAAATGATTACTGACCGGAACGGTGCAACTATTTCATATCGTTCTCAATTATTGGGCCCACTGAACCAGCAGGGATTTCCTTGTTAATCTTACGAGAGGTTTATGTTGATATCGTATCCTATCTGAGGGAGGATTTAAGTTGATATTGTATCCTATGTGTGGGGATAACTCATCAGTGGAACCTAAGTAAGGGAGATTATATGACGAAATGATTACAGACCGGAACGGTGCAACCATTTCATATCGTTCTCAATTATTGGGCGCACTGAACCAGCAGAGATTTCTTTATTAATCTTACGAGAGGTTTATGTTGATATCGTATCCTATATGTGGGGATAACTCATCAGTGGATCTTTAGTCAGGGAGGCAAAATGATCAATTGTGAACAGAAAGTTGGGTCTATTTCATATGCTTCTCAATTATTGGCTCTACTGAACTACCAGAGATTTCCCTATGAGGCTGACGAGAGTTATAAGTTGGTATCACTTCCCATGTGTGGGGATAGCTCATCAGTGGATATTTAGATTAGGGAGATTATAAGGCGAACTGAGGAATAAAAAGAAAGGTGTATCTATTTCATATGCTTCTCAATTATTGGCTCTACTGAACCACCAGAGATTTCCCTATGAGGCTGATGAGAGGTATAAGTTGGTATCACTTCCCTTGTGTGGGTATAGCTCATCAGTGGATCTTTAGTCAGGGAGATTATAAGGCGAACTGAGAAATGAAAGGAAAGGTGCATATATTTCATATGATTCTCAATTATTCGCTCTACTGAACCACCAGCAGAGATTTTTCTATGCGTCTGACGGGGGGTTTAAGTTACTACAGTATCCTATGTATGGGAATAACTCATCAGTGGAATTTAAGGAATTTAAAAGACGAAATGATGAATAAAGAAAAAGGAGGGGCTACTTCATATCCTTTTTGAAATATTGGCTCTACCAGCAGGTCATTCTCTATGAGTCTGACGAGGGGCTTATGTTGGTATCCTAACTCATCAGCTTGAACATAAGTCAGGGAGATTATATCTTCACTTCACATCGTTCGTTCGTCGTTTTCTATGAGACTGATGAGGGATTTAAATGGGTATCTTATCATAAGCGTGGGGATAACTCATTAGTGCAAAATTAAATCAGGGAGATTATAAGTAGAAATGACGAATGAAGGGAATAGAGGGACTATTTCACGTCGTTCTCAATTATTGGCTCTCAGAACCAACAGGATTTCGTTATGAATCACACTTTTAATATCCACTGTTTTCCCCACTCATTCTATCAACAATTATTTGCCTGTTGTTTAAGTTGTGTGTGTGTGTTGGTCTGTGTTATCTCAAGTTTTCCGGCATTTAACCAATGCAAAGATAGTTAAGGATATGTTTGTGCCTTTCTCTGTGTGTGTATGTGTGCTATAAACAAACAAATATCTATAGATCTATGCACGCATATACATATATTCATACATAATTACTTATGATACCATCATCTAACATGCCTATAACTACACATACAGATACATACATCCATCTCTCCTTACATGCAGAACACTTACACTTACAACTCTTAGCCACACATACTCATGTTCGTCACACACATGCCAGCTTGTGTAGTAGTACACTTACTCTTACACAATTTGTGGCATTATGTGTCAGGCAGTAGTAGCCTAAGTGGTAGTGGCAGTAATCATGGTTTGGTTCCAGTAGTAGTGGTGGAATTTCTTGTGTTCAGCCTAAGGTTATGCTTTTGGTTTTTGGCTTAAAACTATTTCATTAGTAAATCACATATTTACCTCAAATACACACACACACACTCAGAGACACACATACACAATATTCCTGTAATCTAATAGATATAAAGCAAAAATACCTGAAAAACAATCGCCAGCAAATCGATAATCGAATATCCTGATAATGATGGTATGTATTACATAGCACGTGTATTACATGGCATGGCATATAATCAAATAATTCTTATGGAATTTACCTAAATTTCAATAAATGCTAGCAGGCCAACCAATACATGTATATGGGTCTTAATATGGCTTTGCGAGAGTTGTTTCCAAGTAAAAGTAAATTACTTAGGAAAGTTTTCAAAGTTTCAAACTAAACCAAAAAAAAAACATTTCACGTTCATGATCAATGGAAAAAGCTAATCCGAAAGGTAGCAGTCAATTTGCCAGGGATATGGTGTGGCAATATATATCAAAATAAGTTAAAACAAATAAGGAAAGCCTGATGTCGGAAGGGGTACAGTGGAATATATTCCTACCAGCTACGACAAAACGTACAAGGAATAAAGTTAGAACCTTGAAATTTCACTTATATTGTCAAATTAGATCACACAGTGCGCACAGTGGTAATTAATTTTCAAAAATCTAATGGTAAAAAAGTGTTTCACTAAGAAAGTTCCACAACTAGTTTTAGTTAATTTGTATGTTTTAATTTTTAATGACAAACAGAACCTTTCTAATAAAAAAAGTTATTTCGATTGCTGGTGTAGTTTAGTAGACATGAACCAATGAAAATGGCTTTAAAAAATTCAGCGTTTGCAATTTTCCTGAGTATAAAAACCTACGTCTTCTTAATGCTACACAATGAAGCAGGATAATCTATTCTTAAAATTTGTAGGAAAAAAATCCACGAACTTTTACCAATCGCTCAACATATTCGATGCAAAATTTGAAAATATTCGTAACGAATCAAACAATTTTGTTTGAAAAAATCATTTTGAGTTTTTAATTAAATTTGAAGAACATTTTAATTTTCTATGCCCTCACTCTACAGAGTAGAGTGTATAGAGTGTATATATATATATCATTTGGGACAGAAAAAAGTGTACCGCATTGAAGCAGTGACTTAAGACCCTAAGTATGTTTGGACCAAATCCGGTTCACAAATTTGTAAGATGTTTGAGTCATGTCTGTCCGTCTGGCTGGTGTACACGATAACTCTCGAAAGGAGTTAAGGAATCAATTCAAACATAGCACATGGTAATATTTTTCCCAAACTTAGTTTAAGTTCGAAGATGGACGAAATTGCCACGCTAATTCTAGTACCTCCCACACGAATGACCCATATTCCAAGTATTTCACACCCTCTGATCTTCTCAATATCTACACTACCTACATCAGACCAAAGATGGAATACAACTCCCATATATGGTCGGGAGCTCCAGCTTCATCACTGGAGCTACTTGACCGTGTCCAGAGGAGGGCGATGGTGTTGATATGTGACGGTAGGATATCCAATTCTATTGTCTCCCTTGAACACCGTCGTAATGTTGGTTGTGTGTCATTGTTCTATCGATACTTGCATGGTGTTTGTTCTTCGGAAATTCGTGATCTTATACCGCCCGTGAAAACGTTCGGTAGAGATACGCGACTCTCCAGGAAGCTCACCCATTTGTTGTCGATTGGACAACCGGCCGCACTACACATTACAGAATAAATTCGTTCTTCGCCCGTACTATCCGTATGTGGAATCGACTTCCGGCAAATATCTTTCCCTCCAATTACGACATTTAGAGATTCAAAACAGATGTCAAAAGACACTACTCCCTCTTTCCTCCATCCAATACCTTATCTTCCTTCTACCAACGCAATGCACTGCATTTGTAGGGGACATCCCCTGAGTGTTGGTTTAGTGAAAAAAAATTTATCTTCCACGCGGATATTTGGAATCAGCTATATTTTGGTATTTGATACTGTTTTTCTAATCACTTTAAGTGTACTAAGTATGACGTGTTTTGCCACGCCCCCTCTAGTACCTCCCACACAAATCATCAATCTAACTATGTAAAATTAAAGCTGTTATAACTTCTATACAGATGATCGAAATATTGTGAAATTTGATATTTAGCAATGCTTTTATAGAAGATACATTCGCATGGACTATGTGAGATATTGTCACACCCCTTCTGGTACCTCCCATACAAACTGGCATAAACTTGGGTTACAATAAAGCCGACATAACATCCATACGGGTACTCAAAATTATTTGCCATTTGATATTTGAAAATGTTTTTATAATCACTACATAAACAATATTTACGATTTAGCCACGCCCCTTCTTGTACCTCCCACACATCCTATGTAATATTAAATCATTCATAACTTCTATACTGGTGCATGGAATCCACTATGACTTGATATTTGATCATGTTTTACAATTGTTTTATAAAAGTGGAAGTTGGTACCATGTGACACGAACCTCCTACTACCTTCCACACAAATTATCCTGCCCTAAGTAAAATGGAATTCATTATAACTTCCGCATATATGTTCTCTGAGAGTGAGGGTATATAAAGAGTGATTTTTTTGAGGTTAGGATTTTCATGCATTAGTATTTGACAGATCACGTGGGATTTCAGACATGGTGTCAAAGAGAAAGATGCTCAGTATGCTTTGACATTTCATCATGAATCGTCTTACAAACGAACAACGCTTGCAAATTATTGAATTTTATTATCAAAATGCGTGCTCTGTTAAGAAAGTTCATTGCGCGCTTCCATTTTATGGTCAGTTTAATCGACCCACTGAAGCGGCTATTCGGGCTATTGTGACTAAATTTCGCACCAAATTTACATTGTTGGACATTAAACCACCAACACGCTTACGTAGAGTGCGAACTGAAGAAAATATCGCAGCTGTATCGGCCAGTGTTAATGATGACCACCAATTTTCGATTCGTCGCCATTCGCACCAATTGGGTCTCTGTTACTCAAAAACGTGGAAATGCCAAAATTGGACTAAGCGGATGGACCACCTAAGACGCAGCCGCGGTCAACATTTAAATGAAATTATCTTCAAAAAGTAAATGTCATGGACCAATCTAACGTTTCAAATAAAGAACCGATGAGATTTTGCAAATTTTATGCGTTTTTTTTAAAATATTTGAATGCCAGAAAAAATTTCTCAGGAAAAAAAATGGAAGTACTTTCGATTATTCGCAACTCAAAATCCAAATGTGCATTTTTCACGCTTTTGCGGAGGGTCTTCTAAAGTCGATAATATGCAACATTTTATGAATATCATTTTCACAAGTGAATAGGAACGAATATTTAGTATGAGATCACAGAGGTAAGGTGTCCGCTTTGCACCCAGGCGGTCTCGGGTTCGAATCGTGGCTCGGGAAAAAAACTTGTTTTATTCATTTTATTACTTTTATATATGAACAATGTTTAAATTGGTATAATTTTAACAACTTATTTTCTTAAAAAAATTGCGTTGGTAAATACTTTTTACTTTAAATATTTATTCTTTATTCATTATTAGCTTTTTTCCCGTTATTTCATATGCTCCTACTTCGTATGCTTTTGAAAATAAAATGAGTACTAATTTATAATTTTAAAATATAGTTTGTGTGGGCAGTACCACGCCTCTTTGTCCTATAATGACCTAGTTTAGCCAGAAAACATCCTGTTGGTTAGCTACAGTAAAATTTTCAGGCGAATCGGTCCACCGGGTTGGTGTCCTATACGGAACATACAGCTACACATTGATACTACTAATAGATTAATACTGCATATCACCCTTTATTTGTAACTGAAAGAAACTTCAGAACAAGGTATAGCACATAAAAATTGGTCAAGTATTTCAGGAGTTACAAGAATGAACAAATCTTTTTGAAAAAAATTTTGATTTTTAAATTGGCCATAACTCGTGGAAACAAAAAAAAATCTAATTTATTTCCAAAAATACGTATACAAATTTTTTACAAGAAGTATACATAGTCAAACTTTCAAAACAATCGAAGCTATCGAGTTCAAAAATCGTACCGCTTGACACTGAATGACTCATACGTATACATAAAATGAAAAATCGTCATATATTTCTTATTTTGAAATATATTTTAATCATTACGCTAAAAGAAGTCATTTGATTAAATGAAAATTGCCAGTACCACGCCCAATGTTCATATCTGAATTTTTTTTGTAAAATTTTGAAATCTCAGATAAAAATTCATGTATATTTCTATCGGTGGCCATCAGCTCTTATATATTAATAAATATTTAAAGCTTGATATATCAGCTCAACTTTTGCAAAAAAAAATCAGGGGATTATAGCTCACCGATTTTTGGTGACTAATAAATCATTCCAAATATTCTGCCAAATTATTTCTATAAATGGATGGACTGATTGGAAGTTTGCAATGCATACTTTTAGGGTTATAATAAATTTACTATAGATATTTTTGGTTGTTGGTCTTAAGGTACAAATGGATATTCCAGAAAAAAATATATTGCTCCTAAAAGTATGCTGTAGAATTTTTTTTGATATTAAGGAAACATGAATAATTTCTTTTTTATAGCCGATTCTAAAGTTTTGAATGACCCAGTCTATAATTACAGCAATTTGCACAATTTTGTATGCATAGGAAATGATGTAGAGTTTCTTCCAATCACAGAGCTGCGAGCGATATTATTTTATAGTCACTGCAAGAGATCAACTGTCTAAATTGGCCAATATCGAAGAGTTAATGCTAATTGAAGAGAAGCTTCCCAAGGCTATTTGCTAAAAAAAATACCGCCGACATGATCCTTTGTGAATTTCAAATGTGAATGCATTTCAAAGGAATGCAACACAAATTATTTAGGAAATTATTGTCATTTCTTTTCTTTATGATAATATTGGTATAGTTCAATTGTGTATGGAACAAAATATCGGCCAAATGGCCGCCGCGACCTCGGCGGCACACCTCCATCCGATGGTCCAAATTTTCGATGACGCTGAAGCATACTTGAGGTTCTATGCCGTTAATGTGCCGAATTATCTCATCCTTTAGCTCTTGAATTGTTGGTGGCTTATCGACTTCTGGCTTCTTTCAAATAACCCCCGAAGAAAGAAGTCCAACGGTGTCGAATCACATGATCTTGGCGGCCAATTGACATCGCCACCACGTGAGATAACACGGCCATTGAATTGGTCGCCCACAAGAGTCTTTGTTTCGTTAGCTGTGTGGCAAGTGGCACCGTCCTGTAGAAATTACATATAGTCCACATCCATATCTTCCAATTCGGGCCATAAAAAGTTCGTTATCATCTCACGATAGCGAATGCCATTCACAGTAACTGCCTGACCGGCCTCATGTTGGAAAAAATACGGCCCGATGATGCCGCCAGCCCATAAACCGCACCAAACAGTTGCTCTTTGCGGGTGCATTGGTCTTTCATTCGCCCATATGCGGCAATTCTGCTCATTGACGAATCCACTGAGGTGAAAATGTGCCGATTAAATTGACCGAAAAAAATCACGAAGTGCACGCTATGCATTTTGATTTGAACGCTCATTTTCATAATAAGCCTGAATAACTTTAACGCGTTGTTCGATTGTGTATCTTTACGTGGTTCTAATTGAGTTAGTCTTAAATTGAGAAATGTCAAATGAAATGCAGAAAAAACTTGACGTTTAGGTGTGGTTCACTTTCAACATAGGCCCTTACAATTTAACCACCCTTTATATGCTGTTATCCGCATATAATATATTTCCTTCCTTGTCATGTTTAATTAAAGTTCAAACTAATTATCTACCACATTTTGCAATGAAATTCTATGAAATTACTTGCAAATTGTTTGGTGAAATGGGAAACCAAACAAACACCCATCCCCTTAATCCTTTAACGCGGAATTTATTTCACATAAGCGAGCACTTGATTTTTGCTGGCGAAAAGCGAAATTCCACGAAATGTAATGAACGTTAATATTTTACGTAAGACGTTGTGGCGTAAGATTTAGAGCATACCCAAAAGTGCTTTGTGTCAGATGCCGTTCAATTTCACCCAAATTGCCAAATGATTTTCAAGGTATTGATTGTAGCTACTGGAATATTAGTGCCGTCGCCCTGGCCTCTGCATAGTTCTACAACAAGTGCCTGCCTAACACTTTGCTGCGAATTTCATTACTAATGGCCCCTTAAGGTATTCTATTACTTTGCAGTAAATCCAATGCCTTGGTTAGATTTAAGATTTTTTGTTGTTATAATTGCATACTTTTGGGGCTTCTCCATCAAAGTATCAAATTCGTAGATTTTCGGTCGGAGTTCTGAATGGAAAATTAACACGCTTTTTGTGTTAATCGTTTTTGGCGAGCAAACCAAATTTCTTGGAAAGTTTCATTTCATTTCATAGATGTATTAATTTTCACTGACAGCCGCAAGATATGACCATGTTTATTACGAAAGGCCAAGACTGATTTACAAGGCAGCCATGTATACTTTGTAGTTAATTAGTTAGTTAGCCTTAAGGTAGATCGCCGAAGCATTGAATAAGTTTGTACCAAAGTATTTATATAGTCAATTTTAGGTAGATATTCTACGTGGAAATTTGATGAAAAGAATTAATTAATTAAAAATTATTCATGGTTTCTGATGAAGCTCATTTTCATCTCGGTGGATATGTCAATAAGCAAAACTGTCGCATATCGGATTCAGAGAACCCAAAACGTGACTATTGAGCAGCCAATGCATCCTCAACGAGTCACTATTTGGTGTGGTTTTTGGGATGGCGGAAAATTTGGGTTGATCGGATGAGGTACTGCCAAGCCAGTCGTGGTAGTCATATGAATGATAATGTGTTCCATTATAAAAATCAAAATTTCCAATAAAATCAGAAATTTGAATAAAAGGTATACCTGATTCTAATTTAATTTAATATTTAATTTTTTACAGCATATCTTTAGGGGGAAATATTTTTTCTGGTACTCAAATATGTCTATTCATTAGTACCTTAAGATCACCGAACACATAATTCAATAGTAAATTTATAATAACCCTAAAAGTATACATTGCAAAATAGACATGTTGCAATCAGTCGAACAATTTATAGGAATAAGGTGGCAGGACACATATGAAGTGATTTATTAATTGACAAAAACCGGTAAGTCATTATAACCTGATTTTTTGTTTGCAAATGTTGAGCTGATATATTAAGCCTTAGTTATTTATTAAGTTCTAAGAGCTGGTTACAATCGATTAAAAAATTTAAGGAGTTTTATCTGAGATTTCGAAGTTGTAAAAATTAAAAAGTTGCATATTTCCATTTAATTATGGACTCAAATGAAATCACTGATAACACTGTCCGACAGTCCATATTACACTTGAACCAGATGATATACGTCTGATACTATAGGTGAAATAGAGTTTTTAGTTTTTAATTTTCTCATCCCCTTAATAGGACTACAAAGTTCCACAGGATATCATTTTTCAAAAATTATTTTAGAAACTTATTCTCAACCTATGCTACCGGTATAAATGTCACATTAAAGAAGAGAATCTATGCTAAAAGTACTTCACAATTTAAGTTTCTATCTATTGCTACACTAATAGCAATAACAATCATTTGAAGTTTTTTTCTTAAAAAGTAAAATATGAATCAACTAAAAAACTAAGGTGTAAAATTGAAATGGTTATTAATTCTGAACTAATAGTATTATATTTGAAGTATTTTTAACAGATTTTCTCCTCTTTAATTTGCCATAAATACCGTTATCATATAGTGCGGATAAGTATTTAAAACAATTTTTGAAAAAAATTTTTTCTTTGGAACTTTGAAGTCTGTGAAGGAAGTCAAATGACTCTTTTTTGTCTACAGTTTCATACGTATATCATCCGATTCAAGTGTAACGACTTTTTTAAAAATTGTCGTACGGTGTAATAATTTACTTTAACGTATATATTTAAATAAGGAATATATGATGATTTTCCCTTTTATGTTACATGGAAAGTAGTCGTGCTTATTAGAGAATTTAAACAAAATCAGTTTTTTATCTATTTTGACAAATTAAGGGATGTGCGCGAAATTTCTCGGTCCTAGCTTCATTCCTTCTAATTTTTTCGCTGAAATGCATCTAACTAATATCAAAGCTCATCAAACTTTCGGAGTTGGCAGTGAATACTCTCGAATTATATCGAACCGACGAGTATAGGTTGATCGTAGGAGTTCCACCGGGTTCTATGCTTTCTCCCTCTCTTGTTCTTGTACTTTTGGAACAGTTTTTCAATTCATTCAACTCTTTTGCGGATGACAGTAATTTAAGACATTCGATCATAGACCAAGTCTCCTAGAAATTGAGGACGATCATACATATCATACACTTGGCCAGAATTTACTGGTCATTCCCGAATGAGGTCGAGAAAATATGTAGATTTCAGCAGTTCAGACCCGGCACTTCTTTTCTAACAGGCAATTCAGTGATGCAATGGTGTCCTTGATTTCTATGAACGGTGAATATGATGAATGGATTTGATTTCACTGTCCATTCGTATCCATTAATTTTTTATTTTAATTTCGACAGCAATCATGTTGTTAATTGTTTTAGGAATACCATCATGAAACTCGTGATACTATCAACAATTGATAAAACTTATTTTACAAAAATCTAAAGTATTTTTTATAAAAAAAAATAAATAAGAAAAAATAAAAAATATATATATTTTAAGTTTGACAATTTTCTGCGAAGCTAGAAGAAAATGGCTTGAGATTAGAAAAATATATATATGTGTATCTCCTGGTCAGATTTCAAATAAATATTTCATTTCAAACTGGCTTCAGAAATAATACGGATGTTTCAGACTAAAACGAATATCTTGTTATTTTAATGCTGTCCATTCGTATCCATTAATTATTTATTTTAATGAAGCTTGTGGAGCGTTCTTCGGACACTATAAACTATTAATAAAAATTATTTTACAAAATAAAATAAAAATTATTTTACAAAAAAAAAAATAAAAATTATTTTGCAAAAAAAAAATATTTACAAAAAAAATATTTTAAATAAAAATTATTTTGTAATTTATTTTGAAAAAAATAAATAAGAAAAAATAAAAATCAAGTAAAAAGGCGTTAAGTTCGACCTGCCCGAATCTTATATACCCTCCACCACGGAGTGCATTCCATAGAATTACCGGTGATCTACGAAAACAGACGAGTATAACCACTGAATTTCATTATTCTAGCTACCAATTTTATCCCGTTTATATCCTAATAGTACGAATATCGAAAGATATCTTTATTTTTCGTGTCTACAGAGTCACAGCAATATACACACCGAATTTCACTATTCTAACTGCAACCGTTTAATGGGTACCATTTTTATCCCTTTCGCCCCATTTTCAGCCTAAAAGTAAAATTTTCGAACAAATCCTTTATGTTTCACGTCTACACAGTCAGATAAATGCATACACCGAATTTCATGATTTTATCTTCAGCGAAATTTTAAAAAATCTTTATATTTTACTTGTCTACGTAATTATAGAAACGTACACACCGAATTTCATGTTTCTAGCTGTTGTCGTATCAAAGGTACTATTTTTATCCCTTTTGTCCCATTTAATCCACTAAATCTTTTATGTACTTTTTTGTGATTACACGTTACTGGAGGAAGGTACGAAACAAATTTTAAGTGTATAAAATTGGATATTTTCAAAAAAATTGCTTAAATAGTCTAAATATTAGGGGTATTTTCAGTCCTGGTTAGGGAAACATTTTTCCCTCTGGGCCGATTTCGCCCACTTTCAATCCCAACCGATCTGCAACCATAAGACACATTTACGGAAAATTTCAAACCCCTAGTTCATTTCGTTCTGCCTCTATCGTGCTTTCAACAGACAGTCAGACGGACATGGCTAAATCGTCTTAGAATTTTACCAGGATACAGAATATATATATATATACTTTATGGGGTCTCCGTGGAATATTTCAAGGTGTTACAAATGGAATGACAAAGTGAATATACCCCCATCCTGGAGGTGGAGGGTATAAAAAGATTTGACAATTTTCTGTAAGGCCAGAAGAAATTTGCTTTAAATTAGAAAAACTTACATTTGTATTTCTTTCCATAAAAAAGTTAAAAAAATAAATTACCTTATGACAAAAATAATTTATTTTCGATCCAACCTAGTGTCTACAATTTCTTATTTTTTGAAAATCGGGAAAGGCAGCTTTATTCGGCATATAGAAAAAAACATAGTTGGAAAATTTCATCAAAATCCGAGAGAAAAGACAAAATTTGTGTGATTGTTTCACATGAAATTGTCTCTGTGAAAAACTAAAATTTGAAAATAATTGAGCGCTATTTTCAGTTAAATGCGTATGTATGACTCCTGGACCTAAGTTTTATTTACATATGGAAATTATAATTTCTTTTGGTTCGTTGTTAAATAAAATTGATTAAAATCGCTGCGCGTTGGGCGCCAATTTCAGTTAAATGCTTAGCTATGACTCATAGCCCCGAGGTTAATAAAATTTGAAAAACAAATATTTGCAGATAACTGGACGTCATTTCAGTTAAATGCGTATTTATGACTCCTAGCCCTAAGTTTTATTTAAATATGGAAATTAGAATTATTTTTCGTTTCGCATTGAACAAATTTTATAAAAATCGAAAGCAACGCCATTTCAGGCAAATACATATCTATGGCTCATAGCCTCAGTCTTTATTTATATTTGGAAATAAGAATTAATTTCAGTTGCGAACGGTATAAATTAATTAAAATAGAAAGGCCGGCGTTGGGCGCCATATCAGGGAAATGTGTATTTAAGACTCCTAGCCCTATTTTTAATATTAAATACATTTACTTTTAGTTCCGCATTGAACAAAATTGATTAAAATCGAAAGCAGTTCGTTGGGCGCCAATTTGAGGTATATGTATGACTTATAGTCCCAGGTTTTATTTAAATTTGGAATTTAGAATTAATTTTAAACTAAATCCTGTCTTTAAATATTGCTTGTCATACATACAAAAATATCAACAAAATGCCATTTAGTTAGTTTTACACGCAGCGAGGCGTCCCTTAATTTAATTACATTATTAACGCATTCTGTGGAAAACCATTTTTACTTTTAAACATTCATATTTAATTAATGACATTTTAATTTATTGACTAACAGCGATAAAACCAACAACAGCAACAACAGAAAATGAAGGTACAAAAATATGTGATTGGCTGACTAGCTGGCTGGTTGGCAAGCTTGGTGGGCGTTTGTCATATATTTCCACGTAAAAATTAAATTGTTTGTAAATAATTGAATTTTTTTTATATATGTAAATATTAAACATAACATGGCATATAACCTCAATTGCCGTTGTTGTTGTTATTATTTAACTTTTTAAACAGCGGCAATAACAAGACCAGCAGACAAACATTTGTTTAATTGTAAAAATAAAAAGGAGTGTGACACCAAAACGAAAACAAAAAAACTGAGCGGAGAAGAGAAATGTGTGTCACTTACATGTCTAATAAAATTTAACTCATATCCATCCGTCCGTCTGGCTGTCTGTCTGCCAGTCCCTCCTCACGCTCTGAGATAGTCTGCCCGGGTATGGGGCGTGGAAAGGAAGTAATTGTAAACATGTGTACGCGTGTGTGTCTGTGTGTGCGTAGAGTATGTGGTTTTGCTGCAAACCAGCAAATGTTGTTGAAAAATAAAAACGAACGACAACAATTTACGTGTATGAAATATAATTTCTACTCAACACACAAATTAATCCTTTTCAATTAAATTTCCATTTTAAATTTAATTATTTCCTGTCTCCCTTTTCGCTTTTGCTGGCGGTAGCTGCTGCCTGACTGCTATCCTGGTTTTGTCACAGACACACAAATAAGTTGGAATATCCTGAAACACACACACACACACAAATACACGTTCAACCACTTACATATCTCAGACGTCAGTGTAAAGCTGCCATCTCTATAGGTGTATGTAATTTACTTTCGCATGAAAAGGTGGAAGTGCGAGGGCAGTATGAGAAGTAGGGTGAAAGAAATTGATAACACATTTTTCCCAACTAAAAATTAATTCTTATATCAAAATTTAAATAAAACTTGGAACTATCTGAAGTGGCGCCCAACGAACTGCCTTTGGGTTTCAGAAATTTTCTCAATTTGAAACTAAAAGAAATTTTAATTTGGAATTTTAAATAAAACCACAGATATGTATTTATGTGAAATGACGCTCAACGCGGTGATTTCTATTTTAACTAATTTTCCTAATTCACAGTATTTCTATAATTTATATAAAACTTACGTTTGGGAGTCATATATATGAATTTACCTGAAATGGCGCCCTACGCTGTGCTGTCGACTTTAATAATTCACCTTGTTTGAAACTAAAGGTAATTCTAATTTCCAACTTTAATCGAGATCTAGGTGTGGGTAGGAGTCATACAGACTCATTTATCTAAAATGGTGCCCAACGTAGGTCTTTCGGTTTTAATAAATTTGCCCCGATCAAAACTAAAAGTAATTATAATTTCCAAATTTAAATAAAACCTACAGCTGGGAGTCATATGTATACATTTAACCGAAATGGCGCCCAACGCGCTTCTTCGATTTTAATTAATTTGAGCCGATCAAAACTAAAATTAATTGTAATATTCAAATTGAAATTGAAATCTTACGTTTAGGATCATATATATGAATTTATCTAAAATGGCGCCCAACTCGTTGCTTTCGATTTTAAGAAATTTACCCATTTTGAAACTAGAAATAATTATAATTTCCCAATGTAACTAAAATTTAGGGTTAAGAGGCATAGATTACCATTTAACCGAAATGGCGCCCAACGCAATATTTTAATAAAGCTGCTCAATACAAAACTAAAAGTAATTTTACTTTCCAAAGTTAAATAAAATTTTGTTATGGAAAAGCATTTGCCTGAAATGGCGCCAAACGCCACATGCATAGATATGCATTTATCTGAAATGGCGCCCAACGTAATGCTTTAAAAAATCTGCCTAGTTTGAAAATAAATGTAATTCTAATTTCAAAATTTAAATAAAATCTAAAGCTAGGAGTCATAGATATAAATATTTCTGAAATGGCGCCCAACGCTGAGCATTCGATTTAAATAAATTTTCCTAGATCGAAACTAATAATAATTATAATATCCAAATTTAAATAAAACTTAGGGGTCAATAGTCATAGATACACATTTACCTAAAATGGCGCCCAACACGAGGATTTCGATTTTAATAATTTTGTTTGAAACTAAAAGTAAGTCTAATAAAACCTAGAGCTAGAATGCATAGATATGCATTTCCTTGAAATGGCGCCCAATGTGACGCTTTCGATTTTAAACCATAGGATAGGAGTCATGAATATGCATTTACCTAAAATGGCGCCCTACGCAGTGCTTTCCACTTTAATAAATTTCGATTTTAATAATTTTGTCCCGATCGTAACTAAAACTAATTCTAATTTTAAAATTTAAATAATATCTACGGCTGGGGATCATAGATATGCATTTACCTGAAATGGCGCCCAATGCGGTGCTTTTAACTTTACAAAACTGCTAAAATCGATACTAAAAGTAATTCTAATTTCCAAATTTAAATAAAACTTAGGACCAGGAGGCTTAAATATGCATTTGTCTGAAATGGCGACCAACGCCGGGCTTTGTATTTTAATAAAATTGCCTAGATCGATAATAAAAGTAATTCTAATTTCCAAATTTAAATAAAATCTAAGGCTGGGTCGAAACAAAAATTCCAAATTAATTAATTTCCAAATTTAAAAAAAAGTTAGGACTAGGGGTCAGAGATATAAATTTACCGCTTAACGCGGTGTTTTCGATTTTTATAAATTTGACTAGTTAGAATCTTGAACATGTTTATATCATACTCAAGTCTCGAATTACAGTCAATGTAGTTTTATACCCTCCACATATTAAATTAAATTAAAAAAACATGATTTTTAAAAATTTCCTTACAGAGAGGGTCATACATTTCATAATTATCCATATATATTTTTTCTTTAAGCATTGGCTTCTTCTTTAGGATGCTTTTTTGTCGAATTTTTATGGAAGAAGAACCAGAAACAATTTGAAAAAAAATGTTTCCCATTTTTGGCGACTGTTCCTAAGCTGCTGCTTTTACGTGAGGGTTATATTACGAAGATTTATAGGCCTTACTCCTTCCTATCTTCTGTTTAACGCATAAAGGGTCATAATCGGACTTATACTGCCAAAAGGGTACAAGTACAAGCAATAAGAGTACCTTCGGCGAAAATTGGAATTTTAGTAAAAAAAAATCTCCATAATTTTTTTGTGTAGATTTTATGAATCAAAAAAGAGGATTGAGGATTCGAGCACGACAATTTTATTTTTTTTGGTTGCCTAGTTTTATTTCTCATCTAATCATATGACCCTCGTGCATGTATATCTTTTTGTACAAATGTACATTTATAGATGTACTGTGATGTGCTGATATATGAATGTGTGATGGCAGAAAGTAGATTGCTTCAGTTCTTCTTCTGCTCCTTCGCATATGTATCCTGTAATATCCTCTCGCTTTTTGTGTAGCAAAAACTGTGCCATTTGAAACCAGAAACACAGACTGTGGAAAGAAAAAAACACACCTCCTGGGAAAGTCAAAAAGATAGACGAATGGACGGACGAACAGACATTCATGCATACACTAGCAGACGCACTAGCAGTCACTAGCGTCATTCATCATCGCATCAGATTTCTATAGAAAAGCGCAACATATAGTAGTACCCTCTCCAGCCCCAGCAACTCCAAGCACCACACCTTGATGAGTGGAGTGTGTGGTCTCTTTTTTTGTGTACAGTTTTGGTCTTTCGTATCTTTATCTTTTCAATTCTGTGAATTCTATACAACGTTTTGGAGTACTTTTAAGTCCTTTATGGTACATTTAGTTCATTATTTCGTATATGTTTTTCACCATTTTCTATGGCAGAGAGAGAGAGAAAAAACACATACTATATATGTATATCTAAATTGATGGATTTTATCCATGGCTTTGTGAATCAAAAGCTCAATTAGAAAATGTTTGTGCTTTTTTTGTGCCTTCCAAATGCAAAGGAAGAATACCACGCCGGATAAAAATACCATGGTATGGGAAATAATCATTAGGAAATAAAAAATAAGTAAAACCGAGAAAAATGATGGGGGGGGATTGAAAACATTAAAGTTCTTAAAAATATCGCGAAAATTGAGGCAAACGTCAGTAGACGGCCACTGGCAAATGTACTTGATTTTTGGCACTTATAGTTGCCTAGGTGAGTGATGGAGAAAATATGACTACAGCTTATTTATAGTGGAGGAGGCTTGGACCAACAATAATTCTATATTCAATATTTCTCTAACTGGCCCCAATACATTGTGTTCCACTGTTTCGATTGTATTTTTTAAATTATTTTTTACATTAAAAACATAAATTTTAACTAAAATATATTAACGCAGCACCAGGGTTGAGTTATCCCCACACGTATATGGACAAAGTGTCCATTACCAAATAAAAAATTCCAATATCCAAATTTAAATAAAACCAGGCGAAATATAAACAAAATTTACTGAATTGGCGCCCAACGCCGGGCTTGCGATTTTAATAATTGTATCCAGTTTGTAACTAAAAGTAATTCTAGTCTCCAAATTTGAATAAAACCCAACGCTAGGAGTGATAGAAAGACATTTTTCTAAATTGGCGCCCAACACCGGGCTTTCGAATTTAATAAATTTGCCTCGATCGAAACTAAAATTAATTCCAATACCCAAATTTAAATAAAACCTATGGCTAGAAGTCATAGATGTGCATATGTCTAAATTGGCGCCCAACACCGGGCTTTCGAATTTAATAAATTTGCATCGATCGAAACTAAAGTTAATTCCAATACCCAAATTTAAATAAAACCTATGACTAGAAGTCATAGATGTGCATATGTCTAAATTGGCGCCCAACACCGGGCTTTCGAATTTAATAAATTTGCCTCGATCGAAACTAAAATTAATTCCAATACCCAAATTTAAATAAAACCTATGACTAGAAGTCATAGATGTGCATATGTCTAAATTGGCGCCCAACACCGGGCTTTCGAATTTAATAAATTTGCATCGATCGAAACTAAAATTAATTCCAATACCCAAATTTAAATAAAACCTATGGCTAGAAGTCATAGATGTGCATTTGTCTAAAATGGCGCCCAACGCCGGGCTTTCGATTTTAATAAATTTGCCCGATCGAAACTAAAACTAATTCTAATTTTCAAATTTTAATAAAATCTAGGCCATTACCAAAAAATGCGAATGTTTTACATTCAAAAACTTCAAAAAATCAATTAAATCAATCACTAATCCAAAAACACAAAAACTAAAAAAACAACTATTTAGATTTTTTGGTAACTATATTGGCCAAGCAAAATGTAGGGCAAGGAGGGGTCTAGACGCCAGGATCTTAGGACCTAACAATTACTTGATTGCATATCATGAATATGAATTCAAAACAGCAAAATCGTGTCGGCCAAAAATCTAGGGCCCTCAAAAGGATAACGAAAACGAAATTTGTAGCCTAAAGGCATCTTATGAAACTTGCACATACGGAGCCCAGAAGGTAGGCAACAGTTTTTTGTTAAATAGTTCTTTTTGGACATGTGCGTTGCATAGTTTTAAGTATCTACGATTAAGAAGCATATTCTACTGAGTTAATAATTTAATTTTCGATGCACTTTAATTTTTAAAAATTACACAGCGCGACAAAAAACTGAAGTAGAGATTCCTGAGAAGTGATAATATTTTTCTTGTAAAGGGTGATTTTTTAAGAGCTTGATAACTTTAAAAAAAAAAAAAACGCATAAAATTTGCAAAATCTCATCGGTTCTTTATTTGAAACGTTAGATTGGTCCATGACATTTACTTTTTGAAGATAATTTCATTTAAATGTTGACCGCGGCTGCGTCTTAGGTGGTCCATTCGGAAAGTCCAATTTTGGGCAACTTTTTCGAGCATTTCGGCCGGAATAGCCCGAATTTCTTCGGAAATGTTGTCTTCCAAAGCTGGAATAGTTGCTGGCTTATTTCTGTAGACTTTAGACTTGACGTAGCCCCACAAAAAATAGTCTAAAGGCGTCAAATCGCATGATCTTGGTGGCCAACTTACCGGTCCATTTCTTGAGATGAATTGTTCTCCGAAGTTTTCCCTCAAAATGGCCATAGAATCGCGAGCTGTGTGGCATGTAGCGCCATCTTGTTGAAACCACATGTCAACCAAGTTCAGTTCTTCCATTTTGGGCAAAAAAAAGTTGGATATCATCTCACGGTAGCGCTCACCATTCACAGTTACGTTACGATTCGCATCATCATTTTTGAAGAAGTACGGTCCAATGATGCCACCAGCCCATAAACCGCACCAAACTGTGACTTTTCTGGATGCATTGGTAGCTCTTGCAATGCTTCTGGCTGATATTCACTCCAAAATCGACAATTCTGCCTATTTACGTACCCATTGAGCCAAAAATGAGCTTCGTCGCTGAACACAATTTCTTTCTTTCTGAACTTTCTTAACAGAGCACGCATTTTGATAATAAAATTCAATGATTTGCAAGCGTTGCTCGTTAGTAAGTCTATTCATGATGAAATGTCAAAGCATACTGAGCATCTTTCTCTTTGACACCATGTCTGAAATCCCACGTGATCTGTCAAATACTAATGCATGAAAATCCTAACCTCAAAAAAATCACTCTTTAGGTGTGTAAAAGTTTGAAAGATGTGAATTGGAATGACCAAAACTTTTTTTGTAAAAATTTAATTTTTATGAAAACTTCGATAACTCAGTGAATTACTGACTGATTTTTAAAAGCAACTACTACTAATACTGATTTCTAAATACATTTAACGCTAGAATGCTCATTGTGTTCTGGTCAGAACAAATTTGACTTTGACGTAGTGTAATTTTGTGTGTTAGACAAAAAATCGTAAAACTGGTTCCGTGAATATTACAAATGTAGGGTTCTCACCCAATTGATATCGTTGTTGAATTGACATATTAGTGAACCATTATCAATCAAAGTAAAAAAGAAAAGACGCATCTGACGCTAAAATGGAATCTGTTACAGGGGAGATTCATAGCAACAAGAGCATATCCTAGAATGCAATCCAAAATCCAAACAGGTTCGCAGTAAAAGTGATCCACAATTTTTGGATCCCAAGACGAGACGATAATTGCATTACCTATATTTAATACGGATATGGCAAATACAGCAAAATAATTCATTTAGCCTGGCTGAACCACATTGCTCATTTAGTGCTTCAAAAGTCATTGACCATCCTAGGGTTAGATAAATTCACCAAAAATTAAACTAATTTTAAGGTACATTATATAAGGTGGGACTTTTGAGCTACCGATTACTTTGACTTTGAAAGGTAGAATAACATTCAATCAGCAAAATTGTTTTAAATCAGCAAAATAGTTTTAAATTTGCCCACCCTTTGAGAGTCATTCCACGATTTTTTACCTTGCGATATACTGCGATTATTTTGTAAGTTTGCGTATGTATTCCTCTCATAACAATGATGTATACATTTTTGAAAAAAAAAAAATAGAATATTTTTCATGAGTTATGACAAATTTAACAGAATTTAACATTCAATTCCCAGGAAATCCTGAAATACTTGCTCGAGTGTAATGTACTATATCGTTTTGAAGCCAATTTCTTCAATTATTTTCAAAATACTTAAGTGGAATGGTATAGCCGCGTTATATTCTTTAAATATTTTACAATTTTATTTTGATTTTCGAAATGTAATTAATTTTTTAAGGTAGTGCTTTTAGATGGATTTGTTAATGACTGTGTGACTTGGGAAGTGGTGATTTTTTATTTTATTTTATTTTTTTTTATAATAATATTTGAAACAATGAAAAATTCAAGAAAAAGTAGTTTATGAAAAATTTTATTTTTTTCATTTTTTTGTATCGTTGTATTTATATATTTTTCCATTGCCAACTTCTTCTTGGATTTTTAATATTTTTTAAACCTTCTGTTAATAATCTACTCAAAAGATTTCTGAAGATTTTTCACGGAAATTCTGGTTGATTTTGCCAAAAAAAATCGAAAAAAATATATATTATATTTTCCGATAATTTAGGTGCAGGCTTCTGTAGAATATATGGGCTGCCGTTTAAAGAAGGAATATTTGATTAAATCTGACAAAATATGAGTTTAGGCCAGTTTATTCAAAAATTCGATGGTGGTTAAGGAAGAATTCCAATTCTGAACGTTATGCTGCTTAATAAATATTTAATAAATATTTAAGCTTAATAAAATATTTATGGGTAACATCATTGAATTATTTAAACATCATTAGATTAGTCTAGAAGCAAATTGATTAAGAACACTCTACACTTTAAAGCTAAAAATCACACTTCTGAAGACAGTATCATAAGCTATTATTTTCTTATTATTGCTGGTAATTCGTTCATTTATTCTTTTATAGAAAAATTTTCTTGTTGTTAGGTATTGACATTCTATATATAGGGTTCGCCATCTAACGTTTTTTTTTCAACTATTAAACCGTTGGACTATTATTTGTGGGGTGCCCTCAGCAGCCATTTGAATGAAATTATTTTCCATTATTAACCGGAAGGATTGTACTTTCAAATAAAAAAAGAAATTTGAGAAAATATTCAGTATTTTTTTTTATAGCATTTTCAAAAAAAAAAAGTTATATATATATATATATAGCTTTCTTTTGTCCTACGACTTATAGTGCAATTTGACATAGAATATTTTTTCCATTCACTTCCTCCCCTAAAATTCTGCTTTGTGGGACAGTTTAGCACCAATTAGGAAAATGTATTTTAAATGAATTAAAACTAAAATGATTTTTAAGTTTTGAATTATTTCCGGCTTTATGGTTGAGTTTTTAGTTTTGGTGCATTCAGAGACTTATAGCAGAATTTTATGGACCATATTTTTATAACACAGTTAAACCTTTGTTTTAGGGCTGTTTTTATCCTTTTGCAAAAGTGAACAAAAAGACCCATATATCGAGGCGGTAGAGGGTTAAAATGCTCCAAAGATTTTCCTCGTAGTGTTCCGAATAATATTGCTGAACACATTCTATACTTCAAATGTAAGGATTACAAGGTTTCCTATGGTTTTACGTTTTTTTTTCGCCAAAAGGGACCAAAAAGACTCCTTTATTGTGTAGTTAGAGGGTTAAAATGTTCCACAAAAGAATCCTCGTTGTGTTTTAAGTAATATTGCTGATCACACCCTATACTTAAAATATAAGAATCAGAAGGTTTCATATGGTTTTACACTTTTACACAAAAGTTGGCAAAAGGACCCCTTTGTTGAGGAGCTATATGGTTAAACGCCCCACAAAAATTATCCTCGTAGTGTTCCGACTAATATTTCTGAACACAACCTGTACTTAAAATGTACAAGGTTTCTTATGATGTAAGGATCCCAAAGTTGCACATCATATACTTAAAATGTAAGAGTCACAAGGTTTCCTATAGTTTTATCCTTTTACACAAAAGGGGCCAAAAAGATCCCTATATTGTGGAGCTAGAGAGCTAAAATGTTCCTCGTAGCGTTTTAAATAATATTGCTGAAGACGTCCTATACTTAAAATGTAATGAACACACTGATTCCTACGCCGGTACATCATAAGAATATGGAAAATGACCACCATTCGTAATTCTTCAAAACACCGATACATTTATATTCTTTTTTATCCTCTCTATCAGAATCCGTTGACAGAACTTTTTTTGTCTTCCACAAATTGCAAATGTGTGTGTTTGACTATTGTTCCTCGGACATGTTCGATCGAGAATATGTTGCTTTAGAAAATGTTGGAAGTTCTTTCATTTACTTGCGATTAAAGTGTTGGCCTTAAACACTACATTATTAACAGGGTCATAAATTTTACGTTTCCTCAAATATGATGACATCATCTCACTCCTTTCGGCGGAATGTGTGTCGATTTTTCTGTTCATTTGTTGTAGTGTTAGAAAATCCTTTAATTCCTAATTGCTGGGCGACAACAAAAACAAGCAAAATATTGGCGACAACAAAAAAAGAACATATTCAAATGTGATTAAAATACGAAATGACCACATAAATATAACAATAATAATAACAATAATTCATTGTAATTAGCGGTAATTAATGCTGTTATTAATGGTCATAACAACCTTTCGCTTTTTTTCGGTATATTAGTCATATATGTATGTACAAATGGAGTTATATATATATAGGTATAAAAAATGTATTCATATGTTTATTTATGTAATACAATGAGAGCAATGATTTACAACTAGGAAGGACGAACGATTAGATTGGGGTGAACAATTTGGGTGTGAAACAGGCATGGTGATGGGGGGACATAAATCATATGATAAAACCCTGAGGTCTAAAATCACAGCCAAGGTGAAAAAATAGATTCCTTTGAACTCTTTGGTGAGTCATAAGTCCGTGTACTAATTTTTGTCCGCTACTGTATGACAATAATAATAATAATTTATGTTTAGGGTTTTTTTTTACCGGCAGCCACTTAACAGATTAATTTGAATGGATTTAAAATTAGTACGGTCGAAAGGAAGGTGATGGTGGTGGCTACATATGTTTGCCAGATTGTGATTGTGATATTAATCTATTTTCGTATACACACATACATACATACGACAAAACAATTCAATTTGTAATAGATATTTATTTATTTAATTTAACAAATGGGATTTATGTTTAATTTAAATAAAAGTTTTTATTGTGTCAATAAAAACGCACAGTAGTATTCAAACAATCAACAAAACTAAACAAAAAACCTAATCAATTCATTAGGCGTGTTTATAATGGACAAAAAAGTAATAAGTGAGCAATCAAATATATAGGGCGGGGAGCAATTAGTAAATAAAGCAAACTCATAGAGGGGGAAATTCAGCAAAATGTATATGCAAATAGTACGAGGCATATGGAAGTTAAAGGAATGTAAACACATGAACGTACAATACAATACAAGTAAATAAAATCCCACAATTGCTAAATCTGGAAATATAAATTCCAAAAATTTGATTTGAAACAACAACAAAAATTTTGTTGAACCTTTTTTGATTCATTTTTATACTCTAAACTCGAAAACGATATTAAAAAATTTTAATGGATATACATATTTATCGCTTATATGCATTTCCAAAAAGGATCGACTTTAAAAATATTGTCACTGGGTCAGGCCAACTGTGTGCTAAACGCTCCTGAAAACACCTCTAAAAATCATGTTTTTCCCGTGTAATTATACCCTCCACCCCCAGGAGGGGGGTATACTAACTTTGTCATTCCGTTTGTAACAACTTGAAATATCGACCTGAGACCCTATAAAGTATATATATTTTTGATCGTCATAAAATTCTAAGACGATCTAGCCATGTCCGTCCGTCCGTCTGTCCGTCTGTTGAAACAACGCTAGCATCTGAACGAAAGGAGCTAGAACGTCAAAATTTTCCATAAATGTGTCTTATAGTTGTAGATCGGTTGGGATTGAAATGCGGCGAAATCAGCCCAAAGCGAAAAATATTTCCCTCACAAGTACTAAAAATACCCATAATAATCCCTAATATTATAGCGTATTTAAGCATGTTTTTTAAATATGTCTGGTTATATTTGCTTGACATTTGGTATGCTCATTTCCCTTATAGGAAAAACGTGCACCATAAAGTGATTCTTATTTGTAGGGGGTGAAATCGGACAAAAAAAGGATAAAAATGGTACATATTAAACGACAACAGCTATAAACACGAAATTCGGTGTGTACGTTCCTCTAATTGAGTAGATACATAATATGCAAGTATTTTTTCCAAATTCGTACTTTTAAGGGGTAAAATAGGAATAGAGGGATAAAAATGGTACCAACCAAACGGCTGTACCTAGAATAATGAAATTCGGTGTATGCATTCCTCTCATTGCATAGACAAGTAAAATACACGGATTTGTCAAAATTCGTAATTTTTGGGGTTAAAATGAAAAAACGGGATAAAAATAGTACCAATCAAATGACCGCAGCTAGAGTCATGCAATTCGGAGTATACATTCCTCTGACTGCTTAGACACGGAAAATAAACGGATTTTTCGAAATTCGTACTTTCAAGGGATACAATGGTACAGAGGGATAAAAATAGTACCAACTAACTGACTATAGCTATAATGATGAAATTCTAATTGCGTAGAAACGTCAAGAGGGTAAAAATGGTAGCAACCAAATGGGCGCTGCTGGAATCATGGAATTTGACTGCATAGACACGCAAAATATTTTTTTCCAAATTCGTACTTTTTCCTTTACCGCAAAAATTGGTTGAATCATGAAGTTAGGTTATTTTGCACTATGTACTTAACGCCGTTTTTACTTGTTTTTTATGTTGGATTTTTATCCAACTTTTTTTTCTGAATTAATAAACCCTTGGAAGCACTTCAAATAAAAATGTTTATTATTGTCTTAGAATAACTCATTGGTCGTATTATTGGACGTTTCGATTGATTTTTTGTGGGTTTTCAAAGTGACAGCTACAAACTCATATTTATTGGGAAAACTTTTCGTTTTTCTTTTCCATATCTGTCGAAAGATGACTAAATGATGAATATCGGACGATAAATGACGTCACTCCATATTTGTGAAATAAATTAATGCAGGATGTTAAATTCATTGTTGAAGATCCCAATTTTCACTAGTTCCGAATCACAAGATGAACATCTTTTTCACTTCTTTGGGTGCTGTCTTTTTGCTGGGATGGTTAATTACATATCATGGATAGTAGATTGGCTCTAAAAGGGTATATACACCAGCGAACATGTTTGACGAATTAAAGCCACTCACCACTCATCCATCATTCATTGTCTTATAGAAAACTTTAATAAAAATATTTTCTTGTTAAAATACCCAAATTGGTACCGTTATTTTATTTATTTGCATTATATCCACAGTTTTCCTTTGTTCAGTGACTTATAGGGAAATTGGCTCTAAAAGGGTCTATCCACAATGTTTGATGAGCAAAAGCCACTCACAACACATCATTCATTCATTGTCTTATAGAAAATTTAATAAATAATTTCTAGTTTAAATACCCATTGATATTGATATGCTATTTATTTGCATTATATCCACAGTTTTCCTTTGTTCGGTGCCTAATAGTGAAATTAGCCCTATAATTAATTTTATAAATTCACTTATTTCTGGCATCCTAGTAGAATTTTGAGTTTTGGTATATTCAGAGACTTATAGTAGAATTTTAAGGCAAATATGTTTGTAGAACATTTTTACCCGTTAAATCGCTGTTTTAGGGGTGCTTTTACCATTTTTTACCATAAAATGGACCAAAAAGATTCTTTTTGCACAAAATTAAACAAAAAGACCCCTGTGTTGAGGAGCTAGAGGGTTAAAATATTCCTCAAAAATTTCCCTTGTAATGTTTTAAGTAATATTGCTGAACAGATCCTATACTTAAAATGTAAGGATCACAAGGTTTCATATGCCGACTCATCATAAGAATGCTCCAATGGAGGAATAATTCAACCCCTGCTAAAATGACCCCCATACATAAACTTTCAAAACACCGATACACGTAAATTATTTTTTACCCCCTCTATCAGTATCCATTGTCAGATCCTTGTTCCTTTCGAAAAAGTTTCATTTCGCTCCACAGTGTAATAGATCGCAAAATTATTTTTTGCCTGCGAAAACCACTCCATTGGCAAGTGCATATTATTGAAACATATCTGCGAGTTTGACCACCACCTATTCAAAATACACTGTGTGTGCATGTGAATACTGACATTTTGGGGTTTTTTTTTGATTTTCTTTTGGGAATAGTGGGATTGTTGTCATAATTCTGTTTTTTTTTTAATTACCATCGCTGATTCCAAATTGTATCTCAAATAGTGTTTATAATGCCAGATTTGCCATGAACGATAAACATGAACCGTAATCTGTGAAAACTTTCCTTTATGGGGATTTTGGTTTACCTTTTGGGGATTTTGGACTTATTCTTTTAATTCTGAATTTTTGGTTTATTAATTTTCCTCCAATGAAACCAAATTAAATCTCAAATGGTACCTATCATGTTATCAGAGTTTCACATTTCTAATGGATGGCTCTTCGATGACTTAACAAACCAAAATCCTTTTTAGGTATTAATCGAACTCCACCTATTTCGATCAAGTTTTTTTCTTCTTTGGTGGAAAAGAGGAGAACCAAACTCAACTCTACACACTTTGGTCATATTACTTATATTTTGTATCCTGTGTGGGAATAACTCATCCGTGGCGCTCCTGTCTAGAGTGTATGATATATATATTTGTATTTTATGTGAAAACCTAAATCCTCTATTATCGTTTCCATAAAAGAGCCGAGCTGGGCATTTCTGTGTTCTGCAGATGATCCCTCCATTTGCCGGCCGATCATTCGTACGCAGGTCCTGTATATCTTTGCATGTTTGTCCGTCTAGCCTGCCTTGTTAGTTCGTAAATCCATTTTTTATTTTTTAATTTTTTTACTCGAATCTTCCGTAGCATAAAAGTCCCATACTGGGCCAAAAAACTCCATCTCATTTCACAAATTACCAACATGTCCCCTGTTTAGTTAACATCGCCTTCCCAACCAGCTCATTAGTTAGTTATTCATATTATCGTCACCGTGCATTTATTATTAGTATTACTTGTCATATGTTCTTTATAAGAACGACGGTAGCAAATGTATGTATTACTTGTCATGTGATCGTCACATTAAATGGCTAAAATGTCAGGTTGCCAGAAAAAATTTAATACCTTTACCTTTTTCGCGGTATCATTTAATCAAACGGACGTACCTAAAAGAGAGAAAAAATGTGGATTAAAATTTTAAATTAATTGCAAATTACTCAAAGTTATTATTAAATATTAAATAAGCTTTTGCGGAACATTTTTATGATAAGCGACAATTTCCGCAAATTCATTTGAATTTTTCTTCAGCGAAACTTTTAAAGCTTCAGATTCAGATCAGTACAACGTTCTTTTGTCTTTTGCCAGTGTGTGTTTTGTTTAAACACGAGTGTTAAGCAGTAATTGTTTTAACCCCTTTTAATGACCTTTCTTTGACTTGCTTTTTCCACTTAATACCACTAGAGATTTCCATGGAGACGATGATGATGGTGGTGGTGATGATGATGAGGCTGGGTAAAACCAAACCAAATAGTGAACTGTTGTTGAACTTTCTATTAAAGAAAAACGCCAAAACAAAATCAAACAAAACAAATGGTGGTAAGAAATTTTCTTCGTAGAGTCGGCAATAGGTTGTATCGTTTTTATGGACTAAAATGACGTTCTGGACTAAATGGTCAAAAGAAAAAATATAATTAAAAATATTGCAATATTGCGCTATTGCAATAAGCGCAAAAGTTAAATGCAGCCCAACCCCAAATAGATCATTGTATAATTCTCCTAGGCCAGGCTCGATAATCCCTATTGAATTAAATATATCGTTTTCGATGGGATTGTATTATATATGAAACTTTCAAATATAACAAAAATTAAAAATAAAATAAAAAGATATTCAAAAATATTAACAAAATATTAAAAAATAAATATTAAAATGTACGAAAAATGTAAAATAACTTAAACCAACATTAAAAAATAATAATTAAAAATAAAAATAATAACAAAATGTTTGAAACAATATTTACAAAATTAAAAAATATAAAAAAAATATGAAAAATAGAAATACAACAAAAAATTAAAAATATTAAAGTAATAATAGATATTAAGAATAGTGTTAAATCCAAAAAATTAAAAATCACCCGTGTTTAGAATAAACATTATCAAAAATAACGAATATTAATATCTTATAAGTCTCTAAATCTTATAAGTCTCAAACAATGAACTTTTGCGATAATTGTTTGACAACATCGAAATAAAAATAAAATAAACTAAGCTAATATAAAAACATTAAAAATAGAAAAATAATTAAAAATAACAAAAAATATACATTAAAAAAATTAAAACATATTGAAGAACACAAAAAAATATAAAATAATTCGAAAGATAATAACAATACTAGAAACAATAAAACATATTTACATTTAAAAAAAATAATATTAAAAAACCTAAAAAACTAAATACTAAAAATAATATACTTTCAATATAATTATAAACACAAAACTATTTAAAAAAATACGAAATATATTTATTAATGAACATTTTTTATTTTGTAGATATTGTTTGTAGATATGTAGTCTACAAACAATATCTACAATTTATAAAAATAAAATAATATATAATAAAAATTTATAAAAAATAACATATAATATATATTAAACAAATTAAAGATATTAAAAAAATAATAAAATTTTTTTAAAAAATAATTAAAGAATATATGAAAATATTAACAAAATAAATGAAAAAAATATAATAATAACTTAAAGTAAAAATATAAAAAATAATATTATTTTTTAAGATAAAAATATTAAGAACCAAAAAATAAAATTAAAAAATATAAAAAAATATTTAAAATAATTAACAAAATATTTGAAATAAAAGTTCCAAAACTAAAAAAAAATATATCGTAATTTGTGATGCAAAAATACGCAACAGCAAAAAACACAAAACTAGTTTTGTAGTGATTTATTAATATATTTCAGTGTATTGGCAACATTTTAGACTTATGCTACATATGACAAATATGTTCTTTCATAAAGTATCGATATTTTGATTCTTACAAAACTTAAATTTAATTAATTTTAATTTAATTAATATTAATATAGTATTTCGCAATTGAATGTTTTTACTTCTCCTGAAAACTTATGAAAATGTGGTTTTCGCCATTTTGCATTTAAGGTGACGATATAAAGTAATTAATACATACCGTTGTCCCAATATAATACCCTAAGACCAAATTCATATTATTCTGAAAAATCGTTTTTTTTAATTATGGCAGAACCTTTCGTGTTTTGTTATAATAACCAATAATATATACTAACATAAAAATATTGGTATAAATTAAAACAGAATAAAAGTTTTTTTTTTAAATATTTAACAAAAATATAAAAAATAATAAATGATAAATATTAAATAATGTTAACAAAAATATAAAATAATTAAAAATATATAAAAACATTAAAGAAATATTGAAAAATACATACATAAACACACAATTGAAAATAATTAAGAAATATTAAAAAATAAATAATTTTAAATAAAAATTTAAAAAATATTACAACATATCTAAATATTTATTTGAAGCAATATTTGCAAAATTGAAAAATATAAAACAAAAAATATGAAAAAATAAATAATATAAAAAATATTAAAGAAATATATTAAAAAATAAAAAATTAAAAAAAATATTAAAAAAACACTAAAAAAATTAAAAAAAAAACATTTAAAAACATAAGAATATTAAAAAAATAAGGACACAAAATATAATTTTTTTTTTTCAAAAAAAAAAAAAACAAAAAATATAAAAAAAAAAAACAAAAAATATGAAAAAATAAATAATATAAAAAGTAGTAAAGAAATATATTAAAAAATAAAAATTAAAAAAATAAATAAAAAAAACACTAAAAAAATTTAAAAAAATATATTAAAAACATAAGAATATTAAATATAAAAAAATATTTCTTTTTTTATATTTATGAAACATTAAAATAATATTTTGAAAACAATAAAGAAGTATATTAAAAAATTATTAGAAAAGAATTAAAGAAAATATTTCAAATTATAAAAAAATAAAAATTATTATCTTTTTTTTATAAATAAAATAATATTTATGAACAATTTTAGAAAACAGTAAAGAAATATATTAAAAAATAGAGAAAAATACAAAATGTTTCCTGTTAACTATATTAAATAATATGGAATCAATGGGTAAAATGTAATTTTGTAAGAACACTACTCTTACTACTACTTCTGTCCAATCACATGTTTCGGTTCAATAATAAGGCAGTATTATGAAATTCAATATCTCAAAAACGAAAAAACTCTATTTTGAAATTTTTACACCTATGTATATGGGTTTTTTTAATATTAAAAAAACTTAAAAGCCCCCAAAGTTTACTAAATGTATTTGTTTAAGTCCTATTAATGTCACTTTCGAAAGAATGTAAAAATCTACAAAAATATATTCTTAATAATTTTATGAAATTTTGAAACTTTCACCCCACCCCTATCGTGAATTATTAACACAGTCTGCAATTCATAAAAGAAATTCAGATAAAATAGACTACTTTTTGTTTTTGGCTGGAATTTGGTTCGAATTTAATAATATGTATGGCCCAAGAACAATTAAATTGCAATTGCAATTACAAAAAAGTACATTTTATCGGTATGACTGTAAGGTCTTTGTGACATGTATTGAAAGAACTGGGTAATTACTGACGAAGTGTATTCAGTACATTACGTGGGTAAAGTTTTATAATTTCTCCTGAAAACGGCTAGATGTTTACCTCTTGTATGTTTCATCTTAACGACCTGCGTAAATCCTACCTATTTTTTACTATTAAAAAGGGTTAGCGGCCTAACCTAACCGATACGACCTAATCAACAAGGATGACAAACAATAGTGAGTGGCGTTGTGGCATAGAGCCGAGGGGGTGGTTATGGATAAAGACGAGTGCACAGAAGAACAGGAAGAATGGAAAAATGGGGTTTGAAACAATCCATAGTCCGGTATTGAATTAAAAAAGAAAAACTCTATAGAATCTGAGAAAGAAAGAGAGAAAAAAAGGGGTGAAAAACAACATTGAATAAAAGGACGAAATCAATGACGAAGAAGGCAAAGAAACGAAACGAAAACTTCAATCACTACAAGCAGACCAGAGGCATTGCATAAAACCAAAAAAGGAGAGGAGAGAGGAGCGAAGGACGCTGACGAGAAGAGCAATAAGTGACAATTATGAGGACGATAATGAAGTGAAAACTTTTTGCAGCACCATTTTCCAAACATTCTTTTTTGTTTTTTGCTGGCAGATTTAACAACAACAACAATTAAAGGACTTTTTGAATTCATTGGCAGTTTTTTGTGCAAAAGAAATTTGTTTTATTGAAACAGAGGACACAAAACCTCCCCCACCCTTCGGCCAACAATCATCGATTGTACTGCTGAATTAGAAATTCCTTTAAGTTTATATATTTAATTGAGCTTCTCGATATTACTCGTTCTCTCTCCCTATCAGTCCTTGTTCTTGGTGAATTCTTTTAGTTTTTTTTTTTTTTGAGAAAAACAAATAACTAAATTCCTAATTCCATTGAACGACGTAACAGAATTGTACAATCATTTAATAACGAACAAATGCTCTTGGTCTTGGGTTGTTTTGTTTTCGTTGCGGTACCGTCGTCCTCGTCGTCGTCGTAAAGGGACAAATTGAAAACCGGATGTTGTATACATGGTACATGGCTGGGGCATCGAACATTCAAACACACACACTCTCAGCTACACTCCTTTTCATGGGAAATTGCTTTGTGCTCTGTGCTGCAAAGCAACAAAAAATTGTAAAGCATACTTTTAGGGTCAGTGTAATGGCTGCAAGTACAATTTGTACCAACATTTGTTTTGTTACAATTGCTAACCAACAGTTTTAAAGGTATTTTATTGAAAATACAAGTTGTGGTATTCGTATCCAACTGAAATGCTGAAGAGGGTGCCCACCATGCGGGAGATGGAAATTGAAGAACGATGAAAATGTCAAAAATTGCAGTCAAAAATATAAAACATTGCCTAGTAAACCGGCCGATAACATCCCAAAAAATGACAAAGGATTCATAATAGAAATAGAATATACATGTATCGGCGTTGAGGTATGAGTGAGGACATTTTGAAGGGGAGTCAATGTTTCACACTTTTGCTCATTATTATGATGAATCGGCATAGGAAACCTTATGATCCTTTCATTTTAAGTATAGGATGTGTTCAGTAATATTGTTCAGAACACTAAGAAGAAAATTTTTGTGGACCACTTTAACCCTCTAGCTACTCAATAAAGGGGTCTTTTTAACCGTTTTGTGCAAAAAGTAATCTTGTTGGTCCGTTTTGTGCAAACGAGTAAAAAACACCCCTAAAACAGCGATATAACGGGTCAAAATGTTCTACAAAAATATTTGCCATAAAATTCTACTAAAGGTTTCTGCAGACACCAAAATTGAAAAATCAACTTAAATGCCAGAAATGAGTCAAAACTTTAAATTCATTTTAGGGTTAATTTAGTACCTTTTCCGAATTGGTGATAAAATGTCCCACAAAACTGAATTTTTGGAGGGTAGTGTGGGTGGAAAAAATATTCTACGTCAAATTTCACTATAAGTCACTGAACAAAAGAAAGCTGTAGATATAATATATATTAATGAAATGTCAGTAACAAGTTTGGTTGTACCAATTAAACAATAAATTATTCTTCTGGTTATGGTTCGGCAACATAAGAAACCTTGTGATCCTTAGATTTTAAGTATGGGATGTGTTTAGCAATATTGCATAGAACACTACGAGGAATATTTTTGTGAAATATTTTTACCCTCTACCTCTTTAATAAAGAGGTCTTTTTGGTCTCTTTTGTGCAAAAAAGATATCTTTTTGGTAAATTTTGTGCAAAAGGGTAAAAACACCCCTAAAACAGCGATTTAAAGGGTCAAATTTTCTAGAAAAATATTTGTCATACTGTAAGTCTCTTCAGACGCCAAAACTCAAAACTCAACTTAAATGCCAAAATTAAGTCAAAACTTAAAATTCATTTTAGGGTTAATTTCGTACTTTTCCTGTACTGGGTGGTAAAATCTCCCACAAAACTGAATTTTAGGGGGTGATGTGTATGGAAAAAATATTCTACGTTCAATTTCACTATAAGTCAACGAACAAAGGAAAGCTGTAGATATAATATATATAAATGAAATATCAGTACCAAGTCTGATTATAACAATTTGGTTAATTAAACTATAAATTATTCTTATTATGATTAAACGGCGGAATGGGTAAACTTGTGATCCTTACATTTTATATATAGGATGTGTTCAGGAATATTGTTTAAAACACTACGAGAAACATTTTTGTGGACCACTTTAACCCTCTAGCTCCTCAATATAGGAGCCTTTTTGGTCTCTTTTGTGCAAAAAAAGATATCATTTTGGTCAATTTTGTGCAAAAGGGTAAAAACACCCCTAAAACAGCGATTTAAAGGGTCAAAATGTTCTAGAAAAATATTTATCATAAAATTCTACTGTGAGTCTCTTAGACGCCAAAACTCAAAACTCAAATTAAATGCCAAAAATAAGTCAAAACTTAAAATTCATTTTAGGGTTAATTTCGTACTTTTCCGGTACTGGGTGGTAAAATCACCCACAAAAATTAATTTTAGAGGGTTGGTGTGAATGGAAAAAATATTCTACGTCCAATTTCACTTTATGTCAACGAACAAAGGAAAGCTGTAGATATAATATATATACAAAAAATATGTCAATACCAATTTGGTTAATTAATCAAGAAATTATTTTTCTTGTGATGAATCGACGGCATAGGAATCCTTGTGATCCTTACATTTTATGTATGTGCTCAGCAATATTGCTTAAAACATTACGAGGAATATTTTTGTGGAGTACTTTAACCCTCTAGCTCCTCAATATAGGGGTCTTTTTGGTCCACTTTTTTACAAAAAGATGAATCTTTGGTTAATTTTTTGCAAAAGGGTACAAAAACACCTCTAAAACAGATGTTTAACGGGTCCAAATGTTCTACAAAAATAATTGGCATAAATTTCTACTATAAGTCTCTGCAGACGCCTAAACTCAGAAATCAAGTTAAATGCAATATATCAGTCAAAACTTTAAATTAATTTTAGGGTTAATTTCGGACTTTTTCCGAATCGATGCTAAACTGTCCCACAAAACTGAAATTTAGGGACATGGTGTGAATGGACAAAATATTCTACGCCAAATTTCACTATAAGTCGCCGAACAAAAGAAATCTGTAGATATAATATATATATAAAGAAAATGCCAGTACCAATTTGGCTAATTAAATAAGAAATTATTTTTCTTATGATAAAGCGGCGACATAGGAAACCTTGTATCCCCCACATTTTAAGTATAGAATGCTTACAGCAGTATTGCTTTAAACACTAGGAGGAACATTTTTGTGGAATATTTTAACCCTCTAGCTCCTCAATATAGGGGTCTCTTTTGTACAAAAGGCAAAAAACACTAAAACTAGTGAAATGCTTGATTTCTGGTCGAAATGCTTGATTTCAGGTCGAAATGTTTGATTTCAGGTCGAACTGTTTGATGTCTGGTCGAAATACTTGATTGCTCGCTCTCAAGTCGATAATAATATCCAAAAGAGTCTCCAGAGGGGAGGTATGTGAATGTATTCTGCCAATCTCTGTAAGATATTTTGCGAAATTTCCCTTTTTAATGATTTCCCTCTCCATTTGTAAATGGATTTAATTTCGATCAAAATTTTTCAAGTCGTCCAAGATTTCCCCAGTTTATATATATTATTCATTCCATCATTCCTCCATCCAACCCTTTTAATAAACCAAAATAGCAATTTTAAAGTTGGCCTCAAAAACTGGCCATGTTCGTAAACTAAAACGCCCAAAAACATAACAATAACTATAACGCAACACATTCATACACACACAGCAAGCAAATAACTTTTAGAAAACCACAAAAGAAAAATTATGTGTTCGCAAAACAATTACATTAGAAACAATTTATCGATTTGGTACAATTCCGATATCGACCATATATACAAATGAACACAGACATTGCGAGGTGCTAACCCAGCTACAACAGCACCAAAGGGTTTAGTGGGCGGGTAGGAGATATCAAAGAGAATGGTGTGGGGAGGAAGGGATTAAAAGGAAATTTAAAGTCCACTCAGATGTATGTAGATAAGGTGGCTTCTGATTTGTTATCCACACAAAGTGCCTATTGGATTTGTATTAGCTTCAAACACAAAACGTGAAATCACTTCAAACATTTTCATATAACCTCTCAATTAATCTCATTATTGCCTAAATCATGATGTGTAAGAAGGACTTAGTTATGAGAGATCTTTTCCGAACTCTCAAACATCAAACCTCTTCGAACATACAACGTTTCTGGCTTCAAACCATTTGGATTTGTCAATGTGATGTATGGAATTTTTAGGAATTCGATTTGGATACGCTAGAACCACATATTCTGTGAGGTGTTGCATTAATAGATGACTATAACAATGAATTCTGCCGTAACATTTTAAACATTTGGCTCCCCTAGAGCGGTGGGAGCAAATTTTACAAAAAAATTGCTTTTGTATGAGAACCCATTTAAACACAATAGGATGTCTGTTGGCTTTAAGGAGTCGAGATGGGGGACAGGTATGTTTGGGGAAAATGTTGGGTAGGGAAAATTAATGGGAGTCAGCTTTGCATGTCTCCCCTTTAGGGGCTACTAAGACACACTTTTGGACCACCTTAAGGGTTAATGATAGGTTGTAGGTATGTTCTGAGAAAATATTGGAACTGAAAAAATATTGTGAGTTGATCATACATTTGATTCCGCTAGGGGCCTCCTTGGGGAAGTTAGAGCGGTGGGAGCAAATTTAAGAAAAACATAATTTTTGTATGGGAGCCCCTTTAAGGAGAGGAAATAGGAAGGAAGCAGGTATTTTTGGGAAATATGTTGGGGGGAATTAATGAGGACCATTTTTACATGTCTCCCCTCAAGGGTCGACTTAGAGGCAGTTTTGGGCATTTCTTTCATAAACAAACCTTAACCAACCTTAAGAGTTGAAAATAGACGGTAGATATGATCTGAGAAAATGTTGGGAATGAAAAAATATTGGGGTTCGTTCATACATCTGACTCCACTAGAGGTCTCCTTGCGCCAATAAGAGCGATGAGAGCACATTTTATATATGTATGGCAGCCCCTAAGGCGTGGGGATGTGTTGGGTATAGGTGTTAGAAAAAAAATTTAGGGAGGAAAAATTAATGGGGACCCATCTTACATTTAACCACTCCGGTGCGAAGGCAATTTTTGAGCTTTTTGTGGGTGGTTTTTATCTCTTCTCCAAAAACTCTGATTTCCGATGAGCGACCACTGACACTCACCCAACATCCTGAATGTTTTGTCTCTTGATTTTTTTTCTGAACCTCACAAAGTTTGGGGTTCTAGCATATCGAAATCGAAAAGTCATGCACTATCCCACCCCTAATGTACAAATACTACCTGTTAATGCAACATGTGTTGCGGTAGGATCAAACCATTTCAAACTCTAGCAACAAGCAAAGGTTGTGTCACCAAGTCATGTTTGTTTATCTTCGAACTTGTAATTCAGTAGCTGGCCAAACCATCGAACCATGGTAAGTATGCGGCTTGTCACTGTCTCAAACCATCTTAAATAAAGGGTGATTTTTTAAGAGCTTGATAACTTTTTTTTTAAAAAAACGCATAAAATTTGCAAAATCTCATCGGTTCTTTATTTGAAACGTTAGATTGGTCCATGACATTTACTTTTTGAAGATAATTTCATTTAAATGTTGACCGCGGCTGCGTCTTAGGTGGTCCATCCGCTTAGTCCAATTTTGGCATTTCCACGTTTTTGAGTAACAGAGACCCAATTGGTGCGAACGGCGACGAATCGAAAATTGGTGGTCATCATTAACACTGGCCGATACAGCTGCGATATTTTCTTCAGTTCGCACTCTACGTAAGCGTGTTGGTGGTTTAATGTCCAACAATGTAAATTTGGTGCGAAATTTAGTCACAATAGCCCGAATAGCCGCTTCAGTGGGTCGATTAAACTGACCATAAAATGGAAGCGCGCAATGAACTTTCTTAACAGAGCACGCATTTTGATAATAAAATTCAATAATTTGCAAGCGTTGTTCGTTTGTAAGACGATTCATGATGAAATGTCAAAGCATACTGAGCATCTTTCTCTTTGACACCATGTCTGAAATCCCACGTGATCTGTCAAATACTAATGCATGAAAATCCTAACCTCAAAAAAATCACTCTTTATGATTCAAACTCGAACCACGACTATTAAATAGACTCGTATGGAGGTCTTTATTAGTTGCTGCAATCACACTGGATTTCTTTAGGACCAAACATTCGAACCAAGGAAAGTATGTGGCTTGCCCTTGTCTCAAACTACCTCAAATATGCTTCAAACTCAAACCACGACTATTAAATGTGGTTTGAGACAAGGGCAAGCCACACCTTGTCTCAAACCACTTTAAGTGAAGAATGTCTTAAATTTGAATGCTCCAACCACTTTAAGTTGCACCAACGGTCATAGTGCCTGGAAGTTGTTTGTATCTTCAAAATTGCAATTCAGTTGCTGGAATCACATTGTGATTCTTAAGGATCAAACCAGCGAATCAAGGGAATATGCTTCTAACCACGACTAGAAAACAGACGCTTAAAGTGGTCATAATACCTAGTAAATTTTTTGAATCTTCGAACTTGTAAGTTGCTGGACTCACATTGTGGTTCTGTAGGTCCAAAGCATCGAACCCAACGAATTGTGTTTTGTGTCGTTGTCTCAAACTACCTCAAATATGCTTCAAACTCAAACCACGACTATTAAATGTACGCTTATGGAGGTCTTTCGTTTGAATGTCTCAACAACTCCAAGTTGCACCCATGATCATAGTGCTTTTGGACATATTTGTGTATCTTCGAAGTTGTAATTCAGCTGCTGGAATCACACTAGGGTTCTGTTGGGGCCAAACCAACACTTGACGGCGTGACAAACCATCTCAAATATGCTTCAAACTCTAGTTACGACTATTCAATAAACGGAGGTCATTAGTTCGAATGCTTCAATCACTTCAAGTAGCGCACACGGCCATAGTGTAGTGTAGTAGATGGAATCAATCTGTGGTTCTGCATGGTCAAACCATCCAACCACTTCAAACACGAACCAAGCCTATTGAATTTACCTGTAGGAGGTCTTTAATTCGAATGGTCTTCGAAGTTGTTTATATCTTCAAACTTCAGTTACTATTTAGTCACACTCAGGTTATTTAAGGCCAAACCAAGGAAAGTATGTGGCTTGTCCATGTCTCAAACCACCTCAAATATGCTTCAAACCAGAAACAAACCAACGAACCAAGGAAGTATGTGGCTTGTCGGTGTATCAAACCACCTCAAATATGCTTCAAACCCGAACGGCGAGTTCTTTAGTGCCAAACCTTCGAACCAGTGGAAGTATGTGACTTGTCGGCTTTTCAAACCATCTCAACTATGCTTCAAACTCAAAATACGAGTATTAAATGGAAGTGTAGGGAGGTTTTTAAATCGAATCGGTCATAGTGCCTGGATATTCTTTTGTATCTTCGCACTTTTTATTCAATATATGGATTCAAACTGAAGTTATTTAGGGGCAAACCATCAAACCAAGGGAAATAAGTTGTTTGACGGTGTCTCAAACCACCTCAAATATACTTCGAACTCAAACTACGACTATTAATTGGACGTGTTAGAAGGTCTTTAGTTTGAATGCCTCAACCAGTTTCCGAGATATGACCAAATGGTGAAAATCATGAGCCTTTTTAGGCTAGCTTTAGAGTCCAGAAGGTTTTGCAAGTTAGGAATGGCTTGTAAGTTCTTGTTACAACACCTGGTCTCATAGTCTCGAACCAAATGAAGTATGTGGCTTTCCCACGTCTCAAACAATTTCAAATATGCTTCAAGGGCGAACCACGACTATTAAATGCACTCGTATGGAGGTCTTTAATTGCAATGCCTCAAGCAGTTAATGAGATCAGATTTAGAGACGGAAATCGTGAGGATTTTATTAGGCTTGCTTTAGAATCGACAATGTCTTGCAAATTGCATTTAAAATTCTATGTAAATTCTTGTTGCAACAGCTGGTCTTATATTTGAAATGTTGACAGCGTAGAGATAATTCCTTAAAAAAAAGTTCCAGATCACTAGTTGATTGCAGCATCTCGGGACTGTCCTTAATCCGCTTCCAGAATTCAAACGATCCAAACAAGTGACCAACAACCATTTCCAGTCAATTGTATAGAGTCCAGCTCCTATTGTACTTCAGAGAACAAAAAATACCGACAAAACTTAAAGTTCCCTAAAAACGCAGCACGTAACCACCCACTCCTGCCCGAGGCACACACTCTCACTTTCTATTTCAAGTGCGCACACACACACACAAACCCAAATGCAAAACGTTATCCCTTAAGCGAAAATCCAATCCTATTATCATTTGTGGCAAACGGGGTTTTTTGCCAGTTATGAATATACAAGTTTCACAATTATTTCGCTTTTGCGCGGTGTTTTCCGGCTTTTATGCATGTTAACAATTGTTAGTTGGTTTAAAAAGGCACTCTTTTGGCTACGAAAATATTTAAAAAAATATATTTTTTTCTTTGTTTTTAACACTTTCATTCACATATACTCCTGCTGCTTTGTGGGGGGAGGGGGAGAAAGAATGTGGTCGGTGTTTTCGCTTTTCCACTTTTTCGACATCATCGTTATTTTTTTTTCACCATTTGTCCTAAAAGGAATGTGCCATGATTGGGTTGGGGAAAGGACGAGGAAGAGACAGAAGGAAAAGATATGTGCAATTGGACCGCCAGACCCCAAGGCTTTTAGTATTTATTTCGTGTAGGTTGCCGGGATATCAGTTGGAGGAAAAAATCCAAATTGAGAATTAATGAAAATGACATTTTGGTGAACAAAAGAAACGCGCGCGCGTATGTGGTCGTGGACACTTGTTCGCATTCGAAGTGAGATGAAATGAAAAAAAACGCAAGAAAAACTTTAAGGATTTTAAATTACTTTTAAGAAAATTTGACTTAGCTTAGCCATCAAACTAGTTCATATTGCTTTCAAACCTTTAGTAGATGACTTCAAACTAAATTCCATCTTCATAGTTTGAACACTAGGAAATCGATCCCAAACCTATTTTGTTGTATTCGAACATCTTAACTCGTTTCGGAACCTCTGGGATATATAGTCCCAATACATTTTTTATGTGGAAGAAGCAAATTATTGAGGATTTAGGAATAACTTTTGAAGATTTTAGGTATTCAGCGTTCGACTAAGCAAATTCGGTATTGCTTAGTCTTCAAACTACTTTGAGATGCTTTCAAACCACTAGCGGAACGGATCAAACTTCATATCGCGTTAACAGTGTAAGAACTCAGATCGCTTAATGAAAGCTTCCAAGAATTGTAGAGCAAATATGCTGCACACCCGAACCATGACTATTAAATGGATGGGTATGGCATAGTGCCTGGAAGTTTTTTGTAACTTCGAACTTATAATTTAGTTGCTTTAGGTTTTCAACGTTCGACTAAGCCTTCAAACTACTTTGAGTTTCTTTCAAACCACTAGCGGAACGGATCAAACTTCATATCGCGTTAACAGTGTAAGAACTCTGATCGCTTAATGAAAGCTTCCAAGAATTGTAGAGCAAATATGCTTCAAACCCGAACCATGACAATTAAATGGATGGGTATGGGAACCTTTAATTCGCATGCCTCAAGTTGCATAGTATCTGTAACTTCGAACCTATAATTTAGTTGCTGCAAACACACTGGAGTTTTTTTTTTGGCTCAAATATGATTCAAACCTGAACAACGTCTATTAAATGGGCGCGTATGGTGGTCTTCAGTTTAAATGTCTCAACCACTTCAAGTTGTACCCACGGTCATAGCGAATGGAAGTGTTTTGTATCAACGACTTTTTGCTTAGTTTTCAAACTACTTTGAGTTACTATCAAACCACTAGTGGAACGATTCAAACTTCATATATCATTAACAGTGTAGGAACTCGGATCGGTTAAGCTTCGGAAAGCTTACGAGAATTGTAAAGCAAATATGCTTCAAACCCGAATCATGACTATTAAATGGATGAGTATTGAGACTTTTAATTTGCTTGCCTCAATCACTTTAAGATGCCTGGAAGTTTTTTGTGACTTCGAACTTGTAGGAAATTTGAATTTGCAGGAATTTGTGGCTTTGGCTTTTTTGTGTCTCAAACCACCTCAAATATGCTTCAAACCTGAACCACGACTATTAAATTGACGCGTTTGGTGGTCTTTAGTTTGAATGCTTCAACCAATGCTTCAAGTTGTACCCATGGCGCCTGGAAGTTTTTGTATCTTCAACTTTTTTCTTAGCCTTCAAACTACTTTGAGTTGCCTTCAAACCACTAGTATAACGGTTCAAACTTCATGTCTTGGCAACAGTGTGGGAACGCTGATCGTGTAATGAAGGCTTCTAAGATGTGTAGAGCGCAAATTTGCTGACTTGAGAGTCCATTGAGGCCGAAAAAAGATGTTAGAATCCAAACCAATGTATGTAGGCATGGGTTCAAAGCAAAGTTGGTTATTTTCCTAATTAGGGTAATTAAAAAGACGCTTAGCAATGAGTTCAAATACAGGTGATTGAAATACTTTGACTATATTACGTTGTCGCAATATCACGGACTGATGTGTTGCCTGGAGTAAATATCCTCTGGGGCTTTGAAGCAAATAAATTGCAATTATATTGGCTTCTAAAGTGTTTGATGTTGACTGATGTGGTTAGCATACATCGGAAGTAGTTTGATGTTGACTGATGTGGTTTGAATCCCTCGAAAGAGGTTTGATCCCGACTGATGTGGTTTGAAAGTGGTTTGAATATGGCTGACATTTTATAAAAAATTATAAAGTTGCTTTGGACCTGTCTTGAACAGAGTTTTTTTACGTCCTTAAAGCCTGTTTGGAATGGTGGATAATGCTGAACAATTTCCCACAAAATTAGACAAGTTTTTTTACCTTTTGATATGATATCGATTCACAATCTTCCTAAATAAGTTCGGTCCTCCTGTAATAGTTTGAATACTTGGAAATTGTTTTCTACTGACTGATGTGGTTTGAATCCCTCGAAAGTGGTTTGATGCTGACTGAAGAGGTTTGAATCCCTCCAAAGTGGTTTGAAGCTGACTAAAGCGGTTTGAATCACTAAAAAGTGGTTTGATCTGAAGCGTGCACATTTTATAAAAAATATTTAGTTTTGCTTTGGACATGTCTTGTACTGAACTTTTGTGGTTTGAATCCCTCGAAAGTGGTTTGATGCTGACTGAAGAGTTTTTAATCCCTCCAAAGTGGTTTCAAGCTGACTGAAGTTGTTTGAATTCTTCGGAAATGGGTTTATCTGAAATGAACGGATCACTTCCTGAAGTTTTATAACAAATAACTATGTTTGCTTTACACTTGACTTTTTCAAATGAGATAAAATGACAATATGTTTTAAAATTATTAGATCATTAAAGTTTTAAATATGCACTTAATAATTGTGCCGCCCTTAGCCTTCAAACTCCCTTAGTTGCTATCAAACCACAAATGGAAGGCTTCAAACTTCATACAACATATAACATTTAGAACCTTGAACTCTTCGAAATTCGAAGGAGCGGAGAGAAGGATATATTTCATTGTCTGCAATTAACGATTCACAAACTTACTAAATAACTTCAGTCCTCCTGTAGTAGTTTCATTATTGATTGGAAATAGTTTTCTGCTGACTGATGTGGTTTGAATCCCTCCAAATTGGTTTGATGCTGACTGAAGAGGTTTGAATCACTCGAAAGTGGTTTGATCTGAAGCGTGGATATTTTATAAAAATTTATTTTGTTTTGCTTTGGACATGTCTTGTACTGAACTTTTGTGGTTTGAATCCCTCGAAAGTGGTTTGATGCTGACTGAAGAGGTTTGAATCCCTCCAAAGTGGTTTGAAGCTGACTGAAGTGGTTTGAATCACTCGAAAGTTTTTTGATCTGAAGCGTGGATATTTATAAAAATTTATATAGTTTTGCTTTGGACATGTCTTGTACTGAACGTTTGTGGTTTGAATCCCTCGAAAGTGGTTTGATGCTAACTGAAGAGGTTTGAATCCCTCCAAAGAGGTTTGAAGCTGACTGAAGTGGTTTGATTTCCTCCGAAATGGGTTTATATGAAATGGACAGATCACTTCCTGAAGTTCTATACAAAATTACCATGTTTTGCTTTGGACCTTTCTTACACTTGACTTTTTCAAGTGAGATAAAATGCCAATATTTTTTAAAAATTTCAGATCATTAAGGTTTTAAAGATGAACTTATTAAATTTGCCGACCTTAGCCTTCAAACTACTTTAAGTTGCTATCAAACCACTAATGGAAGGCTTCAAACTTCATACAATATATAACATTTAGATCCTTGAACGATTCGAAACCCGTATCACGACTTATTTTTTGTTCCTCATCAAGTTGTTCGAAGGAGCGGAGAGAAGTGGATATCCCTCCTCGCCTGCAATTAACATTCTTAAGATGTAATTTCTTTCTTTGCCGCCATTCGCCTTCCATTTTGCTATTCCAATTATAATTTGATATAATTCAAACGTTCACATGACATTTTTCGACGGAAAAAAACCAAATAAATATATCTCACACTGAATGGTGGCTAAAAAGGACACCACTTACAACCAAGCCAAGGCAACTACTAATGAAACTATAAAATTAAATTGTTCGAAAAAAAAAACAAAGAATAAACGGAGTAGCAAATAAATATAAACAAAATGCAAAAGAAAGCACGCGCAAACACACACACACACAAATGAAGAAGATGTTATTATTCGCTAGTTGCTGGAACAATTTATAAACGGAGGAGGACACAACGGGCGAGCGAGTGAGCGAACGACCGAAGTATAAAAAAAGAAGCACGCAGCAACTCTTGACAATATCAAAGCGAAAAGAACTGAGTGCAAAAACAAACAAACACAGAGAAGAGCTAGCCAGGATACATACTACACAACAGGATGCAATAAACTTAAGGATAAAATAGTATTGTTTCCTGTAGTATTGTACAGACAGAGAGGGAGAGACAACAAGAACAGTAGTAGCAGCAGCAACAACCAAAACGAAGCGTAAAAAAAATAATGTCATTAATAAAAATCCCTACCATGTACACATACACATACGTATATTATCCAACAAATAGTGCTCGAGAAGGATCATACAAGTGGATGTTAAGGATTTGTGTGTGTGTGAGTGTGAGTGTAGAGGTAGCTGCTGTGTTTTTCATTCACACAAAGGTACAAAACTCCGCGAGAAATCGCAGGAGAAAGAATACCGAAAGCAAATAAAAAAAAAGATTGTGAAATTGCTAAAAAAAAAAAAACTGAATAAACCAAGAATGGAGAAATAAAGAAAGGTAAGAAATGCGACTAAAATCTTTAAAATAATACGGGAGACGCAGGAATTGTAAGGACGTATGGCTGGGTAAGTTGGTGAAGTGAAAACCCAAAACTATCAAAAAGTTTTGGATTTAAGTTTCCAAAAAAATAAATCAATATGAACATAAGACTTTTATGGAATATTTCCTTACAAGATTTTATTTCTAGAAACAAAAACGTCATCAGAATATACCGAATAAAACCCAGCCAGAAGTTACCAATAGTTCAAGCAGATTCAAAAAACCTCAAACAACTTTGCAAGGGGTTCACAACTTTATACGTGGGTTCAAACCGCTTTGTAAATATTCAAATTCAGTTACAAAAGTTTCCGAAGAGAAACCGGTTGGTTCAGGCAGGTCCCTTATTTGGTTTGAATCCCTCGAAAGTGGTTTGATGCTGACTGAAACAGTTCGAATCCCTCGAATGTAGTTTGATGCCGAAAGTTGCGATTTGAATCTCTCGAAAATGGTTTTATGTTGACTGAAGTGGTTTGAAGGTTTGAACCCCCAGAGGTGGTTTCATCTGAAGTCGGTTGCTACTGAAAAAAAGTAAGACAAAATTTAAAGCTATTCAAACATCCTCAAACAACTTTGCAAGGTTTCCAAGCGCTTTATAACGGATTCAAACCCCATTATAATGTCATTGACATGGTTTGAATCCCATGAAAGTGATTTGATGCTGACTGCTGTGCTTTGAATCTCACGAAAGCGGTTTGATGCTGACTGAAGTGGTTTGAAGCTCGCAAAAATAGTTTGATCTGAATTCAACTGAATATTTCTTGAATGTTTATAAAAAATTATTAAATTTTGCTTTGAACTTGTCCTGCACTGAACTATTTTACGTCCCTAGATACAATTTGGAAAGATTGAGACTCCTCAAGAGGTGATTGAAACATTCTCAAGTTAATTTACAAGAGTTCAAACGACTTTGCAAGCTATCAAACCATTTTACAGGAGTTCAAACCGAAGAGAAGCCGGTTGGTTCATTAAAAAACTCAGTAGCCCAAGTAGGTTTGAATCCCTCGAAAGTGGTTAGATGGTGACTGCTGTGGTTTGAATCCCTCGAAAGTGGTTTGATGCTGACTGCTGTGGTTTGAATCCCTCGAAAGTGGTTCGATGCTGACTGAAGTGGTGTAAACCCCTCACGGAGACGGTTTGATCTCAATTCAACTGAATATTTCTTGAATGTATGAACAAATTTATTAAATTTTGCTTTGGATTTGTCCCGCACTGAACTTTTTTGAACGTTCATAGAAAGAATTTGGAACAGTTGTGACTGCTGAACCAATGAAGAGGGATTAAAAATTCGCAAACAAATTTACAAAAGTTCAAAACGGCTTTTGAAGCCATGAAACCGCTTTGCAAGAGTTCAACCGAAGAGAAACCGGATGGTTCATTGAATATCGCAGTATTCAAAGTAGGTACCAAATGTTCCTGATGTTGTTGAAATCTCTCGAATGTGGTTTGATGCTAACTGAAGTGGTTTGAATACCTCGAAAGTGGTTTGATGCTGACTGAAATGGTTTGAACCTGAATTCAACTGAATATTTCTTGAATATTTATAAAAATGTATAAGGTTTTGCTTTGGCCCTGTCCTGTACTGAACTTTTTTATGTCCTTAGAAACAATTTGTAAAGGTTGTGACTGCTAATGAAGAGGAGATTAAAACATTCTCAAACTAATTTAGAAGAGTTCAAACTACTTTGAAAGCTATAAAACCGATATGCAAGAGATGAAACCACTTACAACGGTAGGGTCATTGAATAACCCAGGGACCAACTATGTCTGATGTGGTTTTAATCCCTCGAAAGTGGTTTGATGCTGACTGAAGTGGTTTGAATCCCTCGAAAGAAGTTTGATGCTGACTGAAGTGGTTTGAATCCCTCGAAAGTGGTTTGATACTGACTGAAGTGGTTTGAATCCCTCGAAAGTGGTTTGATGCTGGCTGAAATGGTTTGAATCCCTCGAAAGTGGTTTGATGCTGATTGAAATGGTTTATATCCCTCGAAAATGGTTTGAATCCCTCGGAAGTGGTTTGATGCTGACTGAAGTGGTTTGAAGCCCCAGAGGTGGTTTTATCTGAAGTCGACTAAATATTTCTTTCAATTTTATAGCATTTATAAGGTGTTGCTTCGGACCTGTCTTGCACCGAACTTTTTTACGTCCTTAGAGACAGTTTGGCATGATTGAGATAGTTGAACAATTCCTTCAAAAAAATTAAGCATTTTCTTGCACTTGTAGGTATGATATCAGAAGATTACCTAAATTTTTTTATTTGATACTTTTGGAAAGTATGGGCACATATTTAGTTTTTATAAAATATTTCCCTCAATGATTTTATTTCTAGAATCAAATGAATGTCATTTGAAAATGCTTCAAACCCAGTCCGAAAAAGTAAGATTCAAACATCATCAAATAACATTGCAAGTGTTCAAACCACTTTGCAAAGGATTCAAACCGCTTGACAAAGGATTCAAACCAGATAGCAAGCCATCAAACCACATTAAAAGAGTTTAAATCTCATCAGAAGGCTATTTGAATGAGAAATATTTGCAAAAACATGGCAAATGAGAAGCTTTTTCTTAAATTTTCTTTCTTCTCAATCAATCCTACCAGCTAAGAATATATCTACAGATAAATTCAAAGATAACCAATTCTCTTCCAACTAATGTATATGACTTCAAATCACTCTATCTGATAGAGAATACAACGAAACAAATTCAAAAATACTTCAAACAGAGCTTCAAACCACTTCAGAAGGGTTCAAACCACATTAAATCACAAGTTTGGCACATGAAAATGAAAGTTGTAGAAAATTTAAAGGACATCCTAACGGCTTCAAACCACATTCAACCATAGTCATAGATTAATAAAAGTTCCCCTCAGAATATTCTGCTGTTAGTTGTGATAAATGGAAAAAATAATTTTCGCTTTCATCCATGTCGTCCTCAACAACTTTTTTCTTTTTCAAACTAAATTCGAAGGAGTATAAACTCTCAGTACAGCATTCCTTCGTTTGCCAGAAACTATAACGACGTTTATCTTACCCACCAAATATTCATCTGAAAATTATATTTCTTTTGAGGATACACATGAAAGAGGGATAGATGGATGGATGGTTGGTAGGGGGCGTGCAAGGCTAGATATAAATGGTACAAACAATTCGTAGTTTTCCTTCCCCCCGCTCTGTGCTTATTTTAAATTAAGATTAATGAATTGAGATAATGTTCTGTTTGCTGGCAAAAGCTATTGCTGTTTCTGCTGCTGCTGGTACTAGTGACGACCCTGCAGCTTGGTTGCCTGCGATTACGCGCCGCTTACTCAGAGAGATAGTGATGGGTTTATGTCTGTTTCCGTTCAACATTAGAATTTTAACCACTGCCAAGCTCTATATTTGGTATCGTTGCTTTCGCTGGCGTATTTCCGCTGATTTAACAAATTTCGTACGAAAGCCGTTTTTCACGCTTGTTCCTATTTTTTTCTCCATTCTCCATTCTCTGCTCCATTGTTTTATTTTAGTTTTTTTTTTTGCCAGTTTCATTTGATTTTGGCGTATTTTTTCGTAGTTTGTAGGATGGGTTGGTAAGTGAATTTGTGTGGTGCTGTAAGTGAATGTGCGGTTTAATGGTAACCTCAATAGAGAAAAATGGCTTATAAATATAGAGAAATTGTGGTACGAAATAATGTGAAATGCAAAAGAAATTTTGCTACTTCCAAAATGAGAAGCAGGTGGGGGGGTTATTGTATTGTAGAGTAGATAAATAATAATTTATGATAATAAATAAAACAATAAATAACCACCAGAAGATGGAATTGCGACCGAAGGACTTAAATGTCACAAAATTCACCTGCTGAGTTGGAGTGTGAGAATTGTGAGAAAAGAATACAAATCTAGAACAGATTAAAATACATCGACTGAGGTATCAATAAACAAATTCAAAGATGTTTGAATCGTTAGAAGAATTTTCCTCTGAATTATCACTCCCAAAACCAAACTGTGTAGGTTCAAAGCATGTGCTGGTGGATTTTCCAATTAGGGTGACTAAAAAGGCGGGGTTGAGTGCTTTCAAATACCAGGTCGTTGAAATACATTCAACATTTTTAAGTCGCTATATCACTCACTGTTGAGTTTGACGCAGTAGTTTGATTACTTCTCAAGTATTCCATTCTGACTGATGTGGTTTGAATCCCTAGAAATTGGTTTGATGCTGCCTAAAGTGGTTTGAATCCCCCGAAGGTGGTCTGACTCACTCGGACAGATGTTTGATGATGATGGTATGAAGCCTTTAAAAGTGGTTTGACGCTGACAGATGTGGTTTGACGCTGACTGATGTGGTTTGAATCCTCCGAAGGTGGTTTGATGCTGCCTTAAATGGTTTGAATCCCCCGAAGGTGATTTGATGCTGTCTAAAATAGTTTGAATTAATCGGACTGATGTGGTTCGAATACATCGAAAGTGGTTTGATGCTACCTATAGTGATTTGAATCTCTCGGACTGCTGTAATTTGAAAACCCCTAAAATTCTGAATTGAATATTTCTTTAAATTTTATAAAAAAATTATTAAGTTTTGCTTTAAGTCTGTCTCGCAATGATCTTTTTTCCTTCCTTTTGCGACATTTTTAAAAGGTTGAAATAGCTGACTGTTGTGGTTTGAATCCCTAGAAATTGGTTTGATGCTGCCTAAAGTGATTTGAATCAAACGAAGGTGGTTTGATGGTTTGACTCTCTCGTACTGATGTGGTTTGAAGCCTTTGAAAGTGGTTTGACGCTGACTGATGTGGTTTGAATCCCTCGAAGGTGGTTTGATGCTGCCTAAAATGGATTGAATTAATCGGACTGATGTGGTTCGAATACATCGAAAGTGGTTTGATGCTACCTATAGTGATTTGAATCTCTCGGACTGCTGTAATTTGAAAACCCCGAAGTGGTTTGATGCTACCTATAGTGGGTTGAATCTCTCGGACTGCTGTAATTTGAAAACCCCGAAGTGGTTTGATGCTACCTATAGTGGTTTGAATCTCTCGGACTGCTGTACTTTGAAAACTCCAAAAATTCTGGATTGAATATTTCTTTAAATTTTATAAAAAATATTAAGTTTTGCTTTAAGCCTGTCTCGCACTGATCCTTCTTACTTCCTTTGTGACATTTTTAAAAGGTTGAAATAGCTGACTGATGTGGTTTGATTCCCTCGAAATTGGTTTGATGATGACTGATGTGGTTTGAATCTCTCGAGCTTGACACTGAATGATGTAGTTTGAATCACTCAGATTGATTTGGTTTGATGCTACCTAAAGTGGTTTGAAACCCTCGGAAGTGGTTTGATCTGAAGTGGATTAAATATTTCTCGGAAATTGATAAAAATTTACTAAGTATTGCTTTGAACATGTCTTGCACTGAACTTTTTGATGGCATTAGAAAGAGTTTGAAACAGTTTGGAGATTGTTGATCAGTCGCCGCAACAAATAAAAAAAATGTTTGTACTTGTAGATATAATATTGTAAGTTTGTCTACATTCTCGGATGCTCTAGCTTAAAATCAATGCCAAAAGATATAGATTGCCAGAGGTCTTGGAGATAATAAGTTACATTTATATGGACGATTTATCTTCCTAAATATGTTCAGTCTTTGATTAGATCTCAAGTGGACTACATATCTTTGGAAATTTTATAAAACTGTACTTAGTTTTGATTTGGAGCTGTCTTGCACTGAGCTTTCTTGATGCTGACTGAAGTGGTTTGATTCCCTCGAAAGTGGTTTGATGCTGACCGATATTGTTTGAATAGTTCGAAAGTGGTTTGATGCTGACTGATATGGTTTGAACTCATTGAAAGGGGTTTGATGCTGACAGATGTGGTTTGAATAATTTGAAAGTGGTTTGATGTTGATTGACGTGATTTGACGTGGTTTGATCTCAAGTGGACTGAAAATTTTAATACAAAAAAAACTTAGGTTTGCTTTGGACCTTTCTTGCACTGAACTTATTTACATCCCCAGATACAGTTTGGAATAGTAGATATTGAGATTCCCTTAACATTTTAGATATGTACTTATATGTATGCTATTGATTCACAATATCCCCAAATGAGTTCAGTCCTACTGTAGAAGTTTGACTACTTTGAAATTGTTTGATGTTAACTGATGTGGTTTGAATCCCTTGAAAGTGGTTTGATGCTGACTGAAATGGATTGAATCCCTCGAAAGTGGCTTGATGTTGCCTAATGTGGATTGAATCACTCACAAGTGGTTTGATCTAAAGTGGTATGAATATTTTTGAATTTTTATAATAATAAATACTAAGTTTTGCGTTGGGCCTGTATTTTTACGTCTTTAGAAACAGTTGGGAGTGGTTGAAATTGCTGAACAATTCCCGCAACAAATTTGACTTTTTCTGTACTTGTAAATATGACATCGATTCACAATATAAGTTCAGTCCTCTTGTATCAGTTTAATAATATAGAAAATGTTTGATGCTGGCTGATATAGTTTGAATCCTCCGAAAGTGGCTGGCATCTGCTTGATGTGGTTTGAATCACTTCTAGTTTTTGATACTGATTGGTGTGGTTTGATACTCACGGAAGAGGTTTGATGCTGCCCAGAATGGTTTGAATCCCTCGGAAGTGATTCGATTTGAAGTGGCCTGAGTATTTCTTGACATTCTATAAAAATTTACTAAGTTTTGATTTAAACCTGCCTTGTAATGAACTTTTTGGCATCCTTAGAGACAGTCTGGAAGGGTTGAGATAAATTAGATAGTTTCTCTACTTGTAGATATGCTACCGTAAGCTTCCCAGCATTGTTTGTATTTGTTTTAATTTGTTGCAAACTCACAAAGTCATGATGAAAACGATATAAGTAATCTTTGAAAACCACATCTAATGCTTAATTACTTTCGAACCCTCGAATCAACAAGAAGTTTTTGTGTGGGGGGATTTTTGTTTATGTAAGCTTTTTTTCGTTCTTTTTTAAATTATTAAACTAAAGTTTGAAATCCTTTCTTTGCTTTGCTGAATAAATATTGCTGTAAAGATAAGAGCAAAACTTTTTTCTTGCTGCTAAACAAAAGTTTAGTTTCTCACATCGACACCCTCCGTCGTCGCCCCCATCTCACCCACTCCCCCAGAGCAGCCTTTCAAACTTTTTTCATCATTTCCTGTAATCTATCACAGACATGACAAACATAATTGAATATGTTTTCATGTTATTTTTTGCCGCTTTGCTGTTGTCTTACGTTTTTGTTCTCCGTGTGCGTCTTGTTAACACTTTCGAGTAAGGAAAACATTTGTTTTCTACTTGTCAAACTCGGCACCACTCCGTGAGTCCACCACACCACCTCTCCTCTCGCTGCAAACATATCAGGGGTGCGCTGCTCTAACCAACCTAATCTGAATGTTTAGCTCAATATATATATATTTTTTGTTACTTCTGTTGTTGTGACACCACAAGGCCAGCCATCCACCCAATCCCTCTTCTTTGTTGCCTTGGAAAGGAATCTGTACGATAACATGTACAAAAAATATGGCTTCACAAACAAAAAAGGAGAAGAGGAAGAATTTAGAAGAGGAGATGTGATGGGGAAAAAACCGAACTGTAGACGTCACATAATAAATTAGCTATGTTAGAGAACGCTCATACATATGATAAACTTCTGCAGCTTCGTCGTCGTCGTCCTCGTCGTTGAGAAAAATGTGAAGTTTTATGGCTGTACTGTTCTAGGTGTTAGTATTGTGTCTGGCACAAGGAGGGTAGGTTGGGAAAGGAAGGGGAAAATCAATAAATAAGGAGATTGGGTTTGAGTCCTTGGGATTCAAACTACTTTTGGTTGCATCAAACCGAAACCAATCACAACAGCTACAACATTTCAGTTTGAATCCCCCGAAGGTGGTTTGGTGGTTTGACTCACTCGGACTGATGTGGTTTGAAGCCTTTGAAAGTGGTTTGACGCTGACTGATGTGGTTTGAATCCCGGAGGGTGGTTTGATGCTGCCTAAAATGGTTTGAATCCCCGAAGGTGATTTGATGCTGTCCAAAATAGCTTGAATTAATCGGACTGATGTGGTTCGAATACATCGAAAGTGGTTTGATGCTACCTGTAGTGGTTTGAATCTCTCGGACTGCTGTAATTTGAAAAACCCGGAAATTCTGGACTGAATATTTCTTTAAATTTTATAAAAAAATTATTAAATTTTGCTTTAAGTCTGTCTAGCACTGATTTTTTTTACTTATTTTGTGACATTTTTAAAAGGTTGAAGTAGCTGACTGATGTGGTTTGATTCCCTTGAAATTGGTTTGATGATGACTGATGTGGTTTGAATCTCCCGAGTTTGTCGCTGAAAGATGTAGTTTGAATCACATAGATTGATTTGGTTTGATTTCAGTTCTCTGCTTATCAAGCATGAAGATTTTATTTTAAACTAAAAGCGAATTGAAACAAGCTACTTTTGGTTGCATCAAACCGCAACTAATCACAACCGTCACAACATTTCAGTTTACCCGATTCTTAACAAACTTCAAGGTTGCTTTTAAAAGTAAAAGGGAATTGGAAGAATTGGATTCATTTGATTTAAGAAATGACAAATTATAAAAGAAATGTAGATTTGGGTTTAATTCCATTGGATTCAAACTACTTGTGGTTGCATCAAACCACAAGAAATCAATTGAAGGGTTTTCTTCCAACTAAAATCATTTTGCAACAGTTGTAAGGAGATTGTAAAGACTTAAATTTAGTTTGGGCTTTAGTCCATTGGATTCAAACTACTTTGGTTGTATCAAACTTCAAGGTTTCTCTTCAAACTAAAAGCGAATTAGAACAATTAGCGAATTGGAAGAAATGGCAAATTATGAAAGAAATTTAGTTGTGGCATCAAACCGCCACAATATTTCAGTTCTCTGGAACCTTATTAAACTTCAAGGCGTTAGATTTTGAAAAGTTATAAGGAGATTGTGAACACTTAAATTTAGTTTTGGATTTACTCCATTTTGGTTGCATCAAACTGCCACAGCATTTCAATTCGCTGGTTGCTTATCAAACTTCAAGGCGTATCTTCAAACTAAAAGCGAATTGGAACAATTTTAAGAGATTGTAAATGTTTTCGGTAACACCTAAATTTAGTTTGAGTTTGAGTCCATTGGATTCAAACTACTTTTGGTTGCATCAAGCTGCAAGAATATTAATTTCATTGGATCTTTATAAAACTTCAAGGCTTCTCTTCAAACGAAAAGAGAATTGGAAAAATTGTATTAATTTGCTTTAAGAAATGACAGATAAGGAAAGAAGTATAGATTTGGTTTAAAGTCCATTGGATGCAAACTACTTTTGATTGCATCAAACCGCCATAACATTTCAGTTCTCTGGAGCATTATCAAACTTCAAGGTTTCTCTTCAAACTAAAAGCGAATTGGAGCAATTGTAAGGAGATTGTTAGTGTTTTCAGTAACACCTAAATTTATTTTGGGTTTGAGTTCATTGGATTGAAACTACTTTTGGTTGCATCAAACTGCAAGAAAATTTCATTTCACTGGATCTTTATAAAACTTCAAGGTTTCTTTTATTTAAGAAGTGACAGAATAAGAAAGAAATATAGATTTGGTTTAAAGTCCATTGGATTCAAACTACCTTTGGTTGTATCAAACCGCACAACATTTCAGTCCTCTGGAGCCTTATCAAACATGACGGCGTCTCTTCAAACTAAAAGCGAATTGGAACAATTGTAAGGATAGTGTAAATGTTTTCTCTAAACCCTAAATTTATTTGGGGTTTGATTCCATTGAATTCAAACTACTTTTGGTTGCATCAAACCACCCCAACATTTCAATTCGCTGGTTGCTTATCAAACTTCAAGGCTTCTCTTCAAAATAAAAGCGTATGGGAACAATTGGATTCATTTGATTTAAGAAAAGACAGATTAAGAAAGAAATAGAGATTTGATTTAAAGTCCATTGAATTCAAACTACTTTTGGTTGCATCAAACCCCGACAACATTTCAGTTTCTGGAGCCTTATCAAACTTCAAGGTTTCTCTTCAAATTAAATGCGAATTAGAACCAATTTCAGTAACACCTAAATTTAGTTTGGGTTTGATTCCATAGGATTCAAACTACTTTTGGTTGCATCAAACCGCCACAGCATTTAAATTCACTGGTTACTTATCGAACTTCCAGGTTTCTCTTCAAACTAAAAGCAATGTAATTCACTTGAATCAAGAAATGATCGATTACAGCGGATTAAAAACCCGTGATCTGTTAAATATTTTCAGATTACCAGGATTTTCATGTTAATACAGCCATAAAATATGGCTTCTTTTTTGGAATTTCTGAAAGCTAAGGTTGTCAAATTTTATAACCCTTTCCCACACTTATCAGACAACTCCTCGTCGGTCCTCGTTCGTGCTGGTGTAGTATGTAGGTTCTCATAAACATGTGTATATGTGTGTGTGTGTGACACTCATAAATCACAGTCACTCATGTTTTGGTCTAAGTATTGCGGATACGACGTAGGGGTGCTGAGTTTGGCGTTTGAGTGGCTGTCTGCCGGATGCTGAGGCATAAACACGGGGAAGCGTTTATTCCTGGCGCGTTCTGTTTTTTTTTTTGGTTCTCTTCTCTTTGTCTTGTTGTTATTGTAGTGATGAAGAAGCAAAACTTCCTTTATAAACACTTAAATATTATGACACCTTCAGAATAAAAACAAAAGAAACCAGAAAAACAGCCAAAGGATAGAGAGCAGCAACACAGCAACACTTTGAAACAAAACACAAAAAAAAAACGTTTCCAAATGAGCCTGAAAGTCTTGAAATGACGCTTTGATAAAGTGTAGTTTTTGTTAGGCGAGCGATCACGCAAACTACGCAAAAGGAACAGTTTCGAGTAGTATGTCTGCAAATCCTCAAAAGATAAGCGCCGTTTATTTGCAGAAAAGAAAAATATGAAAATGTAAACTTTTGAAAGTGGAAAAGCAAATTTCGTGAAATGCCATTTAAACCAGCGAACGACGAATATCTTTATCATCATCCAGTTGTTAGTTTTTTTATTTTTTTGAGTAATTTTCGGCCAGCTTTTGTCTTTTTGTTTGGGGGCTGTTAATAAAAACTCATGGATTTGTCCGTTAATTTGCATATTTTGGTAATAACGTGGAATTTGTTTTTTTAATACCCCAAGCGGTTTAAACTCTATCTCGTTCGCTCTCTGTCGTTCCCCCCTTCGTTTACCAAATATATCCCTAGAAAATGGAAAATATTCGCTGTGGATGTGTATGTGTGTGTAAGGCAGTTGGTTGGCGGGCGGTGGGGGAGAAACGAAAACACATTTTAATGGGATTTTGGGGCGAAATGTTTGTATGATTTCAATTTACACGCCTAATTTCTTGTTAAGGCCACGTCTAATAGAGTTGTAATCCTAGTTAAGCTTTTGCCGCTATGACAACGGAAGTATTCGCAGTAATGCAACACTGAGGGCCAAACGGCGGAGGAGCGAAAACAATATTTATGACACAAAGGGAGAAGAAAGAATGAAATGTTATGAAACGAAATGAAATCAGTGTTTACAGTGGCTCAAGATACATAAATGCAGGAGACAGAGAGAAAGATTGTCATGGATCAAATTGTTTGAGAAGTCAAACATGTACTGAATTAAGCGGGGAGTAGGAATTGAAACGAAAACATCATGAAATAAATCAGTAAGAAAATAATTAAAATTAATAATAAAAGCAATCCATAACGTGGCTACCGGAACCAATAGTGTATATTATAAATGGTCGACATCCATACAAAAAATAAAAATCTGAAATATTAAAGCTAACCTCGAGACAATTGCATTTTTCGAGCCTGCGGAGTTGGCCCAAATTCTTGTTTTCGTCATCTACAGTGCATATCTGGTATTAGTCGAGACCTATCGCTTGTGAGCTACAAACAAAAGTTACGATAAAATAAATAATTTGGGCCGAACTCGCGGGTTCTGAAAACATTACAATTGTCTTCAAGTGCGCTTTAATAATTCGTATCGCATTTGGTGATTTTTTCTGACCAGCTCTAATATTTAATATTTAAAGAATCCACGATTAGAAAATAGCCAACAGCCGGAAGAATACTGATAAACAATTTTTGTGAACACCATATATTCCAACGTCAAACCTCTTGAGTCGAACTTCCAGCACACGCTAATTTTTCAAACTTTTCAGCGCATGCTTCAAGCTTCAGTCTAACCTTTCTTCTTCAACTGTAAGATTCAAACAACTTGGAAGGACTTCAAATGTAAATTTATTCTAAATTCAAATTTCGATCCTCTTAAAACGAACTTCAAGCCGATTTTTGTTTTGCCCTAAGACCTGAAACTGCTCGTAAAGAATTTATTCTTCAAATACAAAACTCAAACAATTTGGAAGGAATATTAAAGCAATTTTATGATAATCCCAATAAATTTTGAATCTCTTGAAACGAAATTCTATCAGGTATTTGTTTCACCCTAAGACCTCAAACTTCTCGTAAAAAAACTTCAAACTGATTCCAGCAACATCGCTCGAACTTCAAACTGGATTTGTGTTTCAAATATTTTCGTCGTCAATCAAACTTCAAGGTTTCTCATCAAACCAAAAGCTATTCTGAACAGTTGTAAGGAGATTGTAGACACTTAAATTTAGTTTGGTTTGATTCAAACTACTTTTGGTTGCATCAAACTTCAAGGTTTCTCTTCAAACAAAAAGCGAATTGGAGCAATTGGATTCATTTGATTTAAGAAATGGTAAATTATGAAAGTAATTGTTATTGGAGTTTAAGCACGGATTCAAACTACTTTTGGTTGCATCAAACCGCCACAACATTTCAATTCTGTAGAGCCTTATCACACATCCAGGCGTCTCTTCAAAATAAAAACGAATTGGAACTATTTTAAGAGGTTGTAAATGTCTTCGGTAAAACCTAAATTTATTTGGGGTTTGATTCCATTGGATTCAAACTACTTTTGGTTGCATCAAACCACCCCAACATTTCAATTCACTGGTTGCTTATCAAACCTCAAGCATTCTCTTCATACTAAAAGCGAATAGGAACAATTGGAGTCATTTGATTTAAGAAAAGACAGATTAAGAAAGAAATATAGATTTTGTTTAAAGTCCATTGGATTCAAACTACTTTTGGTTGCATCAAACCACCCCAACATTTCAATTGCTGATTGCTTATCAAACTTCAAGGCTTCTCTTCAAACTAAAAGCGAATTGGAACAATTGGACTCATTTGATTTAAGCAAAGATAGATTAAGAAAGAAATATAGATTTGGTTTAAAGTACATTGGCTTCAAACTACTTTTGGTTGCAGCAAACTTCGACAACATTTCAGTTTCTGGAGCCTTATCAACCTACAAGTCTCATCTTCAAACTAAAAGCGAATTGGAACAATTTTAAGAGGTTGTAAATGTCTTCGGTGACACCTAAATTTAGTTTGGGTTTGAATCCATTGGAATCAAACTACTTTTGGTTGCATCAAACCGCCACATTTCACTTCGAAATTCAGTCCAATCTTTCTTCTTGAAATGTAAGACTCAAACAACTTGGAAGGAACTTCAGATTAAATTTATAGTAAATTCAAATTTCAAACCTCTTGAAACGAACTTCTATCAGATTTTCAGCGTAAGACGCTCCAAAGGCACTTCAAACTGGTTTCATGTTCATCCTAAGTCTTCCAACAACATGGCACGAACTTCAAACCGGGTTCGTGTTCGCGCTAAGGTTTCAAACATATTCGCTGATCATATATCGAACTACAACTTAACCTTTATTCCCAATTTTATCCTAATCTCAACAAATTTCGAACCTCCTGAAACGAACTTCTTTCATACTTCGAACTAAGCTAAACCTTTATTCTTCAAATGCAATATTCAAACAACTAATCCCAACAAATGTCGAACCTCTTGAAACGAACTTCAATCATACTTCGAACTAAGCTAAACCTTTATTCTTCGAATGCAATATTCAAACAACTAATCCCAACAAATTTCGAACCTATTGAAACGAACTTCAAACTGCAAAGAAATTCATACTGGTTTCGTGGTCATCCTAATACTTTCAATAACATAGCACGAACTTCAAACTGGGTACGTGTTCGTCCTAAAGATTCAAACATCTTCGATCAAACTTCGAACTACAGCTAAACTTTTATTCAACCAATGCAAAATTTAAAAAGCTTTAACCTCAAACTGTTTTTTAATTTAATCTTATCATATCAAACAAATTTCAAATATCTTGAGACGAACAACAAACTTATTTAGCGCTCATAAAATTATTATAGACATTCTTGGAGATAATTTAAACTAAGGGGTGGTGATTCATTTAGACGCTGTTTTCCATTTGCGGCAAAATTTGAATGAAGTTAGTATAAAAAATGAATTTGATGATTCTGTCGGAGCATAATGAAGATTCCGATATCAAATTCTATTTTAAAAGTAAATATCAGAGACTGTTCTTTCGATGCATAATGAAGATGTAAAATGCAAAATTAAATTTATTTTATTTTATTTTTTTATTATGGCCACCTTCCGCAAATCATGATGGAGGTAGTGTGCAACCAAGTTATAAATGTCATCGTGCCATTTGTAAAAAAAATGTACATTCTAAACATCGATGTAAATGGTCTTGAGCCAGAGCAATATCCCAGTTCAAATTAAACTTCAAACCTCTTCAATCATACATTGAACTATAGTCGCACCTTCCCTCGTTTAATGAAAAATGAAAATTAATTATCGACACTTAGACTTCTAGCCACTTCGAACTAACCTCAAACCTCTTGACATGAGCTTCAAACTAACGCCTCGAACATAAGTCTAGCAAACCCTCTTCATCCAATGATAAATCAAATTGATGTTCATCTCAGACATCTCTACAACTTGGAACAAATTTCACACCATTAGAAACTAATTTGAGAAAAGGTTTCATGTTCTTTAGAGGGCTTCAAACCTCATCATCCATTTATCGAACTTTAGTCGTACTTTTCCTCTTCCAATGAACAATGAAAAATGATTAGTCAAACAACTTTAAACTATTTCAAAATAATTGCATCTTAAAACTTAGAAATCCCACAACTTGGAATAAAATACAAACCTCTTGACATGAGCTTCAAACTAGTCGGGGAAAACATTAGAATGAAGTTAGCTTTGGCAAGAAAATGACAGGGATTGTTCTTTTGGGTCATAATGAATATTCTAATTTTTTCAATTCTATTTTAAAAGTTTGCAAAACAATAAATGGATACATTCTTCAAATTTAATTAATATTCAACCTAAGTCTCTCAACAACTTCGAACAAACTTCAAATCAATCAAACTAGTTTGAAGTTTTTTTCACGATCTACGCAAGGCTTCAAACCTCGTCATGCATTTATCGAACTTAAGTTGTACCTTTCTTCATTTAATGAAAAATGAATGAAATGATTAGTCATTCATTTTATCTATTCGGTCAATGGACTGACTAAAAATTTATTATAAAATATACTTCAAACTAATTTCATGTTCCAACTTAGACATCCAACAACTTCGAACATACTTCTAACCTTTTGACATGAGTGTCAAACTAGCATCCTCCTCCAACATACATCTGTCAAACCCTTCATCATCCAAGGCTGATCTCAAACTTAGGTCTCAAAGCAACTTCGAACAAACTTTTAACCATTAGAAAGTACTTTGAAATAGTATTTTTTGTTTTACGTAAGGCTTCAAACCTCATCAAACATATATCGAAATTTAGTCGTACCTTTCCTAGTCCAATGAAAAATTAAAACTGATTGGTTGCAAAACTTTAAACTACTTCAACTAAATTTCATGTTCAAACTAAGACATCCAACCACTTCGAACAAATTCCAAACCATTGGAGACTAATTTAACAAAGGTTTCATGTGCCAAAATAGGGCTACAATATTCTTCAATCAAACATAGAACTTTCCTCATCCAATGAAAAATGAGTAGTCAAAAAGCTTTAAACAACTTCAAACAAATTTCATGTTCAACTATATACATTTAACTACCTCGAACAAACTTCAGACCACTTGACATGAGCTTCAGACTAGCATCGTCAACCTACTCGAACATATATTTATCAAACACTTCATCAAATTCATGTTGCTCCTAAGTGTCCCAACAACTTCGAACAAACTTCCAAACATTGCACAATAATTTGAAATAGGTTTCGTGCTCTACGCAAGGCTTCAAACCTCATAAAACATATATATGTCTTTCTCCCTCCTCATCCAATAAAAATTGGTTAGTCAAACAGTTTTAAACTACTTCAAACTAATTTCATGTTCAATCTTAGGCATACAACCACTTTCAATAAACTTCAAACCTCTTGACATGAGCATCAAACTAGCATCGAACATCTTTCAAATCCTTCATCATCTACTCCTATACTCAAATAGAAGTTCAACTTAGGTCTTCCAACAATTTGGAACAATTGGAGACTACTTAAGAAAAGGGTTTCTATTTTACGTAAGGCTTCAAACTTCATCAAACATACATCGAACTTAGCTCATCCAATGAAAAATTAAAATGAATTAGACAAATAACTTTAAACTACTTCAAAGTAATTTCATGTTCAGCCTTAGACATCCAACCACTTTCAATAAACTTCAAACCTCTTGGCATGAGCATCAAACTAGCATCGAACATTTATCAAACCTTTCATCATCCAATGCTACACTCAAATTGATGTTCAACTAAGGTCTCCCATCAACTTGGATCCATTGGAGACTACTTAAAAAAAGGTTTCCCGTTCTACTTAAGGCTTGTAACCTTTTCAATCATATATCTATATTTTGTCGTAGGTTTCCACCCCTCCAATGAAAATTTTTATTTTTCATCGAACTTTAGTCATACCTTTCCTTATCCAATGAAAAATTAAAATTGCTTAGTCAAATTACTTTAAACTACTTGGAACTAATGTCAGATTCATCCTTAGACATCCAACCACTTCACACATATTTCAAACCTCTTGGTGTGAGCTTCAAACTAGGACCGAGTTTACCATAAAACATAAACCTCCTCGAGCTTAATTCAGTTAAAACGTTTATCAACTTCAGACATCCAACCACTTCACACATATTTCAAACCTATCGACATGAGCTTCAAACTAGCATCGTTTTCATCATAAGACGTCACCTCGGACATACATATATTGATATTTTACAGTCAAACAACTTTACTTTGAACTAATATCATGGTCAACCTTAGACATCCAACGAACAAACTTCAAACCTCTTGGTATGAGCTTCAAACTAGCATCGTGTTCGCCATAAGACGTCAAACTCCTCGAGTATAAATCAGTCAAACGGTTCATCAACCTTAGACATGCAACCACTTCGAACATACTTCAAACCTCTTGATATGAGCTTCAAACTAGCATCGTTTTCATCATAAGATGTCACCTCGGACATATATCCATCGAAAGCTTGATCATCCAATGCTTAACTCAAATTGATAATTCGAATTGGTTTCATACTCATCCTAAGACTTCCTAGGGCAATGCGTTCTTCATTCTATCCACGGATAAAGATACTCCCGTACACACAACCGATAACTGCAAAAACAAAAAGGCAACTTCTTGAGGAAAACAATACTATGGAACTGGAATTTATGGCGAATCTTCGATTCTGAACAGAGCCTCTGGTCTGTCGCTGCAAAATTTGCTATAATCGTCTTTGACAGCCGAATCAATTTTTGGGCAAAAAAATTATAAAATTTTAAAATATAAAAAAATTTCATTGTTTTGAGTTCATTGAATAAATAACATTTCGGATCAATCATATTTGAATAGAAACATTATATGATCGGCCTCCAAAATATTTTGATATAAGAAAATATATGCTGCTCATTCCACCACCATCTATCTCAATAACCATGACTTCCTGCGGCGCTTCCTTCCCCTCTTTCCAACTAATGTGTAGAACAGTTTCCCATTACCTTCCCTAATTGGTCTCGCCGTCAATAGGAAATCGAAAATTCCCCAGCGACAAGACATTCCAATGGCATGCCATTCATTGAAACCGAACAAACACCTTCTCAACCAAAAGGAACGGAACGCAACGAATAGAAAAGGAAAATCACTGTGAAAACTATAACTTCCTAACAATTTACACTCTACAAAGGTCCTTTTGCTATGGCACCATCAAAACATCTTCAATCATACCTGTCAATATGCCGCAGCATTTTTCTAAGCGGAAATTAAAAAATAACCATTTAGGTAAAAGCAGAGCGGGCGGTCGCAGGACAGTCAATCGAACCACGAACCACCATGAATGCCAACGGAGAAAATGCCAAGCAACCAAAGGATCTTAACGATTTTAAATGTTCGCAGCAATACTTTGCGGTAACGTAACTCATTACTGGCAAATGACAGAAGAAATAAATGATAAGAACTGGTTGCAGCGCAAAAGAAAAAAAAAAACTCAAATAGAAACAGCATATAACGAAGACAGGAAAAGAAAGCAGACGAACAAAGGAAATATAAAAACGAAACGACGACTTTAATTTAAACGATAATGCTGTTTTTTGTGGGGGGGAGGACTTTTCTTTTAATATTTTAAATATATTTTGGAGCAAGGAAAATTCCCTTAAAGGGCAGGAAATTAGTTGGCAGAATTAAATGGAATCATTTGAGGAAAGTTTGCAGACAGACAGAACGTGGTTGCATTAATTTTCAAACAAGAAAATAAAATGCAGAAAGTTGAAAAAAAAACTTCAAAGCAAGCAAGCAAAGGTTGTTTGAGGTCTGTTGGTGTCATTGGTTTGAAATACGTGGAAATTATCGTTTGTGTGTCAAACGGTAACAAAGAGAAGTCGAGAAAGTTTTAAGGTCATACCAGAGACTCTAAGAAAAATATCGGAAACAAATTTGGAAGTACGCACGAGGATATTTGAGGTGGTAATAAAACGTTTGAAGTTGAAAAGTTTGAAGAAAATATATTTTTTTAATATTAGCCCCCCCGAGATTTTTGTTTTATTTTTATTCCTTTTAAAATAAATAATAATAATTCTAGTGGAAATTTTGTTTTACCAAAAAATATGGAGATTTGTTGTTTGTCGATCAAAAATATGTTGTGGCCAGACTGCAACAAATACACGGAGAAAAACTGTTGTTAAATATAAATTTTGATTTGACTTGATTTCTAAATCAACTTCAATTCATTGAAAACTAATTAGAAAAAAGGTTCATGTTCTGCGTATAAACTCTTCTAACATCGAACTTTAGTCGTACCTTTTCCCATCCAATGAAAATTGATAAGTCAAATAAATTTAAACTATTTCAAACTAATTTCATGTTCAACCTTAGACATCTAACCACTTCGTACAAACTTCAGTCAGACGTCAGTCAACCTCCTCGAACATAAATCAGTCAAACTATTCATCATTCTTACAACCTCAACCACTTCGAAAAAGACTTCAAACCTCTTGAAACGAGACTTCAATCAACCTCCTCGAACATACATCAATCAAACTCAAATTGATATTTCAAACTGCCTGAAGTGAACTTCAAACCTCATACAACCTCATCAAACCTTTGATACATCGAACTTGAGTCACACCATTCCCCACCCAATGAAAAATTAAAATTGATTAGTTAAACTGTTTCAAACTAATTTCACGTTCAACCTTAGACATACAACCACTTCGAACCAACTTCAAACATCTTGAAATAAGCTTCAAACTAGCATCGTGTTAATCATAAGACTTTCTCGAACATAAATTTATCAAATCGTTTATCAACCTTAGACATCCAATCACTTTCAACAAACTTCAAACCTTAAGACATGAGCTTCAAACTAGCATCGTGTCCACCATAAGACGTCACTCAACCTCCTCGAACATATATCAATTAAACCCTTCATCACATCCTATGTTAAGCTCAAATTGATATTTCAAACTGCCAGAAGTGAAATTCAAACCTCACCTATTTATTAGTCAATTTTCACTTTTCATTGGATGAAGAAGGATACGACCAAAGTACGATGTATGCTACTTCAAACTAATTTTCTCTGTTCTACCTTAGGCATCCAACCACTTCGAACTAAATTCAAACCTATTGACATGAGCTTCAAACTAGCATCGTGTTTTCCATAAGACGTTTGTCAGCCTCCTCGAACATACATCAATTAAACCCTTCATCATCCAACGCTAAACTCAAATGATAAATGATATTTCAAACTGCCTTGAAGTGAACTTCAAACTAGTTTCGTACTCATTCTAAGACTTCCTATCATCCTTCGTTCCTACCACACACGATAAGTTCCACCCGACATCTTAAAAGATTGGAAAGAGGACCATAATTTCAACACCTATCTATAGATATTTTACAAATAGACTATGAATACAGGAGTTCAAGTGTGTTTGATACAAAAGAAAGAGGTTTTATCGCAACGATATAATTTGGGAACTATTTTGAATTTAGTTCGTCTCCTATGAAGAGGTTTGAAACCGAAGGATGTCTTCTTCAAAAATTGTAATCTCTCAAGATTAGAAAGAGGATAATCTATCCATAGAAAAATTTTCAAATAGTCATTGTTTTCTCTGGATATCGTCCGTCACTCAAATGTGTTTGATTCACACGAATGAGGTTTGATCGCAACGAAATAAGTTGGGAACTAGTTTGAATCTACTTTGACTCATGTAATGAGGTTTGAAAACGAAGTATGTTTCATATTGTCCTCTTCTAAAATTGTCAGCTCTCAAACAAGCAGGAGTTCAAGATGCTTGATTCAACTGAAAGAGGTTTGATTGCAAAGAAATAAGTTAGGAACTAGTTTGAATCTACTTTGAATCATATGAAGAGGTTTGAAGCCCAAGCATGTTTCAAATTGCCTTCTTCAACAATTGTCATCTACCACGAATAGATATAGAATCTACTTCCAACGTCTATCCATAGATATTTTTCAATTAGGCGTTGTTTTATCCGCTGGAATACTGTGTTTAATTCGAACGGAAGAGGTTTGATCGCCACGAAAAAGTTGAAAACTAGTTTGACGAAGGGTTTGAAACTGAAGTGTGTTCAAAATTGTCGTCTTAAAATTTGTCAGCTGTAACAGAAACAGAAGTTCAAGTGTGTTTGATTCAAACGAAAGATGTTTGATCACGACGAAAGAAGTTGTTGGAACTAGTTTGAGTGTAGGGTGACTCCTATGAAGGGGATTGAACCTGAAATAAGTTTCAAATTGTCACCTCTTAAGATTAGAGAGAGGATCATAATTTCAAAATCTGCACATATATATTAACCAAAAAGACTTTGTTTTCTCCGTTAGCATGTTAGCAATCATCTCTCAAATAAACAGTAGTTCAAGAGTGTCTGACCCACGCGACAAAGGTTTGACCACAACAAAAAAAGGTGGGAACTAGTTTGAATCTAATTTAACACCTATAAAAAGGTATGACATCGAAGTATGTATGTTTCATATTGTCTTTTCATCTCGCAAACAAACAACAGTTCAAGTGTGTTTGACTCAACCGAAAGATGTTTGATTCAAATGAAAGAAGTTGGGAACTAGTTTGACTCCTATGAAGAGGTTTGAACCCGAAGAATGTTTCAAATTGTCTCTCTTTAAAGTTTGTCGTCATTTGGGACAAAAATGTATTCGTTACAAGTAAAGTAACTATGTCTTCAAGTAAGTACATTATTTTACAGGCTATATTGGATAATATAAAGTATAATTTCAATATTTCCATAAAACCAACTTTTTTTAGAAAATAACTAATTCACCATTTTCGCCATATAATTTAAAAAATAGAAAAGAATAATAGTCATGTTGCGATACTTATATTCTACCCCACAGCATGCTCAAGCAATTCTGATTGAATATTTTAAAAAGAATCTATCTCTTCCCAAAATTACTTTTCAAACTGAGAACTTACGCCAAAAACGAAAAACTTTGAAATCTTTGCGATTAATGGCTTTGCCAACGAAGCGAAGACATTTTCCGTAACGCTAAATTAAATTTAAACTTCGTTTTGATTAAATGTTTACTGGAGTTGAACGTCGTCGTCGTCTTCTTCCCTTACTTGCTTAGACTACAATATCTGAAAATAGGCAAAAAAGATAAAGAAGCAGAAGAAATGAGAAGGACTCATAAAATTAATAGAGTTTTGCATTTTGTATATCTTCAATTGAGAGTGAGTATTCAGCCATTTTGCTTCATTTTCGTTTATGTGGCACACAAAGTTGTCAAGTAATTGATGAAATGACATTAACTGCAAAAGTTTTGCCAATACCCATTCCAAATTGATGGCAGCACTCTCTACCAATCTCTCCCACGCTATCCGTTCAAGATGAATATTTTTTTCGGTTTCTTTGAAAAAAGGACGACTTTGGAGTTTTAGCTTGCGAGGCAAATGTGGAAGAGGCTGGCTGGCGGGATGGAGAACGAGCACATAATTGTCAAATGTCAACCATATTTTATTTTTGTTTGGTCGTGCGTTTCTTCTCAACTTTGGCCTTCTGCAAATGATAAAGATTTTCCGACGTTTCGTTTTATGAGTCTCAGCCGCCATCCTTCGCCTCCTTTTGAAGGCATCATCCACCATCATCAACGCAACCTCTTTATGTGAATTTCATTCTAAGAAGCGAAAGTCAATTTTTCTTCTGGCGTTCGACGTTTTTTCTCTTTTGCCTCGCTGACATCCAATTCAAATTTATTAGAAATGCGTTCAATTTCATTCGTTTTTTTTTGTATTGGAACTGCCGCCGCTTTGGTAATTTGTGTGTGTGTGGCTGTGTGATTGCCGTACGAAATGGAAATTCCATTGGTATTCAATTGTATGCCAATTCCATAATCGAATCGTAACGCAGTGGTAGCGGGAAAAAAGACGACAAGAAGAATGTCATTCCCACGCATTGTTCTTGTCGAGCAGGCAGAATTTGTTTCACAGAATAATTTAAATAAAAAAACGCACCATTCGGAATTGTCATTCTCGCTGCCAACAACACCAGCATGGCATTCCGAGGAGCTTTCTTCTCTTCTTTTTTGGAATGTGAAAATAAATGAATTTAAATTGTCGCAAAAGAGCAATTTAAAAAGATATTTTGTGGCATTAACAAGCATGAACAGAGAGGTGTGTGCTCTTTGCATTGCTTATCAGTCATCGGGGGAACTTTGTGATATGCTGCCGATGATATTAGCAATTGGTTTCTATGGGGTCCTTAATGTATTGCAAATGTTAAATGTCATCAAGGATATTGATAAGAAAAAACAGAAATCGTGAGTTCCAATATTTCCTTTTCCAGCTCTTAAACACAAACGGCAGTTCAAAAGTGTTTGATCTGAACGAAAAAAGTTGGGATCACCAGTTTGACTCCTATGAAGAGGTTTGAAACCGAAGTATGTTTCAAATTATCATATTCTAAAGTTGTCAGCTCTCAAACAAACAGGAGTTCAAGTGTGTTCGATTCAAACGAAATTTGATTCCAACGAAAAATTTTGACAACTAGTTCAACTCCTTTGAAGAGGTTTGAAAACAAAGTATATTTCAAATTGTCATCTCTCAAACAAACAAGAATTCAAGAGTTTTTGTTTCAATGGAAGATGATTGATCCCATGGAAGGAAGTTGTGAACAAGTTGGACTCCTACGAAGAGATTTGATACCGAATTATGTTTCAAATTGTCTTCAAAAGTTTTCAGTTTTCTAAAAAAACAATAGTTCAAATGTGTTTGATTCAACAGAAAGATTTGATTCGAACCAAAGAAGTTGGGAACTGGAGGTTGGAAGCCGAATTATGTTTAAAATTGTCTTCTTCAACAATTGCCAGCTCTCAAACAAACAGAAGTGCAAGTGTGTTTGATTCAACCGAAACAGGATTGATCCCAAGGAAAGAAGTTGGGAACAAGTTTGAATCTAGTTTGACTCCTATAGAGAGGGTTGAAACCGGAAAATGTTTCAAATTGTCAGCTCTCAAGCAAACGGGAGTACAAAAGTCTTTGTTTCAAACGAAAGAGGTTTGATTCCAACGAAAGAAGTATGGAACTAGTTTTACTCCTGCGAAGAGATTTGAAACTGAAGTATGTTTCTAATTGTCTTCAAAAGTTTTCAACTCTCAAACAAACAAGAGTTCAAATGTGTTTCATTCAACGGAGAGAGGTTTGATTCCAACGAAAGAAGTTGGGAACTAGTTTGAATCCAGTTTGACTCCTTTAAAGAGGTTTGAAACCGGAATATGTTTCAAATTGTCTTCTTCAGCAATTGTCAGCTCTCAAGAAAACGGGAGTATAAAAGTATTTGTTTCAACCGAAAGAAGTTGTAAACTAGTTTGACTTCTGTGAAGAGTTTTTAAACCGAAGTATGTTTCTAATTGTCAGCAATTACCAGCTATAAAACAAACAAAAGTTCAAGTGTGTTTGACTCAACCGAAAGATGTTTGATCCCAAGGAAAGAAGTTGGGAAATAGTTTGAATCTAGTTTGACTCCTATGAAGAGGTTTGAAACCGAAGTATGTTTCTAATTGTCATCTTCAGCAATTGCCAGCTATCAAACATACAGAAGTGCAAGCGTGTTTGATTCAACCGAAACAGGTTTGAGCCGAAGGAAAGAAGTTTGGAACAATTTTGAATCTAGTTTGACTTCTATAAAGAGTTTTGAAACCGAAGTATGTTTCAAATTATCTAATTCACATATTGTCATATCTCAAGTGCGTTTGATTCAACCGAAAGAGGTTTGAATACAACGAAGGAAGTCGGATTGTAGCTTAGGTCTAAGTGTTTGACTCTTATGAAGAGGTTTGAAACCGAATTATGTTTCAGATTGTCCTAAAAAAACGTTTATCTCTCAAACAAAAAGGAGTTCGAGTGTTTTTGAATCGTCAGAAAGTGGTTTGATCCGACCGAAAGAAGTTGGCAACTAGTTCGAATCTAGTTTGTCTGCAATGAAGAAGTTTGAAATCGAATTATGTATCAAATTGTCTACTTCAAAAGTTGTCAGCTCTCAGTTGTTGTCAGGAGTTCAAGTGTGTTTCACTCAACCGAAAGAGGTTTGATACCAACGAAAGATGTTGGGATCTAGTTTGACTCATTTGAAGAGGTTTGAAACAAATGTATGTTTCAAATTGTCTTCTTCAAAAAATGTAAGTTCTAAAAAAACAACAATTCAAGTGAGTTTAATTCAACCGAAGGAGGTTTGATTCCAACGAAAGAAGTTTGAATCTAGTTTGAGCCATATATGTCTTCTTCAAATGTTGCCTGCTCTCAAATAAACAGATGATCAAGTGTATTCGATTCAACCGAAAGAGGTTTAATTCCAACGAAAGAAGTTGGGAACTAGTTTGACTCCTATGAAGAGGTTTGAAACCGAAGTATGTTTATAATTGTCTTCTTCAATAATTGCCAGCTCTCAAACAGACAGAATTGCAAGTGTGTTTTATTCAACCGAAAGATGTTTGATCCCAAGGAAAGAAGTTGGGAACTAGTTTGAATATAGTTTGAGGATATTTGAAACCGAATTATGTTTCAAATTGTCTTCAAAAATTGTCAACACTTAACAAAATAACAGTGCAAGTGTGTTTGATTCAACTGAAAGAGGTTTGATGCCAAAGAAAGAAGTTGGGACCAAGTTTGACTCCTATGAAGAGGTTAGAAACCAAAAATTGTCTGATCTCAAACAAACAGATGCTGAAGTGATCCTAAGGGAAGAAGTTGGGAACAAATTTAAATCTAGTTGGATCTAGATCAAATTTAAATCTAGTTGCCGTATTCGAAAATTGTCAGATCTAAAAAAATGGAGTTAAGTTTGTTTAATTCCAATGACAGAGGTTCGATTAAAAAAAAAGTACTTGGAAACAATTTTGAATCTAGTTTGACCCCTGTGAAGAGGTTTGAAACCGAAGTAAGTGTCAAATTTTCTTTTTCAAAAGTTATGTGCTCTCAAACAAAATGCAAACAAAAGTGTCTGATGCAACTAAAAGAGGTTTGAACTCAAAAGATGAAGTTGGAAACTGCTCCGAAACTAGTTTGAATCCTATGAAGTGTCAAATTGTATTTTTCAAAAGTTGTTTGCTCTCAAACAAGATGCAAACAAAAGTGTCTGATGCAACAAAAAGAGGTTTGAACTCAAAAGTGGAAGTTGTAAACTACTCCGAAACTAGTTTGAATCCTATGAAGAGGTTTGAAACCGAATTGTTTCAAGTTGTCTTCTTCAAAAATTGTCGTCTTTCATAGAAACATGAGATCAAGTGTGTTCGATTCAAAAGAAAGAGTTTGAAAACAATTTTTAAGCTTTCCACATCCGAAAGCAGCATAACAACAATTTAATACCCTTGAGGAACGCCATGGCTTTCATGCATGCACTCTTTCGTACCCTGCCATGCCTCATTTCATTACTGGCCAATTTAATTAAAAAATAATTTGCACAAAAATGTAGGGATCTACTAAAAAATGCAAATACTGCATTAAAACAAATGAATGAACCCCACCGCCAGCCTTTTGCTGAAAACGAAACGAACAGGGGAAAAAAGACATTAAAAATATTGACTTAACCCATACATGCACGTTGTGTGAAAAAAAAAATGGGGAGGCGACACCCATATGACCATTAGGCCAAATGAAAGTCCGCCAATGGCTATTAAACCGAAAAACTGTGGCAACGAAAAGGCACAAAAAAACCAACAGACAAAACCAAAATAAACATGCATTTATATTTATACCGACGAAAATTAACGACAAATAATATGCATGTATGTATGTATGGATATTTCGACTTGCGCGACAACACCAAAAGCGAAAATAAATGAAATACATACACGCAGGCACACACACACGCTCAATAAATTCCAATCATATGGATATGTACATACATATGTTTATCATATGATAAATGTGTACTTAAACAGATAAATAAATATACTAAGGTGTACCGCAGGAATAGTGGCAAGAGGATAGGGAAAAAATCCTTGTACTAAAATTTGAATAAACTAAACATATAAGAGGGGAAAACTTGAAGTTATTGCTAATGCTAACTAATACACAAAGAGGAATGAATTTTTTAGTATTTTTAACAGACATTCCCCTCTTTTATTTGACATCCATAGCGCCGGTGTATGACTCTAGTTTCATGTTTATATGTTCTATATTTTTAGAAAAATCTACATTTTATGAAAAAAACTTTATTTTTAGAAAAAATCTATATTTTTAGAAAAAATCTATATTTTTAGAAAAAATCTACATTTTTAGAAAAAATCTTTATTTTTTTGAAAAAAAAAATAATATTAAAAAATCAATTGAAAAAAATATTTTTAGAAGAATTCTATAATTTTTTGAAAAAAAAAAATCATTACTTTAAAAGAAGAATTCAATATTAAAAAAATATATTTTATTTCAATATTTTCTATCAAAGATGACAATTTTTGAAAGACAATTTGAAACAATTCGTTTTCAAACCTCTTAATAAGAATCAATAAGATTCAGAGTAGTTTCTAATTCTGCTTTCGACTTCTAATCTCTAACAGGTTGAATGAAACACACTTAAGCTCATGTTTGTTTGAAAGATGAAACTTTTTAGGATGACACTCTGAAACATACTTCGATTTCAAACTTCTTCATAGGAGTCAAACTAGATTCAAACTTGTTCCCAACTTCTTTCCTTGGGATCAAACCTATTTCGGTTGAATCAAACTCACTTGAACATCTTTTTGATTGAAAACATACAATTTGAAGAAGACAGTTGGAAACACATTTTCATAGGAAATTAAAAGTCCTGTAAAATTAACAAATGATCACCAAATGAAAAACAAAGTACAGAGATTTTCTGTATACAATCTCTAGTTCCATGATTATAGAGCAAAATTGTCCAACGGGCCATCCTTATATTTATATATTTATACATACTACGTATAACGAGAAAATATATTTAAAAATATGCCCGCTCACAACACACGATGATATAAACAAATAAACAGCGCAAAAACGCCGAAACTCCAGCCGCCAACACAACAGCAAAAAAAAAAAAAAAGAAATGAAAATGAAAATTATATTTCATTCATATACAGGACCCGAAAAAACCGGGGCGAAGTGAATTAAACTACACGAAATATGTCAACAGCATAGCAGGCAAAAAAACAAAAAAATCAAGTGTTTTGCGCCAAAAAGCATAAATGGCGGCGAAATGGAATGAGGCAGCGACAATTATTATTTAAATGTATAATGAAATATTAAAAACGTATTCCCAGTTTTTTTCGGTTGCTGATGATGGTATGTGTGTGGTGTCGGAGAAATGAGCAACAACGACATATATTTGAAACTCAAATCATGTTGTTTTATAGAAGGACCCTAAATAGATTACAAACCCTCTTGTGGCATTGGAAAAAGTCAATCAAATGTTAATCAGTTTGTGCATTGTGCCGATCTTTGATAACGATGTAATTTGTGACGACCACAACAAAATGTTAATGGGAATCAGATATGCGGGAAAAACGTGTCACAGGATATTCACTTATTTTCACTTTTTCCATGTGTCCTGATTTATATGAAACTTGGCGGAGTTATAGCAGCGACAAATGTCTATATCATTAGGGTGATTCTTATTTTGAAAATTTGTAAATACACATTAGTTTTTTCTTAGTTTCTCCGATAAACTGAAATTTCAATTGCATTCGTCGCAAAGATGTAGCTGTTTGATGAGAATTTAGGGTACAGATGTAGCTATTCGCTGAGATATAATAAAAACTTTCTTTATCAATATGGCTGTTTTTCTTTAAGACTGGATAACTAAGCTGCGATAACAAAAATCTAAATAAAATGTTAAAATTTCACTGAAAACAAAAAATTATTTTTTAAAATTGTCGACAAAAGCAATGGGAATGTATGTGAAAACAAATTTTGAAAAAATAATTTCGTGTTAAAAAGTTTTGACTTGGCCTGGTTAATTATCCAGTGTAAGTCAAAATTATCCCCATTCGCCCCATTCTCCGCCCAAATGTACAAATTTCGAAAAAACCCTTTATCCCTTCATAGTCCGAATGCATACACCGAATTCCATGATTCTATCAGCGGCCATTTTGTTGGTACAATTTTTATCCCCTTTTTCCAATTTTGCCCCCTCAAGAGTACGACATCTAAAAGTACGAATTTTGGAAAAAACGTTTTATTTTTCGTGTCCACGCAGTCAGAGGAATGTATACCCCGAATTTCATGATTCTAGCTGCTGTCATTTAGTAGGTACTATTTTTATCCCCTTTTTCCATTTGAACCCCAAAAAGTACGAATTTTTGAAAGATCTTTTATTTTACGTGTCTACGCAATCAGAGGAATGTATATATCGAATTTCATTATTCTAGGTGCAGCCGTTAGGTTGGTGCTATTTTTATCCCTCTGTCCCCATTTAACCCCTTAAAAGTACGAATTTAGAAAAAATCATGTATCTACTCTATTAGAGGAATGTACATGCCAAATTTCGTGTTTCTATCTGTTGTCGTTTGATTGGTACCATTTTCATCCCTTTTTGTCCCATTTCGCCCCCTACAAATAAAAAGCACTCTATGGTGCCCTTTTATGCTATAAAGGGAATGCGCATTGCAAATATCAAGTAAATAAAGGGTGATTTTTTAAGAGCTTGATAACTATTTTTTTAAAAAAAACGCATAAAATTTGCAAAATCTCATCGGTTCTTTATTTGAAACGTTAGATTGGTCCATGACATTTACTTTTTGAAGATAATTTCATTTAAATGTTGACCGCGGCTGCGTCTTAGGTGGTCCATCCGCTTAGTCCAATTTTGGCATTTCCACGTTTTTGAGTAACAGAGACCCAATTGGTGCGAACGGCGACGAATCGAAAATTGGTGGTCATCATTAACACTGGCCGATACAGCTGCGATATTTTCTTCAGTTCGCACTCTACGTAAGCGTGTTGGTGGTTTAATGTCCAACAATGTAAATTTGGTGCGAAATTTAGTCACAATAGCCCGAATAGCCGCTTCAGTGGGTCGATTAAACTGACCATAAAATGGAAGCGCGCAATGAACTTTCTTAACAGAGCACGCATTTTGATAATAAAATTCAATAATTTGCAAGCGTTTTCGTTTGTAAGACGATTCATGATGAAATGTCAAAGCATACTGTGCATCTTTCTCTTTGACACCATGTCTGAAATCCCACGTGATCTGTCAAATACTAATGCATGAAAATCCTAACCTCAAAAAAATCACTCTTTACAAGCTAATATGTTCATAAAATATTAGGGGTATTTTCAGTTCATGTGAGGGAAAAATTTTTCCCTCTGGGCCGATTTCGTCCACTTTCAATCCCAACCGATCTACAACCATAAGACACATTTAGGAAAAATGTGAACCTCCTAGCTCATTTCGTTCGGCCGCTATCGTGCTTTCAACAGACAGACAGACGGACATGGCTATATCGTCTTAGAATTTTACCACGACCCAGAATACATATACTTTATGGGGTCTCCGATGAATATTTAAAGGTGTTACAAACGGAATGACAAAGTGAATATAGCCCCATCCTGGAGGTGGAGGGTATAAAAACTATATTGTTTTAAAAAATAAGACAATTCGGTTTCAAACCTCTTCATAGGAGTCAAACTCGATTCAGAATAGTTTTCAAACCCTTCTAACCTCTTTCGGTTGAATCAAACACACTTGAGCTCCTGTTTGTTTGAGAAATGAAACTTTTTAAGAAGAACCACTTTCGGTATAAATTTATGGTTTTTATTTGTTCGTGCTATACGTCATTTTTTCAAAAAATCAATAATTTTTTAAAATATAGATTTCTTTTTTTAATATGTTTTTTTTTTGAACTGGGATATTGTCCTGGCACAAGACCATTTTTTTTGTAAATGAATTTGCATTCTATAAAATATAGATGCAAAATGGTATTGAACCACGACAATATCCCAGTTCAAAAAAATCAATTTAAAAAAATCTATATTTAAAAAAAATCAATATTTTTTGAAAAAAAAAAATGCCGTATAGCAACGAAAAATAAAAACAATAAAAAATCTATTTCGATTCGGGAAATGTCATTGCGAATCTAACCCAAAATTAAATATCGACAAGTTTCTATCTCGGTTCCTTTTGACATTCAAAAAAATGCACAAAATAATAATACACTGTCAGCTTAAAGGTATTAAAATGGTAAAATATGCTTTTAAAATCTAGTAAATTGAAACATGGAGTCTCAAGATATTTGCTAAGCTAAGAAATCAACCAATACCTTTGGCCGCAATTTGTATGCATCAAGTCGCGATGATGTTTTCATGTTAGGAAAACATCTAAAATATTTAAATATTTGTATTTTTAAAATATTAATGCATTTTTAATCTGTGATCATTCATCTCGCATGAAAATATATTTTTAATTTGTTCATTAATGTTTAGATATTGCTATCGAGCTTTGAAAATTTTTAAATATACATTTGTGTTTCCTCACTATAGCTGATATCTCAGAAACTATTGAAAATTCCATTATGATATTCTAAGAGTACCCGAGAGAAACATTTCAATATATTTTGTATTTAATAATATTAATAAAAACCGGTTTATAACCTGGTTTTTATGAACTTAAATTCGCGTCCAGCTTAGAACAAATAAAAAAACCTAAATTTATTCCGGTTTGGGAATTTCATTGCAACTAAAATGCGAATCTTATCCCAAATTATTCTAAATCGATTTGTATAATAAATCAAGTTTCTATATCCCACCCTCTATATTTTAAGCATTCAAAATAAATGCACTAAGTCATAGCAACTTGTATCAGTTTAAATATATTTTTAAAATCCCATAAGTTGAAATATGAACTCTTAAGATACTTTCTAAGCTAATAAATCGCACAGCGGTTCAGAATCGAAATCCATCGGACAATATTCAATAACTTTTGTTCTTGTAAACATATTTGAGTTCCTATGAAAATTGAAATTATCCAGTTTTGCAGGGGATGTACGAAATTGTACTCTCTGAAGATAGGATACATTTAGTGCGAAGTCAGATTTTTTTTCATATTTTCAAAATTTGAAAACGGTGAAAATCTGTAATAAGAAAAAAAAAATAAAAAATAAAAATATTTTTTTGGCACATTATGAGCAAATACGTAAAATAATGCTAAAAAAAATTACAGAACTCAAGAATATTTACTAGAACATTGAATTTTGGCCGATGTATTTTGAATCTGAACCAGTGTCTGACAGGAAGTAGGCTTCATATTAATTTTTTAAAAAATTTTAAATTGTATTTTTAAAATGGATTTTTCAAATTTTAATGAAGTTTTAACCTATGATCATCAAACGTAGACATATTTCTCGACTTTGGACAAAGTTGCTAAGACGGGCTGAAATTGGAATAAATATTTGGATTTTTAAAATTACAATGAAGCTTGAAACTGTGATCAAAAAACGCAGACATTATTTACGAGTTTGTATAATGCTGCAGATAAATGACTGGAGTTGGAATGATGTTTAATGCTGTTTGCACAAAGTTGCACGTGACCGAATGAAGTTGAAAGCTGTACGACAGCACTTACTGGACTTGGACACATGAAGCTAGAGATGATATGTAGAATAACTGTGTACTCAGTTTTTCATTTGGTGATCTTTTCTCCTCATTTGACGGTACTTCAAAGTTTTAAGGATACACAAATATAAGTTTTCAGGACGATAAATTTTAAATAATATACTTTGAAATAAAGTTGGAGGTGACTGCCGGAAGTTGGATGGAAGTTTGATGCTGTTAATACCAGACTAACACAAATTTTGAATTTTTTTTAGAATAATGATTGAAACCGTGGAGTTTGCACAAAATTGAGATGACTTAGTGAAAATGGAACGCAGTTTTTATTTATCCAGCATCAAACGTCATCAAATATCATTCTGCAGTTTATACAAAGTTCGAGAAGACTGACTGAAGTTTGAACGCAGTTTGAAGCTGTTACAATTAGAGGAAAACAGCTCCAACTCTTGTTTGACACTGTGAAAATCAAAACTCCGTTTGCAATGAGTTGAAGAAGGAAAGCAAATTTTGTTTTTCCAAAAGTGTGATCATCGCACGTTAGACATTATACCTGAATTTAATTAAAGTTGGAGATGACTGGCTGAAGTTGGAATGAAGTTTGTAGCTATTAAGACCAGACCAAAACAAATTTTGTTTAGAATGGAGTTTGTTAACAATTTGCAGGACGAAAAATTGTAAATAATGTTTTTTGAAAGCTTTATCCGTGAGAATTTTCAAAATGTTTTTCTCATATATATATATATTGAAACATTATGTATACTTTACTTATTATCTTCCTATTTCTTCTTCCTGAACAATTAAGGATTCTGTAAGTTTTACGCATTTGCTATGACCCTTGAATAGTAGTAGTTTGTATTTTTCAAAAGTGATAACGAGTCGCATTCGCATTATTTGCACAATTTATACGCACGCACTAATGTCTACTTCTGGCGCTAATTACAGAGATTAGCGCAAATGCACGACGACTTTAAAATGTTGTACGAATTTGTAATATTGTCTTTGTCCATTAACACGATTTCCAACGCGAGCGTTGTGAGCAGCGTATAAAACGAGGCCGGCCAAACCAGTCAGCAAGAAGAAAGGACATGAAAGGAATTGGCAAAATGATGTGAAATGTAAACAAATATAAATGAGACATGTAAATGAAATGAAAATTAACCCTCAAATGGCCATTTGAGACAAGCAACAACAGAGTGAGAAGAGGAACGAAACAAGGAAGGAAGGACAGACAAAAGAAAAACAATTAAAGTTTTTCTTTTTGCCATTTCCCAAATGATTTTTATGATGATGACACGCGGTGTTGCAAAGCAAGACAGCGTGGGTGTCGTTCGTCCAACACGAGATGATGAGGGCAACGAAGCGCCATTTTAATGGCTACACGTGCCACGTTTCCAAATTTATACTATGTAAAAGTTGTTGGCCCAAACAGGACAACACAGCGAACGAACGAAAAAAACGGAGACAACAAGAAGAACCTAACCTAAAACATTGTTGCAAATACTACTCCAGCTGAAAGTGAAGTATGGAAACGTGTGGACGACATGAGATTATAAGTGTGTGTGTGCGAGTGAGTGTGCTTGACTGTGTTGCAAGAAAGATAAAAATAACAGCCACTAAAACGGCACCAGTCCGTGCAACAAACAACCCAAACAATCCAAAACACAACATTGTATAGCAGAACGAGAAAAAAAAGCAACGAATAGTTTAACGAGTGTTGAACTATAAAATTCAACCACTGAGATTTTCCGACGTCCTACGTACGTTCATTCAACCCTCCCCACACATATCCTTCCTCCCTTGTACCGCAGTTTGTTTGGCCGTTCGTCCAGCACCCAGCTGGCAGCGTAACCATAATCCAACAGAGTTCTAAACAAGGCGACATGCAACAAACTTTTGCGACTAAAAACTACCATTCCGGCCAGTTGGTCACACATAACAAAACAACAACAACAACAACGAAATCCCTGGTGTTGCATTTAAACACCCCATACATCTCTTTCTCTTCTCGGCTGTACTATCCCATGACAGAAACCCCGCTCTCCTACCCCCCTCTCTCACTCTCTCGCCAGAAAAGGTGTTGATGAACTAACTCACCCTTCAGAGGGAGGAAAAAAGCGAGAAAAAAAAAAACAAAATTTTAAAGTGGAACATTTTCCGTAATTTTCCAAATGAAAATTATCACCTCATTTTCTTTGCTGCATTTTCTTGAGTATTTAAAATCATTAATGAGGTGTGATTAGTGTGGGGAGGGGACATCCAGAAAGCAGTGTCCAAGGACATTTACTTAATGCGTTAATAGAGTGGAAGAAAAAGGACCGTCAACACAGTTATTCGATGTTAAATTTTTCGTAATAAAACGAATGTATTTAAAATGAAATTTCAAGTTGAGCAAAGCAAACGCAAAACATACACACTTGGATGGCATTTACATGAAGTTTGAGATGATTGGCGGAAGTTGGATTGAAGTTTGAAGCTGTTCACAGCAGACCAGAATGATGTTTGAAACCGTGGAGTTTCCACAAAGTTGGAGATGACTTAATGAAAATGGAATGCAAATTCATTTTTCCAACATTTCGAATTAGAATGATGTTTAGAATCATGTTTGATATCGTGGCTTTTGCACAGAGTTGAGATGGAACACACATTTTATTTATCCAACATTTGAGTTTGATAGCTGTGATCATCAAACGTCAGACATCATTCTATAGTTAGCACAAAGTTGGAGATGTCTGACTGAGGTTTGAAGGCAGTTCGAAGCTGTTACAACCAAAGGAGCCCGATTTAGTTCATCTCTCAAATAATGTATTATACTGTGAAAATCAAACTTTAGTTTTCACAAAGTTGAATATGGAACGCAGTTTGAAAGCAAATTTTGTTTTACCAAAAATTTCGAATGAGTTTGGATATGTGATCATCAAACGTCAGACATCATACCTGAATTTAAATAAAGTTGGAGATGACTACCGGAAGTTGGAATGAAGTTTGAAGCTGTTAATACCAGACTAACACAAATTTTGTTTAGAATAATGATTGAAACCGACGAGTTTGCACAAAGTTCCTGAAAATGGAACTTAAATTCTTTTTATCCAATATTTTGAATAAGTTTGGATCTGTGATCATCAAACGTCAGACGTCATTCTATACCTTGCACAAAGTTGGAGATGTCTGACTGAGGTTTGAAGGCAGTTTGAAGCCGTTACAACCAGAGGAACATAACTTCAACTCTCGAATAAAGAAAATCAAACATCATACCTGCCCAAGGCATCATACCTGAATTAAAGTTGAAGTTTGAAGCTGTTAACACCAGACTAACGCAATTTTTTTTAGAATAGTGATTGAAACCGAGGAGTTTGCACAAAGTTCCTGAAAATGGAACTTAAATTATTTGTATCCAATATTTTCAATAAGTTTGGATCTGTGATCATCAAACGTCAGACATCATTCTGTAGTTTACACAAAGTTCGAGATGACTGACTGAGGTTTGAACGCTGTTACAACCAGAGGAACACAATTGTCTTATGTCTCGATTGAAGCTAGATACTCCGAAACTCAAATAAAATGTGTCAGTCTATAGTTTGTACATAAATACATAGTTGGAGATGACAAAAATTTCGGTTTAGTTTGAAGGTGTCGTACGCCAGACATCAGTCCTGAATTTAAATAATTTTGGAGATGACTGGCCGAAGTTGTAATGAAGTTTGAAGCTGTTATCTTTAGACGAACAAAAATTTTGTTTGTGCATTACTTTCGAAAGTTCTTGCTCAGAAATCACTCTGGACTCAACAAGTTGGAGGCGAGGGCGGACTAAAGATGAACTGAAGTTCGAAGCTGCTATTTTCACGGTTACAAATATTCGATTTATCTCAAAAGTGTGCAATATTTTCGTATGACGTTCGAAGTGGAAATCAACAAACCTCAGACATTATTCTGGAGTTAGCAAGTTAGTGGCGATGACAGAATGAAGATCGAAGCTGTTATCTTCAGACTAACATATATTCGCATGGAAGATGGAAAACAATTTGAACACACATATTGATTATGCATATTTTTCAAATGATTTTAAAGCTGACATCATCAAACTCCTGCCATCATATTTACGAATGTCCACAAAGTTCACAAAAAGTAGTGAATTGCAAACGCCAGGAGATGGCTGACCGAAGTTGGAACACAGTTTGAGCACACAGAGGGTTCGAGCATGTTTTTCGAACTAGTTTGAAGCTAACATCATCAAATTCAGATATCCTTCACGAATGTTCACAAAGTTGGCAAATTTGAAGACGAACAAAAATCTAAGTAACTATCCATCTTTTTTGAATGACTTTTTAATGAAGTTAGAAGCCATGATCGTCAAATGGGAGACATAATTCTAGGATTTATTGTAAAGGGTGATTTTTTAAGAGCTTGATAACTTTTTTTTTTAAAAAAACGCATAAAATTTGCAAAATCTCATCGGTTCTTTATTTGAAACGTTAGATTGGTCCATGACATTTACTTTTTGAAGATAATTTTATTTAAATGTTGACCGCGGCTGCGTCTTAGGTGGTCCATCCGCTTAGTCCAATTTTGGCATTTCCACGTTTTTGAGTAACAGAGACCCAATTGGTGCGAACGGCGACGAATCGAAAATTGGTGGTCATCATTAACACTGGCCGATACAGCTGCGATATTTTCTTCAGTTCGCACTCTACGTAAGCGTGTTGGTGGTTTAATGTCCAACAATGTAAATTTGATGCGAAATTTAGTCACAATAGCCCGAATAGCCGCTTCAGTGGGTCGATTAAACTGACCATAAAATGGAAGCGCGCAATGAACTTTCTTAACAGAGCACGCATTTTGATAATAAAATTCAATAATTTGCAAGCGTTGTTCGTTTGTAAGACGATTCATGATGAAATGTCAAAGCATACTGAGCATCTTTCTCTTTGACACCATGTCTGAAATCCCACGTGATCTGTCAAATACTAATGCATGAAAATCCTAACCTCAAAAAAATCACTCTTTATATATTGTTTGAGAGTGTTTATAGAGGATATAATGAAGCTATTCATAGATCTTATTTTCCATAATTTTCCACGAAAGTTAGAATGAAGCTATTATCATCAGAACTTATGATGCAAACTCAGAAATAAACTCTTCAAGCTCCATACATAATTTTCGAATCCGATATTAAGTTGACGGCGAAATTGCGAGTTGGAATGAAGCCTGTTTGATATTATTATCATACAAGTCCAGATATATAAAGGGTGATTTTTTAAGAGCTTGATAACTTTTTTTTTAAAAAAAACGCATAAAATTTGCAAAATCTCATCGGTTCTTTATTTGAAACGTTAGATTGGTCCATGACATTTACTTTTTGAAGATAATTTCATTTAAATGTTGACCGCGGCTGCGTCTTAGGTGGTCCATCCGCTTAGTCCAATTTTGGCATTTCCACGTTTTTGAGTAACAGAGACCCAATTGGTGCGAACGGCGACGAATCGAAAATTGGTGGTCATCATTAACACTGGCCGATACAGCTGCGATATTTTCTTCAGTTCGCACTCTACGTAAGAGTGTTGGTGGTTTAATGTCCAACAATGTAAATTTGGTGCGAAATTTAGTCACAATAGCCCGAATAGCCGCTTCAGTGGGTCGATTAAACTGACCATAAAATGGAAGCGCGCAATGAACTTTCTTAACAGAGCACGCATTTTGATAATAAAATTCAATAATTTGCAAGCGTTGTTCGTTTGTAAGACGATTCATGATGAAATGTCAAAGCATACTGAGCATCTTTCTCTTTGACACCATGTCTGAAATCCCACGTGATCTGTCAAATACTAATGCATGAAAATCCTAACCTCAAAAAAATCACTCTTTATATTCTAATTTGACTGATTGATATTGAAATCGAATGGAAACAAGTTTCAATGTAGATATAAATTTCGTCGGCAGTTGGTATAAAGTTTGAGCTATTATATCCATTTGAAGAAAAAATTTTTGAACATTTGGAACGCAAATTGATTTGCCAAGTTTTAAATCTTTATTTGATTCGAGAAAATGGAAAGGTTCAAATCCTCATTCTCTGTGCAAAATTTGAAATCTTTAAGTGGATACGAGATAGTGGACAGGTTCATACCTTCATCTCCATCAAACTTTCTAAAATGAAGCTTTCTAATGTCAATCTTCAGAGAAACCTATTTTATATTTACAATTGTATTCAGATTTTACGTTTCAGTAAGTTGCGACGAAGTTTGATATGACAAACAGAGAACGGAATGAAGTTTGAAGCCATGATTTGCCAAGTGTGAAATATTCAGCTTCATCTTCTTCAAACTTTATAATCGGTACACAATTTGAGTGGATGCACTGTTCTTAAAATGAAGTTAGAGAGTAGTTTGATAGAAGTTGTGGAGAAGTTTGAAGCAGATATGAGTATTCCGACTGTTTGAGTGAATGCGTTTCATAGTTAGAGACTAGTTTGATGAAAGTTATGACGAAGTTTGAAGGTGATATCAGTGTTCCAACAGTTGGAGTGGATGTATTGTGCTTAAAATTAAGTTAGAGACTGGTTTGATAGAACTTGTGGCGAAGTTTGAAGTTGGAGAGTGGTTTTATGGAAGTTGTGATGAAGTTTGAAGCAGATATGAGTGTTTCAACCGTTTGGGTGGATGCATTGTATTTATAATATAATTAGAGACTAGTTTGATGGAAGTTGTGACGAAGTTTGAAGCTGATATCAGTGTTCCAACAGTTTGAGTGGATGCATTGTACTTAAAATGAAGTTAGAAACTGGTATGAAGTAGATATGAGAGTTCCAACAGTTTTATTCGATGCATTGTACATAAAATTAAGATAGAAACTGGTTTGAAGGAAGCTGTGATGAAATTTGAAGCAGTGTCCTAAAATTTTGAGTGGAAGCATTGTACTTAGTATGAAGTTAGAGAAAGGTTTGATGGAAGTTAGGATGAACTTTAAAGCAGATATGAGTGTTCCAAGAGATGGTTAGCATGCATTGTAATTTTATAATGAAGTTAGAGAGTGGTTTGATGGAAGTTGTGATGCATTTTGAAACAGACATGATAGATGTATAGTACTTAGAATTAAGTTAAAAACTGGTTTGATGGATGTTGTAATGAAGTCGATATGAGAATTTCGACAGTTTGATTGGATGCATTGTACTTAAAATTAAGTTCGAGACTTGTTTGAAGGAAGTTGTGAAGAAGTTTGAAGTTGGTATAAGTGATTGATTGATATGATTGGATGCATTGTAATTAAAATGAAGTTAGAGAGTATTTTGATAGGAGTTGTGATGAAGTTTGAAGTGTTCGAACACAAAGTCTGTAAGTTAATTCCTGAAATCTTGAATCTTTATTTTCTTGTAATTGGAATACAGTTTGCAAAAAAGCAACTGTTCAAATAGAAAGGAAAAAAATAATAATGATTTTCACAACGCGGATAGGAATCCATATATCACTTTGGAATTTGAATACAGGTTGGAAGAGCTAACATTCTTAATATGCAGCCATCATTTATGAATTTGGCTGTAGTTTGAGAGCGATGATTGAAGTTGGAGTGAATAAATAGTATGAAGTGAAGTTCGAAGCTGTTGTGATATTTTTTGAAGTTGGAATGCAAGCGAATTCAAAGTGGTTGCATTGTACTCCAGATGAAGTTGGGGAGTGGTTAGATGAATAAAGTTGTGATAAAGTTTGAAGTAAAAATGAATATGGAAAATTATGTTAGAGACGTGTTAAATGGAAGTTGTGATGAAATTTGAAGTAGATATGAGAAGTCGAACACAAATTTGATGGATATTTTAATGCAGTTTGATATGAAATATCAGAGAAGAATCTGAAACTGTAGTTAGATAGACATGCTTTACCATTAACGCTAAGAAAAATTTGTTTTTCATATGTTTCGCACTAAATATGTGTGCTCATATGGGGCAGAGGGCGGTAATGGGTTGAAGAGAAAAGTTTGAGTTGTGATTGCAACAAGTCTGACGGAGTGACTGAGCGAACATGAAACGGATAATGAAACTGTACCAACAACAATACAAATTCGATACCCTGTGATATTGTATTGCTCAAAAGAAAGTTAATCTTAAACTTTGTGGTGATATCAGTAGGGTCTAACCAATGTTTAGGTATTTTGGAAATTTTTTAGGATCTCATGCAGTTGAACAATCCTTATTTTCCCTTTGAAAATCTACACCAATTTAATTAACATAAAATCCACATTTAGAAGGAATTCTATATCAGGATAGTATCAGATGTACGACTACATTGGAAAAGTCCTGGTGTCTGCTTCGTTTTTTTCACTACATTAAGAAAACCTGTCCAGTGCCACATTTATAAAAAAACATCCCTTAAGTTTTATTTTCGTGTTTTCAATTTGGTGCGTTTTGTTTTTTTTTTTCACACAGAGCCAAGAAAAACAATCATTACTACCACCTTTACAACATAGTTACACCTTTTCGAAATCATATCCTTGTCGTTGTGCACTAAAGTGTGTTAGTCCTGTGGTTGTTGTTGCTATTGTATTGCCAGTAGTGGAGCTGGGAAAAAATGTGTATAAATTATGGTTAAACAATTAAAATGAAAATGTGTCACGTTCAACAAAAACGCACTGCATTCCTTTTCGTTGCTTGGCTAGCTGGCTGGCTTGCGTTGGGTTGGATCTAAATGTTCACTTTAACGCTGCTAAACTGCTGAGCTCTGCTGGGCTCGCTCCATGATAGCAAGGATGTGGTTGTCGCTATTGCTCTGTGTGAGTTTGTGTTCGAGTTGTGTTGTGTTGTGCTCGAGCATTGTTGTTGTATTAAAATGTTTTATGCCTTCCTGCTGCTGCTGTTGTTGTTGTTGGTATGTTGTGGCACCAACTATTAGGTCAGATGTTTGGTGGGTTGTTTAGTGTCGTCTGCCACAAACGATTGTCCACAAATGTTGCTTAATTTGTTCCTGTGCAGCGACTGTGAACTGTGTTCCTGGACGACGACGACGACGCGGAAAGTGGTTTACTACCACTCTTAGGAGATATATTTCGCAAAAATAGTACAAAATGATTATCTTAAAGAGTTGTATCCTTTAAATAATACTAAAAATGATCACTTAAAGCTATTTTCCCGAGAATTTAGGTCATCACTTCCCACCACTGTCATGCTAACAATATTTTTTTCCAACTAACCCAACGACATAATTAATTGCTTGCTGGGAAAGGAAAACGTGGCCTAGTAAAAAAAAACTTCAGCAGCAGACTGAGAGGAGGCGGTAAACATTGAAAGTGGGAGGGAATTTAAATGGAATAAAAATCCCTCATAGTTTCACAAAGGCAGCAGCAGCAGCACATAAACTTTGGCATTTACTCAATTTGTCGAAGGCAAGTGGTCGCGCAAGGCAAATATTCCTGGCCTATATACGGGAGGCCAGCAAGCAAGACATGGCAACTGAGACTGCTTGTTGGGTGCTTGTGTTGGCGGCCATGACGGTGACACGAACTGAATAATTTCATATAAATTAGTTGGTTAAATAATTTACACATTTCGCACTTTATATAAACGATGTCGTCGCAGTTGTCGCATGGAAAAGGAAAATTGAAAAGGAAAGTGGAAAAATGTCCATCTATTGAAGATATTATGATTTATAATATGCAAATTTCTTAAAGTGTTCAAGGAGAGGTCACAGGATTTCTTGAAATTCTAAAATTTAATAGGCCAAAATTTCATCAAAGAGTGGAACTTGATTATTTGTGACTACGAAATTTACCAACCATTTGCCCAAAAAAAGAACAACTGTCCAAATAAAGAGGGAAAATATAATAGATCACATTCCAAACTCGGATAGGACTCCAGATATCACATTGAATTGTGAAATTTGAATACAGGTTGAAGCAGCTGACATTCTTAATATCCAAACTACAACCATAATTTTTGAATTTTGAGTAGAAAGAGATGGTTGAAATTGGAAGGCAAGCAAATAAATTAAATGAAGTGAAATTTAAAGTGCTAGTTTGAAGCTGCTATAATATTTTTTGAAGTTGGAATGCAAGCGAATTACAAGTTTGAAGTGTTAGTTTGAAGCCGCTATAATCAAACTCTTAACAAACTTTCCAATGTGAATGTATTGATATAGAATGAAGGGCGCTAATAGTTTGAAATATCATGTGCAACATCATCAAACTCCAGATATAATTATCGACTTTTTCGAATTTTGATTGCAGTCCGATCACTTCCAAGAATAGTTGGACATCATCAAAGTTTGGAGCTGTTATCATCAAACTCCTGATATCATTATGGAATTTGAAGGCAGGAACTGCAGACGCTCTCAATAGCCAGCAATTTCGAAGAGAGAGATGGTTGAAGTTGGAATGCAAACGACTAAATAGTATGAAGTTCTAGTTTGAAGCTGCTTTGCTATTTTTTGAGGTTGGAATGCAATCGAATTCAAAGTTTGAAGTGTTAGTTTGAAGCTGTTATGATCAAACTCATAAGAAATATGAACGTTCTGAGAGAGAACAAAGAACGCGATTAGTTCAAACAACACTATGCAACATTCTTAAACGCCTGCGATCATTTTCGACTTTGAATTTTGATTGCAGTCTGATCTGTTTTCAACAAACTACAGATATCACTTAAAAATTTGAAGGCATGTTGGAAGTGCTGACGCTCTTAATATCCAAATTTCGGCCATCCTTAGTTTTAGATAGGTGATTGAAGTTGGAACGCATGCGAATTAAAAGTTTGAAGTCTTAGTTTGACAAATTTGAAGTTGCTATGATAAAACTCCAGCTTCGAATATGGATAGTTTTAGAGGGACAAAACCGTACAATATCATCAAACTACAGACATACATAACATTTGACTTTGAATTTTGCTATTAAATATCCAATCATTTTGATTATAGATGGAATAAAGTTTGAAGCTGTTAAGCTGTAGGTTATCACAGACGATTTTCAAGGCAGATTGAAAGTTCTGGAGCTATTAATATCAATACTACAACCATAATTTTATAAGTTGGATGTCTGATTTCCACTTTTAATTTTTGGGATTCTGGGATTTCTTGGTTTTTTTTTTTTGATTTTTGGATTTTTGGAATTTTTGGAATTTTTGGAATTTTTGGAATTTTTGGAATTTTTGGAATTTTTGGAATTTTTGGAATTTTTGGAATTTTTGGAATTTTTGGAATTTTTGGAATTTTTGGAATTTTTGGAATTTTTGGAATTTTTGGAATTTTTGGAATTTTTGGAATTTTTGGAATTTTTGGAATTTTTGGAATTTTTGGAATTTTTGGAATTTTTGGAATTTTTGGAATTTTTGGAATTTTTGGAATTTTTAGAATTTTTGGAATTTTTGGAATTTTTGGAATTTTTGGAATTTTTGGAATTTTTGGAATTTTTGGAATTTTATGATTTTATGATTTTATGATTTTATGATTTTATGATTTTATGATTTTATGATTTTATGATTTTATGATTTTATGATTTTATGATTTTATGATTTTATGATTTTATGATTTTATGATTTTATGATTTTATGATTTTATGATTTTATGATTTTATGATTTTATGATTTTATGATTTTATGATTTTATGATTTTATGATTTTATGATTTTATGATTTTATGATTTTATGATTTTATGATTTTATGATTTTATGATTTTATGATTTTATGATTTTATGATTTTATGATTTTATGATTTTATGATTTTATGATTTTATGATTTTATGATTTTATGATTTTATGATTTTATGATTTTATGATTTTATGATTTTATGATTTTATGATTTTATGATTTTATGATTTTATGATTTTATGATTTTATGATTTTATGATTTTATGATTTTATGATTTTATGATTTTATGATTTTATGATTTTATGATTTTATGATTTTATGATTTTATGATTTTATGATTTTATGATTTTATGATTTTATGATTTTATGATTTTATGATTTTATGATTTTATGATTTTATGATTTTATGATTTTATGATTTTATGATTTTATGATTTTATGATTTTATGATTTTATGATTTTATGATTTTATGATTTTATGATTTTATGATTTTATGATTTTATGATTTTATGATTTTATGATTTTATGATTTTATGATTTTATGATTTTATGATTTTATGATTTTATGATTTTATGATTTTATGATTTTATGATTTTATGATTTTATGATTTTATGATTTTATGATTTTATGATTTTATGATTTTATGATTTTATGATTTTATGATTTTATGATTTTATGATTTTATGATTTTATGATTTTATGATTTTATGATTTTATGATTTTATGATTTTATGATTTTATGATTTTATGATTTTATGATTTTATGATTTTATGATTTTATGATTTTATGATTTTATGATTTTATGATTTTATGATTTTATGATTTTATGATTTTATGATTTTATGATTTTATGATTTTATGATTTTATGATTTTATGATTTTATGATTTTATGATTTTATGATTTTATGATTTTATGATTTTATGATTTTATGATTTTATGATTTTATGATTTTATGATTTTATGATTTTATGATTTTATGATTTTATGATTTTATGATTTTATGATTTTATGATTTTATGATTTTATGATTTTATGATTTTATTTCGAATATTACCCGCCCGTTAGTACTTAAAGAACTCCTTAATTTTGATGAAATTTAAGGAACTTGAAATCGTTACTTCTAGTTTACGACAAGTATACCCCCCTCCCCCTACCTTGTAACATTTAATTGCTTAATTCACTTTAAGCGGAAATATGCGGACATTTCACTTTTCCTTTGAAATGACACAAATAAATGTCCTTCGTTTTATATTCCCGCCCCAAACCATAAAACACGAACCAAACCGAATAAAACTTAATATAATTTAGATAATATCAACTCACGCCGAGTCTCATCCCTCCTTTACCTTTCTTTGCTTTGCGCGCGTAAATTTTATGGGCAAGATTCAAAAATTATTATAACTTCAGGCCATATCATTATGACAATTAATGGCTTTAAGCAAATAACTCTATCAGAAATGGCAGGCGAGTGGATGGGGTTGCAGGCAACCTAAAAAGGCGAAGCTAAGAATTAACCCCTTTATTTCCCCAACCCTGATTCACGTTCAAATCTTATTTTCTGCTTTTGCATAACGACCGACCGAAGGAAGAACTATAAAAAATTTTGCAATTATTTTAGAAATTAGTATGCCGAAAATGATGCTGCTGCAACCCTCAGGCGGAATTATAACGACGACGAGGACAATTTGTAAATTTATCACCATCATCGTCAAACTCCACCTTAGCCGCTCCATTTCGCTGCTCTGCGCTGCGTTGTGTTGCTTTTGTCCCCATCCCAACGAGGTATATGTATGCGCTGCGAACACACTTGGCTATCAAGCCATTCCATTGAGGGTGGGTGAGGATCCCACGTGGACGCCCAGTTGCCTTATTTGCATTTGACGAAAAACAGTGTTGGAAAGTTTCAAGCGCAAATACGGAATAGCAAAGTGAAACTGAAACAATGTGTGTTCATTTAAAATTTCCAACACGCTCAATTAAAATAAATTTGTTAAATGCGTGTTGGTGTTAATTTTATGCAGGAAAAAACAATTGCCAAATGGAGTGGGATTGCGATGGTATAGCGTATACTTCTGAAGAGGGGGAACAAAGACGACAAGGAATGTGGACAGTTTTGTCAGCAGCACATGTACTGCGGCTGGAATAATTTAATATAAATATTTGGCATGCTTTGCATGACGGATGGTATTGGATGGGGTTTACTAGGAGTATGAGTTAAATTTTCATTTTATTGAAAAGAAAAAAATCATAAAATCATAAAATCATAAAATCATAAAATCATAAAATCATAAAATCATAAAATCATAAAATCATAAAATCATAAAATCATAAAATCATAAAATCATAAAATCATAAAATCATAAAATCATAAAATCATAAAATCATAAAATCATAAAATCATAAAATCATAAAATCATAAAATCATAAAATCATAAAATCATAAAATCATAAAATCATAAAATCATAAAATCATAAAATCATAAAATCATAAAATCATAAAATCATAAAATCATAAAATCATAAAATCATAAAATCATAAAATCATAAAATCATAAAATCATAAAATCATAAAATCATAAAATCATAAAATCATAAAATCATAAAATCATAAAATCATAAAATCATAAAATCATAAAATCATAAAATCATAAAATCATAAAATCATAAAATCATAAAATCATAAAATCATAAAATCATAAAATCATAAAATCATAAAATCATAAAATCATAAAATCATAAAATCATAAAATCATAAAATCATAAAATCATAAAATCATAAAATCATAAAATCATAAAATCATAAAATCATAAAATCATAAAATCATAAAATCATAAAATCATAAAATCATAAAATCATAAAATCATAAAATCATAAAATCATAAAATCATAAAATCATAAAATCATAAAATCATAAAATCATAAAATCATAAAATCATAAAATCATAAAATCATAAAATCATAAAATCATAAAATCATAAAATCATAAAATCATAAAATCATAAAATCATAAAATCATAAAATCATAAAATCATAAAATCATAAAATCATAAAATCATAAAATCATAAAATCATAAAATCATAAAATCATAAAATCATAAAATCATAAAATCATAAAATCATAAAATCATAAAATCATAAAATCATAAAATCATAAAATCATAAAATCATAAAATCATAAAATCATAAAATCATAAAATCATAAAATCATAAAATCATAAAATCATAAAATCATAAAATCATAAAATCATAAAATCATAAAATCATAAAATCATAAAATCATAAAATCATAAAATCATAAAATCATAAAATCATAAAATCATAAAATCATAAAATCATAAAATCATAAAATCATAAAATCATAAAATCATAAAATCATAAAATCATAAAATCATAAAATCATAAAATCATAAAATCATAAAATCATAAAATCATAAAATCATAAAATCATAAAATCATAAAATCATAAAATCATAAAATCATAAAATCATAAAATCATAAAATCATAAAATCATAAAATCATAAAATCATAAAATCAAAAAATCAGAAAATCGCAAATATCATAAAATCATAAAACCATAAAATCATAAAATCATAAAATCATAAAATCATAAAATCATAAAATCATAAAAGTCGATTTATAAATTCCTAGACTGAAGTGCAGCCAGAAGAGGTCCCAGAGCTAACATTACATCCAGACATATTTCATCAAATCCTATCAAACCTTACTCGTGTTTTCTCTAACGAAAATCTTGACTTTTCCCTTGTATTTTGTTCCATATTCATTGTATTTGAAATTTGCATTTAATAGAAATTTGAATTTGAAAATAAAACGCCTTCTTATTGGCAAGTCTGCGTACAAACGTTGGCTTGTTTCATTTCAACCTCTTTAAAGTGGTACGAGGAGAAGTTGCCAAAACATTGTTAATCACAATTTGTGATTCATGTGTGTGGAGCCAGCCAAGGTGTGGTGCACCTCTCGTAGTGCTGCTAGACAATTTCGAAAATATGCGATGACTTACTAATATTTTGCAACTCGTCAAACCGCTCGCGTCATTAACAAAACTATCAGGTAGTAGTAGTTAACAAAACAAAAACGGATTGGGAAACGGAACAAATTTAAAGATTTAAAAAAACGCTACCATGTTCGTGCAGCAATTATCGAAAGACGAGGTCAATGTCAATATTGATGATTGCAACGAAATATATTAAAATTTATCAATGAACATCTCTCAATGAATGCTGTGGAATATTTCAAAAGACTTTTTAAGGGTTCCTAGTGTACGAAGCCGAAATCGGATACTGCTCTGGCAAGCATCATGTACCTGAAAGCAATGCTCATTCACCGCCATGCGAAACTCCATGCAGTAGTCATTTTTGCAGGCGACTGAGGAGTTAATCTCCCAGCCATCGTTCTGTTTTCCAAAGAGTGTCAGTATGATATCCTTCATCGGAAAATTTTTAGCTTTGTTCATAAATCACATCAATCTTTAATTTTTGCTGCTGACAACCTCAATTTTGTCTTGCGACCCGGTTTACTATTCTAGATCATTTAAATACTTCTAATACTGTGAAATTATATTCACTTTCCAGCGATTCGACTATTTAGTGTTTAAGTTATTCCTACTTCTAGCTTCTTCATTCAGTCAGCAGTATTTTAGCGATCCAATCCGGTTGTTAGTTTGTTTCATTTTATGAATGAACGAATTTTTAGTTCGGATTTTACGAGTGTCTGCGGTGCTTAATTAGAATAATTATTCAGCAAAAGTGATACTTCGCATAAATTCCAACACCTAAATAAGCACAGATCAAGGGAATAAAATATTTTATGGTTTTAATGGTTATTGCTAAAGATTCTTCTATATTTGGGTAGGTAGGGGTGATATTTATTCATTAGAGCATACTTGTCTATCTATACAATATTCATAAATGGTTCAAATGTGTTGACCCTCGTCCAACGTGGTGCAGATTCAAAGCGAAAACCAACTATTCTGATCATGCTGCTTGTGTTTTTCTTTCGAATCGAATCGAATCACTCTTAAACTGTTACACCACATTGATTGAATAGCCATTTGGAAACATGTACGTGACTCTTCATCATCGCTAGAGTTTGATAAGATCGTTTGTATTAAAATCATGAACGACTAGCTAGTAGTAAAAATAAATATTATTGAATTGAAATGCCAGCTGAGGAGGGTATGCCAACTATTGTGTATAGTTTAACATAGATTTATTTAAAAACTGAGCTCAGGCCAAACTTGCATGTGTGCAATCGTTCTTAAACTGGCTTATCTTGTATTGAGAATTTATTAGACAGCCTTATCTTGACAAAACGAACTAGCCACATGAAGCTTTTCTACATTCGAATATTATCGAAAAAATAATGGAACATATTTAAAAATAGAAAACAGAACAGAACAGTCTCCTATAAATTGAAAATTGATTTTTTAAAATAATTTTTCATCATAAAAAATTACCATCATAGCTAAGAATTAGTTTTTAATAAAATTTCAGGTATGTTAACGAAGTGCATTTATATTTTAAGTCAGTATACGAGCGAAACCCCTCAAAATAGTCAAACACATGAAATCTCTTGTTTGACACTGACCTATGCCATCTTGGCGATGTATGTATATGCTGCTGAATGATTATTCATTTATATTCTAATTAAGCGAGAGAGAAACGAACGAAAAGACATATTTAAAATACGAATTACAAATTCATGAAATGCCAAACAAAAATTCATTCATTCACATATGGGATCTTACCATAACAAATGCCATACAAATGTTCTAGGAAGCAACATCAAGAAGAAGATGAAGGCAAGAAAATGATCTAATCAAGTGTTTGTTCACCGACGATATTCACCATTGATCGGAATTTTTCGTTTTAATACTATAGCATTGTTTAAAGATAAAAGCAATTTTGGATAAAATTTAACATTTTTCATTCTTCATTTTCATATCGATTTCCTAATATAAAAAAATTCAACGCATCAAAAGCGTGCTAAAACTGGAAATTATAGAAGACAAAATTGTTTGATGCAATTTTTATTGAAAACAAACTTTTTAACTTGTGAGATTTTATATGATTTAGTTTTCTGTTAGGGTTTACGTATTTCAAAAAGTTATGAGTTGGGTGTTTCTTATATAGGGTCCGCCAAATAACTTTTATTTTGAAAATGCTATAAAAAACTACTGAATATTTTCTCAAATTTCTTTTTTTTTATTTGAAAGTACAATCCTTCCGGTTAATAATGGAAAAAAATTTCATTCAAATGGCTGCTGAGGGCACCCCACAAATAATAGTCCAACGGTTGAATAGTTGAACAAAAAAAAAAAACGTTAGATGACGGACCCTATATTAGAGTAACGATATGTCCTCGCCTGAAATGCAAAATGACGAAACATCAAAAAATCGTAAATCGAGATTTGGTATAATTATGGTACATTTGACTAAAAATAACGGTTTTATGCGAAAATTAATAAAATATTTTCTTTCATAAATTAGCGACATTTTGACTCCTACGACTACATTAACATATCACTTTTCGTTAGTCCATCTTACAACATACAGTGAAACCTCACAACAGCGGACAGTCGCGGTGACGAAAAATTTGTCCGCTAAGCGAGGTATCCAATTATGAGGGGTAAAATAAAAAACCTCAACATTTCATCAAATATCTTCTTTAAGTCTCGTGACTTTCTTAAAGTGATGTCCAGTTTTAGGCTGGATATTTTCTAAAGTGACGACTAAAGTAGGACCGAAAGTGATGACTAATTTAAGGTACATCATTAATGCTAACTTTGAAAAAAATAATGTCTACTTTAAGGCTTCATATTTCCCTAAAAGTGGTGTCAACTTTAAAACTCGGCATATCAATTAAGACAATGTCTAATCTTTGCCCGGTTGGTTATCTCCTTAAAACGATGTTTTTTTAAGACTCAAAATGGTTCCTATTTACAAAAATATCTTTAATCAGGACATTTCATCAAAGTTAGAGTCTACTTTGAGTCTTGAGATTTTCTTAAAATAATGCCTTACTACAATCTAAACATTTTCCTAAAAGAGACGAATACTTTATTGATCGAGATCTCCTTAAAAGTGACGACTACTTTAAGACCCAATATTTTCTCAAAATTAATGTCTACTTTGTGTCTTGGAATTTGCTAAGGCTTGGCAATTCCTCAAAAGTGATAATTAAATCTCACGATTTATTCAAACGGAATTCCTACTTTGAAATTCAGAATTTCCTTCAAATAATACCTACTTTGTGATTCGACCTTTTCTAAAACTGGTGTCTACTTTAAGACATAAAGTGATAGCTTCTTTGTGGCTCATAATTGCAATTTTTAGACTAAGCGTTTCTTTAAAAGTTACAACTGCTTTATGAAACTAGATTTCTTTGTAAGTGACGAATAAGTTTTCTCCAAATTATTGTCTACTTTGTGCCTGAGAATTTGTTTTAATGTGAAGCCTATGTTAATGCTCGTCAATTCCTAGAAAGTGATGAATAAGTTAAAGCTTTTCTCAGAAGTAATACCTAGTTTGAGGCTGAGGATTTTCTTAAAATAATGTCTACTTTCAGGATCGAGATTTTCCCAAACCTGGTGTCTACTTTATGGCTCAACATTTCAATTATTACAATGCCTTCTCTGGCCTGAGTGTTTGCTTAAAGTGATGGCTTCTGTAAATAATGTAAATTATTATACTCTATATCATTAGAATATATATTGAGACTTTTCTTAATATTTTAAGACAATATCTTTTAGATTAGAATAGATGGGATTTATTAAGCCCTTTCTAATACGATGAATAAGAAATTACTTAGAGCGCCCCGGTAGTCGAGTTGGTAGCGTGCTCGGCTATCAGCGTGGGGTTGTGGGTTCCATTCCCACCAGAGGCTCTGGTCTGTCGCTGCAATAACTAGCTGCAATGGTCACCCTGGCTCAATCCCTGGACCCAAAATTAGAATATAAATTTACTTTGTATTGTAATTCATAATAAATAAATAAAGAAAAAATATATATCTCATTTCCGTGTCCACATTAAAAAGTATTCGCTTAATGGATTTCCATTATAATGCAATTTTTAAAATAAAACAAGCTTTTTATGAAGGTTTAAGTTAGGTCGCCACTTGAGGTAGTGTCCGTGCGTGAGAGGTTTCGCTGTATTGCATTCATTTATCTTCAGCTAGTGCTTCTGTTGTGCTTGAAAATCTAATAATTCTTAATTTTCTTACTAAGAAAGTCATCATCAATTCTTCCACAAATATTTAACAAAGCTTCCTCAGTATTAAATCGTTGTCAAAGCCGATCTGACATTCATACAGTATTTTGTTATTAAAATAAATTTTACATGTGATTTGGGGAGTTTGTTAGACGAAAAAATTGCGATACAAATTTGACTACATTGTCGCCGTCAACATAACTTCAGCAGCGGTGTATCTAGTCAGGTTCTCAATATTGATCCTAAGAGGCTTTTAGAACATTTTCAACAGGTCAACGTCTTTAAATCAGTCAAAAAGGTCCCAGAAGAAGTTAACGAGGAAACCTTTAGTAACGCTCGAGTATTTGGATTGGATAAAGAAGAATTTGGCATATTCAAAAGCAATCTTCTAAACATGCTCATTCCATAGGAAATGTACTTTGGTATAATTTTGTATTCCTGACAAGCATCGTTGAATGTCGTGGATAAACTCAACTTAGATGTCAATAATGATTTGGTTTTGTGTTAATTAACGGCTTGTTTGGCTACGTTAAGGAGTTGGCATTAAAAATATATGGCTTCTTTGTGTTGGAAAACAGCGCGGCTTTTTCTTTTTCTATGGAATGAAATCAAGTGCTTAATTGTGAGAAATCCATTGAAAAATTGGCAGCTTCCTAGGAATTCCCTCTGACTAATAGTGAAAGGATCCAAAAGTTCGTCTCACAGCAATGCCTACTTTTAAGGTTTGTCGAATTCAAAATGGATTGTGCAATTTGATACTCTTCTATTGTAGAAGGGAAAGAATGCTCCAAAAATGCATAAAGCTAACAATGTCCGACAGTCCATAGTACACTTGATACAAATAAGAAGACAGTATTCCGTTTTCATTGAAAAACATATTCTGATATTTATATTCCTATATCTGGTATGGTATTTGGGCTCGTTTCTTGTTCATCATTTCCGTAAATGATATTTTTAATTCTTTTCTTTATTTAGGCAACTGCTATATATGCAGCTGACTTAAAAATGTTTAAGGCTATTCGGTCATTGAATGATGTGAAATTACTTCAGAGCGACATAGGCAGACCATAGACTAACTTTTGTCTAAGTGCAATGATTTACCAACTAATCTATCTCTGACATTTGGTAGATACTGAAAAAAAGTTATTTATCAATATAATATTTCAGAATATAATTTGAATATACATATATATTTTTCCCGTCATTCTTATAATGTGCTTAGGGACTTATAACATTTATATTGTTGATGGAATTATTTTCCTTGTACTAGTTTTTGATACGAAATTAACTTTTCTTATTCCACTTTTTAAACATATTAATTCTCACCTCAGTAATTTCTAACCCTTACTCAAAGTATGTTTTATTTCGTTCTTTTTCTTGCAGTTCTAATGCCACAACAAACATTAATAGAATTGAGAAAATCCAAAAATTGGAAGTGGAGATTGCTTTATGTTCTCTACATTTTTCTCATCTACGACCACCTTATTAAAGTAGAGGGGTTTATGCATTAAACTCTTTAGAATCAATAAGAGATATCATGTCTCTAATGTCTTTGGGTGATATTGCACTGTTGAATGTACAGAATTGCTGTCATATTTCTGTGTTCCAACTCTTTATGAAGCTCTACTGAAATCACTTGACACAAAACAACTCTATTTGTGAATCGATCGATTTAAGACTTGCTAGTTTTAAATTTTAAACAATTTGTTAAGCAGCTTAATTAAATAAACAACAGTTATAAAAGTTAAAATCCACACATAATGCCGGTTAGTTCTAATTTCAGTTTAAAAATGTATTTTAAAAATATATTTTAACAAGTAAGAAAACGTCAGTCGTCTAAACCGACTTATATATACCCTCACTCTCAGAGAACATATCTATGGAAATTACTTAGGGCCGGACGATTTTGTGAAAGGTACTAGAAAATTCGTGGCATATGGTCCTAGCGTCCACATTTATAAAATAATTATGAAAACATGACCAATTATCAAGTCATAATGGATTTCAGGCACCGGATATAGATAATTGTGTGGGAGTACAAGAAGTGGCTAAAGCGTAAATATTTTGTTAGCTTAAAGTGATAATAAAGCCAATTTCAAATGAATTTGGCTACCCGTGTGAATGTTACACCGGTTTTATTTTTAAAATAAAAAAACTTATGCCATTTTGTGTGGTAGGTACCAGAAGGGGTTTGGCAATGTAGTCCATATGCTAAATGAATGCAACATCTATAGAAGCATTGCCAACTATCAATTTTCACAGTTTTCCGATCATCCGTATAGAACTTATAGCAGCTTTAATTTTACGTTGTTAAGGTTGATTTGTGTGGGAGGTACTAGAAAGGGCGTGGCAAAACCAGTCATATTTAGTACACTTAAAGTGCTTATAAAAACTTTATCAAATACCAAAAAATTAGTGATTCCGAATATTGGTGTGGAAGCTACAAAGGTTTTAATTAAACATGGGAATATGGTCCATTTGTATGGGAGGTAGCAGAAGGGGTGTGGCAAATTCGCCCATCTTCGAACTTAAAATATTACCAAGTGCTAAGTTTGAATTGATTTCTTAACTCCCTTCGAGAGTTATCGTGTACACCTGCCATACAAACAGAGGGACGGACGGACATGGATCAAAAATCTTAAAAAGTCGTGAAACGGATTTGGTCCAAACATACTTAGAGTCTTAAGTCACTCCTTCAATGAGTTACACATTTTTCTGTCCCAAATGATATATACCCTCCTACTCTGTAGAGTGAGGGTATAAAAATGGAGAATATATGTTATGATATTTGTATATGGCTAGCCTGTAAGAACCATTATTGTACACAGACTTATGAAAATGAGATTATTTCACATAGGAATTACCCTAAAAATAGTTACAATGTGAGAGAATCGTTCCGGTATAGTTTTTATATAGGGCCCATCAAATTCCTCATTTATTTTATTTATTGTTTGATTTTTCTATGGTTGGCTTATTATCAAGTATCACTGAATGTATTTTTTTTTTAATCAAGTCCACTTTCATTATAGGCTAATGAAAAACAACATGCACTCAACATGTGGTAACAGTTATGGGGAATCTAAAATACTCCAACGCCAACAGCTCAACATGGCAAGGGAATGGAAAGATAGAAATCATCAAAGAAGTGTCACAGATTTGTTTGTTTCTGACAGCGAAAGTGATGACATTCCCTAAGATGGACGGTGGGCGGTGGGTGGCGATGTTGTTGATGAAGAACATCATTCGACGCCAACACCATTAAACCTGTCAGCAGAGTACAGTGCGTACACCTGAACTGAGAAGAACTGCAGTGGGGAAAGGACAAAAATCATACGGCTGACATATTTCCACATCACACTTAGCTTCTCGGGGGAAAACTGTTTTTGACAATGGAGAGGTGCTTATTTATATATATTTTCAAAGAAATCCTGCCTATCAAGGCTTACCTAAAATTTGCAATTTTGTTAGACATTTTGTGCGACTTTAATTAAAGAGACAAATAAATACCTTTTGCTTGTAGAAATAATCCAAGAATTAAAACGTTGGGCGCTGCTGCGGCTAATATTCAAAAAGAGGTTAAGTCTAAATAATCCATGGAACGAATTGCACAAATTGTGGTGTCTGGTGAATACTGATGGCAGAGATATATGGCGGTTGGTTGGTTGAGGTTATTGCTGTTGTGGTTGTTGTTACACCAAGAATTCTAAAGATTCCGATAAGAATTTGTAATTTTTATTTATTCCTTAAGGATATTTTTACACTTTCACTAATTAACAATATCAAGCGGGGAGGTTCAATTCCTCCTTATGGGAAAACAGACTTTATTTTTTGGTTGCCTTTTTTTGTTATTTTTAATTTCTTGTTTTTTCCTTGTTTTTCACCGATTGTTTACACTTTTGCTGCGAAGATTGACAACAAAAGCAGCACAGATAGATATGGAGAGACGAAGAAAAAACTGGTTAAACTGGGGAGGCGATTTAAACAATTGAACGCCCACTCAAAAACAAAATAGTGAATTTGAACGGCACGCAGTGTTGCAAGGGGTTAGAGGACGATATTTAGCAACACTTTTCCAGGACTCTTTTCATATTTCGCACACTTTTCATACAACTTTTCATTATTTTCACAATTATTGGCGATGTTTTTTTTATTTACTTTTTGTTTGAGAAGAAAACTGGCAGCAGAGGAGGAAAATAATTTTTTGCACGACGTACGTCAGACAGGCGCCTTTGTATTTTGTGCACTCTTGTGTATTTTTATGGCGTTCGTTGTTCTCCCCAGGAGTAGGGGGGGGGCCACACAACACGCAAACACAGTAAACCGGCTTTGTTGGATGGTAGGTTTCCCCCGCGCCAGCCGTTGATCTGGTAACACTTTTTCTTTATACTTTTTATCTAATATTTTCTTTCAACAATTAATTTATTTATTTCTTCAATTTTACAGCGATTTTTTCATTTATTTTACTTATTTCCTTTTTCAACCACAGGCAGACATGTAAACAAATCGATTTTTTGTTTAGTTTGTTGTCAGAAGAGGGAAAAAAACACGAAACCACTGAGAAACACAAACATGCGAGCGAGAACGCGAACGCGGATTACATCAAAACGAAATGTCAAAATATTACTACTCTCTCGTAATCTCTGCTCAAAAGCAGAAAAAAGCGCACACACACACTTTTTACAACACAGAGTTGGGGAAGATTTGGGGTACGCAAACACACCGACACCGACCACAATGAAAATCAAGAAGAAATAAATTGGATTTTTTTCTCGTTTCTTTCGTATCTTTTCTGTCTATTCACCTTTTCCCTTTCGTCCACCGACTTCTACGACAAGGGAAAAATCTTATCAGCCGCTTAAATTTTTCACTGAATTTCCTTCAATTCTCACAGACATGTAACCATAAACACTGGTATTTATTTAACTTTTGCGCAAAATTTGAGATTTTCATTAATTTCCATTAATTTTTTGTCGATTTTCCGTAGATTTTCCACAATAAACTCGATTTTCTTTGCCAAACACACAGCGCCTCCTACTTTACGTTCCGTCTTTTTTAAATGAGAATATGAATAGTACTGAGAAAATACAACCGAAAAGTACTCTGAAAAATCATGCTTAACTCCCTCTCACAACAGTATGATAAACATTGACAACTCTCACACATGCAGGAGTAAAAGAGAGGAATGTATGAGTGCTCGAATAGTGCAGAAAGTGGTTGTTTGGTTCGTTATGGCGAGCCAGTGATTTTCAAACTGTTAAATGTGTTGCTTTTGACGTGTGTTTCGGAGTAAAAACGCGTTTTAAGCGCCTTAAAACTTCAAGCTGGTGCTGTTTACACGAAAATATTTACGGTAATAGCCTTTTCACACTGCAATTTCAAATGTCCAATTTGTACGGGATCTGACATTTGATCCCATTTCGGCTAGATTTCGATTTCATCGTCGGTGTGAAAAGGCTCTCAGATTCCATTCATACTGCATGCGAAATAAATCCATTTCAGTTTGAAATGACATAATGGCCTGTTCAGACTACAAGCGAAATCTAACTGAAATAACATAACAAAAAATATTTTTTCCGAAATTTGTTTCGATACAAATATTTATATTGTAAGTGGCGACAATGTAAAAATAAGTCTTGTCATTTATTTTGGTTTAAGACCAAAGGTTGTGCTAAAGTCTTCAGCAGAACCCAAAATTAGCAAAAAGGCAAAGTGAGACCTTTATTGTTGCAGCTAAAAGTTGACTGCGCAGTTTCGATGGGCGCTACCCCATCTCGTCAGAACTTTCGCAACGAATGTATGTCTTTGACTTAAATCAGGGTTCATATTAGTACCAGCGGTCACATATTTCAAATGACAAGCGCTGATAAACAAAATATTCCACCGAACTAAGTCGATGTTTATCAGCGCTTCTCATGTCGCTTCTCATGATAAACAAAATATTCCACCGAACTAAGTCGATGTTTATCAGCGCACAACAGCAATGTAAAAATTTTTAAATTTTTTATTTTGAGCAAAAACTTATTTTTTTATCGCAGCTTATTATGCCGGCTTAAATTTCTTTAAGCCATACAGTATCTGATTTTAAATTTTATGACTTTTGGCATTTTTCGATAGAGAAAAAGTTTTATTTATAAATTAAGGCTTAGATCTACTAAAAATCTGTATGTGTGAACAGAGCTAAAGTCGTTTCAGATCACTACTGCCAGATTCCATACAAATCCAACAGCCTTTAATACCCTTTTCAGCAAAGCAAGCAAAATAGAACTGAACTAACGTAAGGTCGATTTACAAATGTCATATCCTATACAAATTTGAAATTTGTTTTTTTTTCACGCCGGTTCTGATCAAAAATAGTCAATTTAGAATTTTTCAAAATTTTTCAGCGAATGTATCGCATTTTTCGCCGTGCAACACTGGCACTTGGCGCTTCCAATTAGAAAATTAATTTTTCCATCTATCGTCGCGAAAGACGATAAATAATTTTTAATATTTACTCCATATTTATTTTTATAATCAATAAGTTAAGCGTCAGTAAATGAAGAATTATTTAATTATATCATTTATTTATTCATGAATATTGCTATGATATAGCCTTTTCAGGCGGCATGCGAAATCAGGCTGAAATCGATTAAGGTATATTTACAAATGTCAGATCGCATAGAAATTTGACACCAATAATCGAGCCTTTTTAAGACCGTGCGCGAAATCAATCGATTTCAGCCTGAAATGATATAAGGTCGCTTTTCAAATGTCAATTTTGTATGGGATCTGAATTTTTAACTCGACCTTGATCGATTTCAGCCTGATTATGTCATTTCAGCTACATGCAGAAAAAAAACTTGTGTAAAAATACCTAATTCAATTTTGTAAATCCTTTTTTATATAGAGTTGACAAAAGTCATACAAGTAAATGCTAAATTTCCCTCGCACATGTGCTTCTTTTGCATAAATAACTAATTTTATTTGGTAGATGTTCAGTGCTTATGTACCTTAAAATATTACGCCATTTTCTTTTCCCCAATTTAGAAATTTGTAGTTTTTACACAAGTTTCTTTGTTAAAATTAATTAGTTAGTTTGATAATTGTGTAAGTAAGTTGCAAATTTAATGATTTTTTTAACAGATACTTGGAAAAATATACATCTGTGCGTATGATTTTAAACGACAATCTGGCAACAACAGAACAAGATTTTATTAAATTTTTCATCTTCCGCAAGGTAAGTCGTATGTTGTATAAAATGTTTATAAATATATTATTTTTAAGCATTTTAGCCAAAAAACGGCACAACAGGAATACAAAAACAAAGGACTTTAGTCGAATAAATAATAAGGTAAGCGTGTGTTTTGTGACTTTTTTAAAGTTTTCTCTTTAGATGCTGAACACGAAACTTCCAATAAGCAGTATGGTCATATTTGTATGTTTTTTTTTTCACAAAGGCAACAAATTCATATCGCTTGTAACAGCAATAAGACGTTCGTGATCTGTGACATGGTTCCCCCTGTCCCATCTACAATTTTAAAAGAAACTATTGATCGGTGTGTTTTTACCTGCGTCTGTGACGTCTTTTTAATATTTGTTGAATTACTATTAATGTTGTAGAGGAATATTCTTTAAATATATTCTTTGATAAGCCTTCCTTTTTAATTAAAGCCTTCAACATCTTTTAGTGAATATATTAAATAAATACGTTTTTGATTAAAGCCATCAGCGTTTTTATTTGGGAGGGAAACATAATACTAATTGCATAAATGAAACATGGAAAATGGTAAAAATTTCCAATTGCTTGGGTTTTTATTATGACAGTTGTTGTTTTATTTCTCCATTTGTGTGTATTGAGAAAATGCAAATTGTTTAAGAGAACAAAGTGCTTTAAAATACAACCAAAAACATACAAGGTAATTTTACACAAGTTTTATTGTATAACTTAGGTAAATTCTACGCTTTTCTTGTTTGGTTTCTCACATTTTTTCTTTGCGTGTACATTGGATAAAATTTGATGTCAATCCAACTTCTTAAAAATTGAGAAATCGTTGCGGCCGTCAGACATCCCATATTCATACACCAAAAATAAATACATAATAATTCAGGTGGAATTTAATATTTAAATAACAAATTTTGTTTGTATATACTCGCAGACCTTGTGGGAAAAGACCGAATTCAACTTTGTATTTTTTTTTCATTAAGTTCACAGAAGACGTAAATGCTAAATTACCCTCGTACTTATGTAAATTAAATGTGTGCTTCTCTTGTAGCAATAAAATTTACTTGGTTGGTTGCTTATGTATATTAAAATGTTGTTTTTATCAATTTAGAAATTTGTAGCTTTTACAAAGTTTTTTTTTTGCAAAAATTCCATATTTAGTTAAAGAGTTGCTACTTCATGAATTTGTTGCGAAATAGTTGCAAAAAAGTTTTTTTTTATTTAGAAATCTGTATTTTACAAAGTGCGCTTGCATTATATGCCACAAAGATCTGATTTTCGACCCACAAGCATCAGAATGAAAAATCGTCAGAAAAGTCAGAAAATAGTGGATAGATTTTTGATAGGAAAGTGAGTTCGATTAGATTTTGTTTCGATTTAGTGGGTCATGCAGTTAAAGTTGTATATCACATAACAAACTTGTGCTCTTTTCTTGTATAACTATATTTTACTTCGCGTGTTCAAGAGCTATACATGCGATATAGTTTAATCTTTAATAATTGAAGAAATCCAGATTATCTTCTGCACTTCTACTCAATGTCCGATGTTGTTTTATTTTCTACCAAATAATATTCTATTTGTACACTCCACGAGAGTGTTATGTCTTTGTGCATTTGTTTGTAATACCCAAAAGGAAGCGAGATAGACCCATTGTTAATTATACCGATCGACTTAGAATCACTTTTTGAATCGATTTAGTTTTGTTGTAATCAAATTACAGGTCGCAATTATATTCCGATCTTAACAAAAATTGGCACAAGTAACTTTTGTCGATCAAGGACGAACGCTATTTAATTTGAGGCATATCGGTTCAGATTTAGATATAGCTGCCATACAAAAGTCGCTACCGATTTGACATTTTCCGCTCTAGAAACCAGATATTGAGCCCGATATTCTTTAAATTTGGCTGAACATCTATAATCCAATTATAAACACCTATGATGAAAGTGGGTAAGATCGGTTCAGATTTAGATATATCCCCCATACAAAAGTCACTCCTGATTTGACATTTTCCGCTCTAGAAACCAAATATTGAGCCCAATATTCTTTAACAGTGCAGTGTATCATATAGTCGGCCCCGCCCGACTTTAGCCTTTCCTTATTTGCTTTATATTTAGTTTAATATCTATATTATCTACAATAGAAAACTTTTTCATACATCCCTGCGCTCTGCAATTTTATATAAAGGGTCTGTTTTTCTTTAAAAGTCGGTATTGGGTAATAATAGCCTTTTCACGCTGTATGTGAAATGAATCGATTTCAGCTCAAGTTCGATTTACAACGGTCAGATTTGTATGGGATCTGACATTTGCAAATCGACCTGATGTCACTTCAGCTCAATTTCTCATACAGTTTAAAAGGCCCATAAGAAGCGAAAGCCGAAACGGAATTTCGCAAGCAAAAAAAATGCGTGCGACTCTATTTAACACAATACACCGGGAAGACATGTCTTCAGTTGCAACCTCGGGCAATTTAAATTTTACAAAATCCTCTATGCTGGTCAAATGACCGAAGGAAAGATATATCGGTTTTTAACAAATTAAAATAGTTTCAGTCTTTCATGATTACTATTCGCTTGTTTCCATTTACAATACACGATCGTCTGCACAACTATGCCGCAAGGTATTCCCAGTATCTACTACAAAGCGCACCCTTAATGCGCTTGCATTTAATAATAATCCACCTCCCTGCAGCACGAACAATCACTTTTCTTTTTTTAAGGATGTAATTTGAAGTACGGGTTTTAACTATAACAGCTAGATAGAAAAACTTTACGATCCTTGCATATTTAATTACACTATAAATCGTTCACCGCAACAGAAAAGGGTATTCACCCTATCTGGTTGGGAGAACAATAACTGGCGGCGCAGCTTGATATTTACAAATTTCTAAACAATGGAAAAGTCCACCCGTACTCATACATAATAATAATATGCATAAGATATGAATATTTTCCACCCCAATAATAAAAAAGCATCAGTAGTAAAATTTAAAGTGATTGAGGGAACCCTTAAATGGAATTTTAAATCATTACAATGGTTGTGAAACTATGAAATGATCAGATAGCTTTAGTTAATGCTCAAACCATAATTAACTAACCAACCTCACAAATATGAGTTTCAAACCATGACCAAAGGCAGCAGTTGTTGTCAAACTGTGAAACGCCAGTTTTTAACAGCTGATATGACACGTTAGTCGGACTTCAAACCATACTCTTCTTCAAACAGACTGGCTCTAGCCGCTCTTGGTTTCACATGCACTTCTGACAGTTGTAAATCGACCTTGACCGATCTCAGTTTGATTTCGCATTGCCTTTTCAGACCTCATGCAAAATCATGCGATTTCAGCTCAAGGTCGATTAACACATGTGAAATGAGTGTGTGAATCAGCATTTGTAAATCGACCTTATAGCCTTGTCACATTGCATGCGAAATCTAGCTGAAATGGCATAAGTCGATTTTCAAATGTCAATTTTATATGGAATCTGACATTTGTAAATCGACTTTATGTCATTTCAGCGAGATGATGAGAAGGCTATTACGTCATTTCAGCTCAAGGTCGATTTACAAATGGGAAATTTGTATGGGAGCGGACATTTGTAAATCGACTTTACGCCATTTCAGGTATAATAATGAAATTCGGTGAATACATTCTTCTGGCTGCGTGCAAAATATAAGGCTATTTCCAAATTCGTACTCTTAAGGGGGTAAAATGGGAACAGAGAACAGATACAATTGGTACCAACCAAACGACTATAGCTGGAATAATGATTTTGTATATATTTACTGAATATTTGGTAAGTTCATCGTATTATAGTGCGAACGCCCACCATAAATTGATTCGTACTTTTAGGACGGGAAATGGGACAAACAGGGATAAAAATGGTACCTGTGAAACGACATGACTGCAGCTAGAATTACGAAATTCGGTATGTAGATTCCTATAACTGCATAGACGTGCAAAATCAAGAAAATTGTCTACTTTTATGGGGACACGGATAGAAAGGGGATAAAATTGGTACCAATCAACCGGCTGCAGCTAGAATAATGAAAATCAGTGTATATTTCTCTCTGGTTGCTTAGACTCAAAATATAATGCGATCTTTCAACACTCGTACTTTTAGGGTCAAATAGGCATAAAAATGTTACCAATCAAACGGCTGCGGCTAGAGTCTTGAAATTCCATTTCTACATTTTTCTGGCTTCAAAATAAAACAAGCAAGGAAAGGCTAAAGTCGTGCGTGGCCAACTATATGATACCCTCCTCCACATTCTTTCTCATAACAATTGAGTTCGAGGAAAAAAGTGATGAGTTGTATATGGGTACTATTATGTGGTCTTTAAAACGGAAAAGTCCAATAGAGAGAGAAAATAGTATGTGAGCTATATTTAAATCTGAACCGATCTTACCCATTTTCAGTTGAATGCTAAGGTACTGTGCCAAATTTGAAGAAAATCGAGTAAAAGATGTGGAGGTTATAAACATTTCTGCAAATTCATACTTTTAGGGACAAATGGGTTCAAAGAGATAAAACTAGTACCAAGCGAACGACTATAGCTAGCAAACTTAGGTGTATACGTTCAATTGTAAACGCGAAATTCGAACTTTTAGGATATAAAGGTAGCGATAGTTGATATGCTGTCTTGACTATGTGGAAAGTTGGAATTGAAAATGGACCGAAGGGAAAACTTTCTTCCCTATACTTATGAAAATATCGGCAACAATGTATAATATGTACAGTATTTATATACATGCTTCGCACGCGAAAGTTATTTAATTTTATACGTCTCTGTTTTTGGATAGTATTCATTTAATTTTCTTTAGGTGGATATAGATAAATCTAAAATAGTAATTTGGAAACCTCCTATTAACTAGCACTCACACACAGTCAAAGGAATGTGCTTGTCGATATGCACTATTTTAGCTGAACTACTTCGTGTATAATTTTTATAATTTTCTACCAAGTTTTGAACAAAATATTACAACCATTCATATCCTCGATATCATGTTTCTAGATTCAGCCAGCCAGTTTATAACTTTTTGCACATCATTCCCAAAAACTACACATTTTGAAAAATCACTATAGGTAACATTTGTTTTTCCTTCCCCTAAAAATATGTACTTTATTTGGTAACACATGTATTCCTTGTTGTCCCGTATCCCCCTTTTAAGTAAAAATTTTGAAATATCCATTTATGTTCCGCGTTCACATAATTAAAGGATTGTTCAGCATTTTTATCCCTTTTCGTCCCGCTCTTCCCTTAAAAGTACAAATTTCGAAAAATCCAATTTTACTTCGTTTCTATATGGTCAGAGGAATTTACATACCAAATTTCACGATTCTAGCTGTAATACTTTAGTTGGTACCATTTTTATCCCTTTTTGTCCCGCTCGCCCCTTAAAAGTACAGATTTCGAAAAATCAAATTTAACTTCATTTATATATGATCAGAGGAATTTACATACCAAATTTCACGATTCTAGCTGTAATACTTTAGTTGATCCCATTTTTATCCCGCTCGGCCCTTAAAAGTACAAATTTCTAATTTCGATTTGTAGCTCTTCTGCAAGGTCAGTGCAAGCAACACACCGAATTACACATTTCTAGCTACTGCTGTTTAGTCAGGACGAAGGTTCGATATTTATCCCTTTTTGGCCATTTTACCCCCTAAAAGTACGAATTTCGTAAAACCCTTTCTTAGTCTACGTCTACGTCATATTTGGGAACTACCCTGGAAATTTCATGACCCTAGCTTCAGCCGTTTGGTCTAGGGGCTGGTCAATGGTAAGTCAGTCAGTCAGTAACGCAACTCTTTTATATATAGATTTCATTCTATGGATATTATGATCCTTACGAGACTAGCTTAAATCTAAGAGTAAAATAAATCTAGTATTTCATTAAAATTTGACAGCGAAAATAAAAATCTAAATCAAATTTGTTATTTATATTATTACATTCTTTTAGAGCACGTAAAATAGGTTCATTAAGAGCATAATTACAGCTATGCATAGGTATGTTAAAGTATTCCCAAGTACGCAAATCCCTAGCAGGGATATTGAAGCAATAAAGAACAGTCTATTTTTCCAGAAATTAATTTGAAAATAAATAGCACAGACATTTTGGAGCGCCAATTGGCTAATGTATCCAAATGTATGAGTAAACACTGGTTTCATAAGAAGGCCCTGGATCAGTGAAGTTAATAGAAAACAAAGCAAAATTAATAATTTTTTTTGTTGTCGTTCAATACGGTTTATGTGATTAACATAAAATGGACTCCAAACCATAGAAGCATATTCCAATTTTGATCTAACAAAAGTAACATAAAGCAATTGGCGAGTGTAAGGATTTATAAAGTCCTTACTATTGCGCCTTATGAATGCCAGAACTGAATAAGCCCTTGGAATGACATAATCAATATGTAACCTAAAACTCAATTTACTGTCAAAGACAACACCTAAGTCCAATTTACTATCAACTTTTGCCAATAACTCATTGTTAATATAGTATTTAGAGTTAATCATTTTTACGCGCCTTCCAAAAGGAAGGTGAGAACATTTCGCAACATATTCACTTCACACCAAGTCAAAACACGATCAATGTCACACTGAAGAGACATGGAATCCTGAAGACTAGAAGTCCCAGCGAACAATTCAATGACATCGGCATATATAATTGCAGAATCACCCCCCATAAATGAAGATTGGATTGTCTATTCGTTTGATCTGCAGAATATATCGTGACTGGATCAAGCCATCTATGAGCTAAACACTCCTGAAAACACCTCTAAAAGTTATGTTTTCCCGTGTAATTTTTTTGCGTTGCATTTTTGTCCAATATACTTTTCTGAATTAATAGACCCTTGGAAGCACTTTAAATAAAAAATTTTATTCTTGTCTTAGAATAACTCATTGGTCGTATTATTGGACGTTTATATTGATTTTTTGTTGTTTTTCAAGGTGACAGCTTAAAACTCATATTTCTTGGAAGCATTTTGTACGAGGTGTTATGAAAGAAGGAATTAATACCTTTCGAATGATACCTAAATGATGAATATAGGACGAAAAATTACGTCACTGACTCCATTTTTTTTGTAAAATAATTTAATACAGGAGATGAATTTTCAGAGCCAAAAATGTCAAACTCCTTTTACAAAAATGAGCGCTGAAGCGTCAAATTACTTCCGATGTTCATCATTTAGGCATCATTCGAAAAGTATTGACTGTCGCTATTAATTTAAATAAAATAAAAATTAAATTGGTACACCAAATAGTTTTTCACAAGAAATTACTATAAATGTCCAATAATTCGACCAATAAGTTACTCTCAGACAAGAATCAAAATTTATAATTAATGTGCTTCCAAGGGTCTATTATTTCAAAAAAAAATCACAAAAATACAGCACAAATAAAATACACGGGACAAGGAGCGTTTAGCTCACAGACGACTTGATCTAGGAGCGAAATATTTTGCAAATCATCGTGAAACAATCCAAACTTTATTTTCCTGGGGTGACTGGAAATTGTTTCTCAATTTGTATGGACCCAGCCTAATGTATATAGTATAAACATACTGGTAGCCTTGCCTTATAAGCGTGGTTTAAAATAATTAAAATTTTATATTAATATAAAGGGTGATTTTTAAAAGCTATAGGAAAGTTTTTCAAAAAAAAAAAACACATTAAATTCAGAAAAATGCATGAAATCTTTATTTGAATCGATAGTACGGTCCATATTATTTAATGTTTGAAGATTATTTCATGCAAATGTTGATCTTGACTGCGCCTCAAATGGTCCATCCGCTTAGTCCAATTTTGGCATACTCTTTCCAACATTTCGGGCGTTATCTCACGAATAAATGCTTCAATGTTGTCTTCCAATGCGTCAATTGAAGCGGGCTTGTCTGTGTAGACATGAGCTTTAACATAGTCTAAAGGCGTTAAATCGCACGATCTAGGCGGCCAATTGACCGGTCCCGAACGTGAAATAAAATGTTCACCGAACTTGCCTCTCAATAAGTCCATTGTTGCGCGTGCTGTGTGGCATGTGGCACCGTCTTGTTGAAACCACATGTAATGCAAGTCAAGCTCTTGCATTTTGGACAAAAAAAGTTGGATATCATCTCACGGTAGCGCTCACCATTCACAGTTACGTTACGATTCGCATCATCTTTGAAGAAGTACGGCCCAATGATGCCACCAGCCCATAAGCTTCGTGGACTAGGGTTTTATAAGTTAGTTTTCCGCCAAATGTTTGTAACACCAATAAATAATCGAGCTAGACCCACCTTTAAGTATACGGATCGGCTTAGAATCACCAGCTGAATCGATTTATCGATGTCTGTCTGTCCGTCCGTCCGTCTGCTGGCCATCTTAGCTTGTTCGCACTCTACAGGTCGCAATTGCTGTCCGATTATCATGAAATTTGGCAGAAGTTACTTCTTTTGGCCAACGACGATCGGTATTGAATTTGGAGGAAATTGGTTCAGATTTAGATATAGCCCTCATACAAATGTCGCTCCCGATTTGACTTTTTCCGCTCTAGAAACCAACCGCTTTAGAAACTGCATATTGTTCCCGATTTTCTTTAAAATTGGCACAACATCTTAAAATCTAACTAAAAAACCTATTGTTAAAGTGGGTAAGATCGGTTCAGATTTAGATATAGTCCCCGTACAAATGTCGCTCCCGATTTCACTTTTTCCGCTTTAGAAACCGCATATTGTTCTCGATTTGCTTTAAAATTGGGACAACATCTTAAAATCCAACTAAAAAACCTATGGTTAAAGTGGGTAAGATCGGTTCACATTTAGATATAGCCCCCATACAAATGTCGCTCCCGATATGACATTTTGTACCCGATTTTCTTTAAATTTGACACAACATCTTATAATCTAACTGGAAACACCTATGCAGAAATTGGGTAAGATCGGTTCAGATTTAGATGTAGCCCCCATACAAATGACGCTCCCGATTTGACATTTCCGCTCTAGAAACCACATATTCGACTCGATCTTCTTTAAATTAGGCACAACATCTTATAATCCAACTAGAAACAACTATGCAGAAATTGGATAAGATCGGTGCAGATTTAGATATAACCCCCATACAAATGTCGCTCCCGATTTGACATTTTCCACTCTAGAAACCACATATTGTACCCGATTTTCTTTAAATTTGACACAACATCTTATAATCCAACTAGAAACACCTATGCAGAAAGTGAGTAAGATCGGTTCAGATTTAGATATAGCCCCCATACAAATGTCGCTCCCAATTTGACTTTTGCCGCTTTAGAAACCACATATTGTATTCGATTTTCTTTAAATTTCGCACAACAGTTTATAATCCAAGAAAAAACCTATGGTGAAAGTGGCTAAGATCGGTTCAGATTTAGATATAGCGCAAATACAAATGTTGCTCCCAAATGTTAAACCGATTTTGGCCAAACTATATATATTATATTTCACCTATTTCTTTCCAGATTTCAATATACACCCATACAAATGTCCTTTCAGATTTAAAATTTTTTGTCAAACACATACATTTACAGGATACAAAAATCCTTCCCGTTTTCACTTTTTCACCGAATTAAATTGAATTCGGATTGAAAGTGGAGTGTATCATAGAGTCGGCCCCGCCTGACTTTAGCCTTTCCTTACTTCTTTTTATTTTCTTTATTTTATTTATGACCTGATCATTATTTATGCAATATCTTTCACATTTATTTCGAAGTCCTTGGAACTTTAAAAGTTTAAATTGCAACTACATTTTCTTATAGAAAATAAAATAATTTGGTTTAGGCTAAAATTCAATTCAATAAATAAATTAGTATTTGTCCATTGTTTTCATTTAATCTTCTCACTCACCTATTTCTATATATTTTGTTGTTTTCTAATATTTTGTTCCCGCGTTTAATGCAACAAAATCAACCACCTGAAAGTAAACAAAAGAGAACAAAACACTTTAAAAATAACATAATTAGCATTTTTATTGTTATGATACTTTAGGCCTTTTTGTTTGGCTGGCTGGCTGGCTGGCTCACAACATCAAAGCTCAGGCCAAAAAACAAAGGCAAAGGCGCAAACGACATAAACTATAACAGTTGATGTTATATTAAATGAAAATTGACAGTTGTGTATAAAAATGAAACTGTCATTAATGTTCACAATACTCTACTCTGGGGGGCTCTCTTGGCAGCCTACCACCTACTCTCTCCTCCTCCTCCTCTCTGCCAAAAACGGAATTAAAATGTTTTTTTTCTTGTGCAATATAAAGGCGAATATCCCCAAAGCATAAAATTCTCTGGCAATTTAGGGGTAGGGAGTTTGGCCCCCCCCCAAACCACTAACTTCTGCTGGAAACAAAGGCTTAAGCGAAAACCGTAACAAAGGAGAAAGATAGAGAGAGCACAAGAGAAAGGAGCGTTTCCCCCCAACGCCGCTCTATTTGTCGTCCCCCAAAAGAAGGGTCAAAATGCGCAAATGCCATTGTGGAAATGACAAAAATTTCCTGTCGGTCTTTTGCATTCTTCTTTTTGACGTTATTTTCGTTTTTTGCTGTTTCCTCGTTTCATGTTGAGGGATTTTCTGTTTTCACGTTAACTTGGCGGCCAACACGTGCTTCACAGGCCGAAGGATGGCAGAGAATCGTGGGCTTGCGTCAGGACAATGGCGGTTTTTTCAGTCAATGGTTCTCTATGGACACAATAGTGGCCGGGAGCAGGGATTTCGTGTTTGGGAAGGGAGGGGGGGGATGTTTGGTTGCTTTAACGATTGGTCGGTTGGTCGGCATTTATGCATATTTTGTTGTCTTAATGACTGTGTATTTATTTAGGCGTTTTTTTAATGTTTATTAAAAATTAAGCAGGGGATTTTAACCAATAATTATGTTTATTTAAGCGATTTTTCCCGTTATCTTTGTTTGCGTAAAGCGGCCATCACATTAGAAGCTTGTAATAATCGACAGATTTAAGGTTTAAAAGGGCATATTTTTCTTTGTTTTTGTTTTGTGTACTGAAGCGTTTTTTTTTAATTGCGGATTACGCGGGGAATTAGTTGAATAATAGGGTGGATCACTACGAGCATCCGTAAAAACGCACTGTTTGGTGTGCTTTATGGGATGGAGGAATTGTGCGCTTTGGGGCTATGTTTGCTGATTATTTAATGGAATGTTGAAATGCCACATGCCATACATCACATCAAACAATCTGCTTATTGAAGTAAAAGTTTAATGAACACCTTATTTATTCGAATGGACCATATTCGATATGGTCCATTGGTCATAGAGATCGTGTTGTTTATCGATTCTCCTGGGGTTATGAGAAATGATCACCACTTACAGGATATCATATTTAGGGTCATTTTCTCATAGTCCGATTAAAGTGCCGATTAACTAACCGGGACATTAGTTTTTCAGAGCGATAAAGTCCCGGTTAAACATTTTGGTTTTCTCATTCAACGGTTAAATTGTTCACAGATACATGTGTGAGTATGGCAACACCATTGATAATTATCAACTGAAATGATCATCAAATGGCAATGCTGTGCTAACTCAGCTGTTCATTTTGTTGTTGTTTGTGTCGAAGAGAAAACAAGTAAAAACGGCGTTAAGTTCGGCGGGCCGAACTTTATATACCCTCCACCATGGATTGAATTCCACAGAGGTTGTCGGTTTTCGTAGAAGTGCAGTAATATTACAGGAAAATATAAATTTTTTAATATAGCCAAGCCAAAACAAATACAAATATTGAAAAAATAATTTTATAAATAAATACAATATTTTAATTATTTCAAACCACGCTTATAAGGCAAGGCTACCAATACGTCAATTCAAAAAATAAATATGCTTATATTTTCAAAAAGCTTAAATACCATAAATATTGGTAGATTCCAAAAGTACAAATTTTGAAAATCCATTATCAGACGTACATAGTGCAAAATAACCTAACTTCATGATTCAATCAATTTTTGCCGTAAAAGAAAAATTACGAATTTGGAAAAAACTTTTTATTTTGCGTGTCTATGCAGTTAGAGGAATGTATACTCCGAATTTCATGATTCCAGCTGCGGCCATTTAGTTGGTACCATTTTTACCCCCTTGACGTTTCTACTCAATTAGAATTTCATCATTCTAGCTGTAGTCGTTTAGTGGGTACTATTTTTATCCCTCTGTACCATTGTATCCCTTGAAAAATCCGTTTATTTTCCGTGTCTTCGGAGTCAGAGGAATGTATACTCCGAATTGCATGACTCTAGCTGCGGTCATTTGGTTGGTACTATTTGTATCCCCTTTTTCCATTTAAGTACGAATTTCGAAAAATTCGTCTATTTTCCGTGTCTACGCAGTCAGAGGGAATGTATACTCCGAATTTCATGACTCTAGCTGCGGTCATTTGATTGGTACTATTTTTATCCCCTTTCTTCATTATAACACCAAAAAGTACGAATTTCGAAAAATCTGTTTTTTAAGTGTCTACGCAATCAGAGGAATGCATACGCCGAATTTCATAATTCCAGGTGTCGCCGTTTGGGTGGTACCATTTTTATCCCTCCGTACCCATTGTATCCCTTGAAAGTACGAATTTGGAAAAAACTTTTATTTTTCATATCTACGTAGTCAAATGAATGTGTACTCCGAATTTCATGACTCTAGCTACGGTCATTCGGTTTTTACTATTTTTATCCCCTTGTTTCATTTTAACCCCAAAAAGTACGAATTTCGAAAAATCAGTTTATTTTCCGTGTCTACACACTCAGAGGAATGTATACACCGAATTTCATTATTCTAGGTACACACTGTGTTGCGGCTAGTGGAAAAGTAACTTTTTTCCGATTATTTTTTTCAGTGTTTTAAATGATGCAATTTTGTCACAGACATTCCAAGTAAACAAAAAACACATAAAGCTTATTTTTATGTTGGCCCGTTGATTTTTAATTGATTTTAGAAGTCAAATATAGAAAATTTTCACGAAAAGAGGGATTTCAGGGCTGTATTCAAAATGATCTCATTTGATTTTGGTGACAGATATTTTGATTCGGAAAAAAAATCTGCCTTCGGGCAAGTATCTTCTGTAAAAACTAGTAAATCAAAAAAAATTTTTTTTTTTTCAAATCCATGCTTTATGCAAGCAGAATTCTATTGGGCCTAGAAATTCTTTTTTAGTTATCTTTTGTAGAAGGAAAAATTACTGCGTTATCAGGAGCAGAAATAATAGATTTTTAATTTGTGGTTTGTATGGGAGGTACCACGCCCCTTTGTCCATTCCCGCTCATATTTGCAGCAGCACTTAAAAAATGCACACCAAACCGACGTACCAAATTTTGTTCAAATACCGTTATCAGGAGCAGAAATAATAGATTTTTAATTTGTGGGAGGTTAATTTGTATGGGAGGTACCACGCCCCTTTGTACAATCCCGCCCATATTTGCAGCAGCACTTAAAAAATCCACACCAAACCGACGTACCAAATTTTGTTCAAATACCGTTATCAGGAGCAGAAATAATAGATTTTTAATTTGTGGTTTGTATGGGAGGTACCACGCCCCTTTGTCCAATTGGTCAAATTTTTTTCATTTCCTTGTATTGTCATTGAAAATGATTAAGTGTGCAAAATTTGAGCAAAATTGATTGAGAAAAAAGCTTTCAAAAATTGATTTCAAATTTTGTGGCACACAAACATATATAGAAAGTAACCTTATATAAAGCATGAAAAAAAAGGAATGTTGTTTGAGACATTTTCATATGCACCTTTTTTAGAACGAAAACCCGACTAAAGGTCCATTTTTCCTTTAAATTTGGGTTAGGTAAGCAATATCTAAAAAGTCCCAGAGAGTCCCAGTTCCAAACCAGAAATGTTACATAATTTGTTTTCAACGAACTGTGAAAAAATCAGCTGCCCATACCTGCCCTCCTGGGAGTTATAGCGATTTTAGTATATCACTCTCAGTATTTATTCCATAGAAATAGAAAGGAAATTCTCGGAATCAAATTTTTTTTATTCTACATCTATTCTAGCACTCCAGAAAAATGAGCATAACTCTCTTAAAACTGAAGCTATTGACTTCAAACCGGTATCAAATTAAAGCTTTGATTGCCACATTTCAAATAAGAAATGAAATAGATTTTGGTTTTTTATAAAATTTCAGAGTTTTTCAACAAATATCGAAAAATCATGAAAATTTGACGTTTATAATATCAGAAATAAAAGAAGAATTAAAATAATTTTTTTTTTGTAAATTTTTCGAACAATTTTTTTTTGACTTTTGTTGAAAATTTGACCTAACAATTTTTTTCGGTGTAAATTTTTTTTCACTCATTCTGTTTGGGATTTCATTCTGACCAATATGTAGAAGTTTCTCATCGATACAATTAAAAATACAGTTTAGGCAATATGATTTCCAAAAAATTCCGCTTTCGCAACACTGTGGTACAGCCGTTTAGTTGGTACCATTTTTATTCCTCTATTCCTATTTTACCCCTTAAAAGTACGAATTTGGAAAAAATACGTTTATATTATGTATCTACTCAATTAGAGGAATGTACACACCGAATTTCGTGTTTCTAGCTGTTGTCGTTTAATATGTACCATTTATATCCCTTTTTAGCCCCCTACAAATAAGAATCACTTTATGGTGCACGTTTTTGCTATAAGGGGAATGCGCATACCAAATATCAAGCAAATATACACAGACATATTCAAAAAACATGCTTAAATACGCTAAAATATTAGGGATTATTATGGGTATTTTTAGTCCTTGTGAGGGAAAAAATTTTCCCTTTGGGCCGATTTCGCCCCATTTCAATCCCAACCGATCTACGACTATAAGACGCATTTATGGAAAATTTGATCGTTCTAGCTTCTTTCGTTTAGATGCTAGCGTGCTTTCAACAGACGGACAGACGGACGGACGGACATGGCTAGATCGTCTTAGAATTTTATGACGATCAAGAATATATATACTTTATAGGGTCTCAGGTCGATATTTCAAGGTGTTACAAACGGAATGACAAAGTTAGTATACCCCCATCCTGGAGGTGGAGGGTATAAAAAAACAAGTAAGGAAAGGCTAAAGTCGGGCGGGGCCGACTATATAATACCCTACACCGCTACCACGCTTTGATTACTAAACCCACACTCAGAAAAATAGCATTACTAAATTTGAATAAAATCCATACTCCAATAATAGTTCAACAATTTGACTACAGTTTAGTAAAAATTTCCTTAAAAGTAGGAAAATTAACTAATTATGAGTAAAGTTTCCTTATTCCAAAGTCATAGCAAATAGTTCATTTACTAGAAATAGGGTAGTAAATTTACTTAAAAACATTTCATTGAATTTAATAAAAAATTCTTACAATTGAGTAAATTTATAGTTGTGTACAATAAAATATCCACGGTTTAAGTTAGAAAAATATTAAGAAATTTTTTGTTTGGAAAAAATTCCAATTAGGAAATTTTAACTATAAATTTATTTTTTCTTATCCTTATATACCTTTGTCATAAAGAGTTGAGCTATTATAACTCTTTATGACAAAGGTATCATTAAACTTTTGAGAAATATTTATTGTTGTAATTTTTTGTATTAGTTTTGCATATCCAGAGTGGCAAAATAATTTGTTTGAATTATTTTTATTATTTTATTTTATTAGTTTTCCTTGTAGCATGTAAAATTTCCTCAGTTTAAATAAAAATTTGTGTTCTCCTTCTTTCCATTACCAAAACAAATATTTCATTCGTAAGAAGATGTTCGATCGAATAGCTGAAATTCGAATGTATTACATTCAAAACCCAATAAGTAAATATTAACTTGATTTGAGTAAAAATTTCAGCAAAATTTTATTTAAAATTTACTTAGTTTGAGGAAAATTTTACTTAAATTTAGTAACTATTTACTTTATTTGAGGAAAATTGAATTGAAGCATGTACTACTTTCAAGAAAATTTAACTTTATATGAGGAAATATTGCTTTAACGCTATACGAAGCTCAAATTTACTAGATATTAGTACATTTTAACTCACTATAGGATTCCTTTTTGTACCCTACACCACAGGGTATAATGTCTTTGTGCATTTGTTTGTAACACCCAAAAGGAAACGAGATAGACCTATCGTTTATTATACCGATCGACTTAGCGATGTCCGTCCGTCCGTCTGTCCATATATTCTTGTAATCAAAGGCCAGGTCGCAATTGTGGTTAGAACTAAATGAAACTTTGCACAACGAAGTTTTATGGGATAAGGACGAACGCTATTTAATTTGAAGAAAATCGGTTCAGATTTAGATATAGCTCCCATACAAATGTTGCTTCCGATTCTACTTTTTCCGCTCTAGAAACCACTCATTTCAACAGATTTTCTTCAAATTTATCACAACGTCACTTTAACTAGAAATAGCTCTGTTAAAAATAGCAAAACAACTTACATTTTAACTAGAAACAACTGTGGTAAAAATGGGCCAGATCGGTTCAGATATATATATAGCTCCCATACAAATGTCTTCTCCGATTTGACTCTTTCCGCTCTAAAAACGACATATTTTAACAGATCTTCTTCAAATTTGGCAAAACAAATTATATTTCAACTAGAAACAGCTCTGGTAAAAATGGGCCTGATCGGTTCAGATATATATATATAGCTCCAATACAAATTTCGACGCTGAATTGATTATTTCCGATATCATATTTGAACAGATTTGCTTAAAATTTGGCAAACCAGCTCATATTTCAACTACAAACATCAATGGCGTAAGTTGGTCAAATCGGTTCAGATTTATATATAGCTCCCATATAAATGACCCCGATTTAATTCTTTCCACTCTAGAAAAAACAGATTTCCATCAAATTTGGGGAAGCGTCTTATATTTCAGAAAATCTATGCTAAAAATGTGTCAGATCGGTTCAGATTTATATAGCTTCAAGTTTGTGTTCAATTTTTTTACAAATACAGATACTTCTATCTGTGAAATTTGTAGTATATATATATCCGGTTCAAATGTAACGACCTTCTCATACCCTACACTACAGGGCATATTGACGAGGTGTTGGGTATCATATAGTCGGCCACGCCCGACTTTAACCTCCATTACTTGTTTTTTATTCCAGGTATTTCTTGGGATCATTTTTAGTCAAATTTAACGAATATGGTAATTGATCCAAATTTCCGGCAAAGTAAATATAACATGAACTGGAAAAATTGGTCAAGATCCAATGACAAATACAGATTATACAGCAGTAATAGGATGACTCAGACGGACATTTTACGGGGGGCCTATAACAACACTTGGAGCCTGTGCCAAAACATGGACCTATATAGTTCTCATTCACGGTAGGTATTCCTATTTGAAAAATATCATGATCTGCAAAATTTGATCAAGATCCGATGTATGATGTAATTTCTAGAGCTGTAATAGAGTAGAAAGGGGGCACTTTGTAAGGGCGCTACATTAAAAAGTGGTTCCATATAGATCACACATGATATGCAAAATTGTATCGAGATCCAATGCACGATATGGATTCTAGAGCTGTATTAGAATTGGGGCCCAATTTGTAGGGGGGTATACCAAAATATGGAACCATATATTTAACTTTCATAGTATGTATTCTTAGTTGAAATATAATATAATCAGCAAAATTTGAAAAACTTCCGATGTAAAGTGTGGGTCCTAGAGGGGTAATAATAAAAATGGGGGCCCATTTGTAAGGACGCTACATTAAAAAGTGGGCCCTTATAGATCACTTTCAAAGTAGGAATTCTTTATTGAAATATAACATTATCTGCAAAGTTTTAGCAAGATCCATTGTAAGATGTGTGTTATAGAGCTGTAATAGATAGGGGGCCAAATTTGTATGGTGGTTACACCAAAATACTGATCCATATATTTGTCTTTCATAATATGTATTCTTAATTGAAATATAATATAATCAGCAAAGTTTGAAAAACTTCCGATGTAAAATGTGTGTCCTAGAGGGGTAATAATAAAAAGGGGGACCATGTTTAAGGGCGATATATTAAAAAGTAGGAATTCTTCATTGAATTATAATATTATCTGCAAAATTTGATCAAGATCCAATGTAAGATGTGGGTTCTAGAGCGATAATAGTGAAAACCGGGGTCCATTTGTATGGGGGCTATACCAAAACACGGACCCCTGTGGTCCACATTCCCGTTAACTGTTTCTAATTCAAATATAACACGATCCTGAAAATTTTGTTATGATCTCATATAAAATGTGTAATTGTGTAAATTATAGGGATATTTGTATGGAGGCTATATCTAAATATGAACCGATTTCCTCCAAATTCAATACCAATCGTCCTTGGCCAATATAAATAACTTCTGCCAAATTTCATGAGAATCGGATAACAATTGCGACCTGTAGTGTGCGAACAAGCTTATATGGACAGACAGACGGACAGACAGACATGATTAAATTGACTCAGCTGGTGATTCTATGCCGAACCGTATACTTATAGGTGAGTCTAGCTCGATCATTTCTTGTTGTTACAAATATTTGGCGGACGACGTGTGTTTGTTTTACCCATACAAGCTTCATTGATTTTCGAATTCGCAAGGTTGAATCGGTTATTGCTTAATCCAAATAAGTCTAAAGTAGTTCGGTTTAGACCCCACCCAGCAAGTAATAATGATAATTTCTCGGAGTATGTCGATGGTAAATCAATTAGTGAGGATCACTCTGTGAAATATTTGGGAGTGACACTGCAAAACAATTTGAACTGGGACGTACATATTGCAGGTATCAAGAAGAAAATAGCCCCAGCAATCGGTGTATTACAGTTGAACTTCAATTAACCGTGATGCTCGGGACCGGGCTAATCACGGATAACCGAAAATCACGGTTAAAAGAGGTAAAATTTTACATGTATAAATTTTATTATTTTTATTTATTTTTGACAAAAACTTGTAAATCTGCGTCTATAAATAACTTATCATATCTCTAGGAATACGTACATTTATTTAAAAAAAATCTTTTTGTAAGGCTGTCTTATGCTTTTAGCTTTTGATTGTTCTTCCAACAAATGAGTTTGTATGCGATATATTTGCATTTTATCTGGTTCTGAAATACTTGGACAATTAAAGTTTTCTAAAAAAACTAACAAAATACTACTAGCCTCTATTGCCTGAGCCAATGTAGGCGTTTCGTCCGCATTGTAGATCTGTTCAGTTGTAAGTTGTTCGTTTTTAATGATTTCATCCAAGTCGCCCACAAACATCGTAGCAGACTCATAATCAGCACACTCCTTTTCTCCCGTAGATTTCAGTCGACGGATTCCATGACGTTTTTTGCTCTCTGAATTCACGTTTAACTTCAAATGGAACATTTTTGCCTTTTCGACAATCATTTCGCCTGAAGTTCAGAAGCAAATTTCAGTTTAAGTTCATACAATATCTCGATTTCAGTTAACTTACCTGAAATTGGAGTTCCCTTAAATCTTTCTTGCCGAAACCATTCATATGTTGCGAAATCAACTTTTGGATTTTCGGATGTTTTTAGTGTATATCTGTGTTTAAGGCCAAGCATTGAATCAGTATCGATGCAAAATTTTAAAATCCGATCTTTGTTTTTATTAAATTGGATACAGTTTGAATGCCAACTCCATATTTTTCAGACAACATTTTAAAAGGTACTTTACGTTTTGAGTATTCATTAATTGTAGCATGCAACCTGTGGGATATGTGGAAAGATGTTCATAATAGGCATTTGAGAAGCTGTCGCACGCATTATCACCGGCCTTATTGCTCGTCGTAGGGTGGGTTCGGTGCTTCTTTGCCATTACTTCCACGTCACTACTTATAAAATATTAAAATTGCGTGCTTGAGGTAGGAGTAGGAAAGAAAACAGAAAAGATACAATAATCCGAGAGATACCAAAAGAAGTAGAAACTGCGGACAGAGAAAAACGCAAGAAAGTGAGATTATAAAAAAAAAGGAGAAAAAAAAAATTCGTACTTGAGAGTTAGACAACATGATGTAAGAGTGTCTAACATGCCCACCCAACCTTGATCACAAATTTAAAGAGACACCAAAATAAAGAGAGAATATTTGTGATACCCATAATTACAACAACCTAACTCACCGAAAGCTTATGAAATCAAACAGAAGATTTTGAACTCTAGCCCGAAATCATTTTTGATTTATTAAAATAAAAGTTTAATTTCATTTCATTTTCTTTATAAAAAGAAATTAATTTTAATACAAAAACTACCTTCAGCACTGAATCGTAAAGCATATATTAGTTAGGAGAAAAAGTTTAAGTTATAATAGAACTCAGTTTGCAATGATAATAATAAAAAATCAAATCTAAATACATATTTAAAAAAAAACGATATTATCCCTTGACTTAACTAACTAGAACAGTATGTGTGTTTCAAAGTTTGTAACAATATGTGTAACAAAGTGTGATCCAACCAAAATCCAAACGTTCTCAAACTTTTTCATCATTCATTTAATAATTCAATAATTTTGCTTTACTTGAAACGTTGGATGTTGATATGGTCACCTTGTTCCTATGAAACCAAATTTGTCTATTCTCACAATCAGCCTTTGACTGCGACAAAAAAACGAAAGTGCAAAACCAAAACAAAAATAATAAAAAGAAAAGAGTAAACTCACTCACTTACATTGACATGCTCTGCTGCTCCCCCGACGAAAGGCCTTTCGAAGAGTTGCTGGATGCTGCAAAGTAAGCACAATTATGATAATGTTGTTTTGCTTTGATGAGAGATGTTGCTAATAAACGTCTAGCAACATCATGTTACGACCTGAAACACACATTAACATTAATCACTGTTGACATTAAAGATACATCTATATCCGAAGTTAGCTAGAAACACAACCTAACATTTAACAGCGATCGTCATATACAGTGGATAACCACGAAAATGTTACTGCCGAGAAACAAAGCAAAGCGACAATGTTTGTTTGTCTAACATTTGTATTGTTATGTATGTTAATTTGTTTGTGATATAGTTTGTGTTTCTAGCTAAAACGGTAGAATTTATAGAAAAAAAAAGAAAATATGAATATTTATACACTATTTTAAAATATTTTTGAGTGACAATTCTTGCTAATATTATATTTACACCATCGTTTGTATCATTTTTCTTTCTTGATTGGTTTTTTTTCACAGTGAGTTCTTTTTTTTTCATGAACTATTTAGCACCAAAAATTGTAAATTTCAACAAAACAAGAAACAAGAATTGCTACTCAAAGACATTACACTTTTATGATACACTTTTAGGCACAGGTTTTTTCCCGTAAACTTTTAGTTAAGTTTCGCCTTAGTTGTTGTTAAGTAAGCGCCTTAGTTGTTGTTTTTTCCTTCGCTGTACACCAAGCTAGGATCACTGCATACCAGGTCGGGTTGCAGATTGGAATTTCACTCAGGAAATTTGCCACCGCCAATTCAATCACAAATCACAAACAATAATATTAAAATTTATGTAATTTCTTTGCATTTTCCGATTATGCAAGCTTAGGGACTTGACCGACGGAACATAGAAAAAAGGCACAGGAGAAATTAGAAAATATTAGGCTTTCGTTACACCACACTGAATCACTACTGAGCAGCGTTATGGTGAATTCAAAGAAGTCTGCCACTAGTTTTTCCCAATTCCTCTTTTTGTCGTATTCCAATTTGTTCCGCAACAAGCAATAAGTGCCAAATCTAAATAAAACAAACAGTTTTGTTGTTGCTTTTACAAGAGAAACACAATATTAATTGCAATTAAAGATATTACCCCTCTTGGGAGACGGCACCAAGGTATTAAAAGGAATACGAATAAAGCTGTGGATGTTATTCAAAGCAACTTGTCATCTGCAAAAAAAGTTCAGCCTGGACACACTATTTTCTTGTCTTTGGATGATAACGTTCGTGCAATTATCTGAACAATAACACGTAGTTTTTTTATTTTACAAAATTAAATAAATAGTAAATATGCTTACCCCCATATACAGCAAATCAAACGCACAAAAAAAACACAATTTTAAAAATTCACTTGGCGTAGAGTAATACAACTTTTGTTCTCAAATTTCAATGTACGCAGGAAAGATCAACGACAAAATGGACGAGAGGTCGGTCTTTTTGACAAAAGAAACCTCGCAGACGCCTTAAAATAACATTTTTATTCCAGTTTATAGACAAAAGTATTACCAAATAAAGGAGAGAAAACGTCAACAAGCAGATACATAATCCAAAAGTATCGCCTATTGTTTTCACGTATAGATGGCGTAAAAGAGAAAATTCAAATAAAAAGTAAAAAAGACAAATTCAGGCTAAGTAAACGTATATCTATGGCAAGCGCCTCTACAATCCCCCCCGCCAAAATCAGACTTCGGGGATGAGAATGATCTACGAAGCTGATAACGCTTGCAAAAATAAATATGAAAATACTAATACTTATATAAAACAAAAATAATAAATATGAATTCAAAAAAAAAAAATTGATAGGAAAACATCAAATTCATCATTGTCGGATGTCTTTAGCGTGGTAAGTCCCAATAAGAGTACCTTTCAGATCTTCCAGCTCATAGTAAGACTTTCCTAACTTCCTTCTCACACGCGCCTTCAAGAAGGTTGGTGCAAGCTTGGCATTATAACCTTGTTCGAAATTGCTCTGCTTGAAATTTCGCCGAAATACTTCCTGGCCTACATCATAGGAAACCTCCTTGGAACGTAAATTATAGGTTCTTTCATTTCTAACAAACTGTTTCTGCATCAATTCAGTAGCCCTTTTTCCTATTATTTGCAGTGAGTCATTCCTATTAAATCTTACTGAACGATCCTCCAACATTTCAAGTTGGCGTAACAATGGGTACGTAGAACCATTGGTAATCATGTGCTGACCAAACGTAAGGTAATATGGAGAGGTGCCTATAGCCGTATGAACAGAAGAACGAAGAGAACAACAAATACTACTTAGTAAATCATCCCAATTCTTCTGGTCGGGCTTCACATAAGATTTAATAGCAGCTAAAACCGACCTATTAACTCTCTCCGAGGCATTTGCCTGTGGAGCGTAAACAGCTGTATACATATGAGTTACTCCATAACGTGTCAAAAGTTGATTAAATTGGTTGGATCGAAATTGTGAACCATTGTCAGAGACAACAGTTTCCGGCACTCCAAAAGTATGGAACAGCTCACTCTCCAAATACTGAACTACAACGTCTGCTGTAAATTTTTTTACTGGTTTCAAAAAAGGGAATTTTGAGAAATGGTCCAACACAATAAATATCCCAATGTGACCTGATTTTGATCTCGGATATGGACCAAGGAAATCAACAAACAATTTTTGGAAAAACCTATGTGTTTCTGATGTTTTTCCCATAGGGGGTCTGAGAGTGGTGTTGGGGTGCTTTGTAGCCTTACAAATCTCACAGCTATTCACATAGGATTTCACATCTACAACTAAATTTGGCCAGAAATAAAATTTACGAATCCTATCTAAGGTTTTGTTGATACCTCCATGAGAAGACAAAGGACTATCGTGGGCTCTTTTCAATATTTCAGGAACCATTTCGCGAGGAATCCACAGCTTCCATGAAAGGTCATCCTGAATTTGCTCACCAGTAGCATGTTCAGTCCGTCGGTACAGGTAGCCGTCCACAATCCATAAGTCAGGCATTTTATCTAAATTCCTTCCAATTCTGTCCAAAAGTTGTTTGTATTCGTCCGATTGAAAATGTGTAGAATTTAAATCTACGAAAACCCCATTGTCTTTATCAAAATCGGACAGACTTTCAATACATATAGCGGACACGTCGTCAGTATTGGCCCTTGAAAGAGTATCAGGCACTATGTTCAAGCTACCACGCCTATGCTGAATGTTAAATTTGTACCCTTGCAATTTTAAAGCCCATCGAGCCAACCGAGTACTAAGATCCGTTTGAGACATAAGCCACTTCAATGACGCATGGTCGGTTATGACAGTGAACTCATGTCCCTCAACGTAAGCTCTAAACTTTTTAACACTTAACATAGCTGCCAAGCATTCCTGTTCGGTAACTGAATAGTTACGTTGGGCTTTGTTGAGTTTCTTCGACATAAATGCGATAGGAACTTCTTCACCCTCCGCAGTTTTCTGTACCAATACACTTCCTATTCCAGTTCTACTCGCATCGCAGTGTATATAGAACGGCTGCGAGAAATTCGGACTATGTAGAACGGGGGCGGTGCTCAAATGTGACTTCAAAACCTCGAAAGCTTCTTGGGCTTCATCGGTCCAAATAAATTTCTTCTTTGCCTGCAATAAATCAGTCAGAGGCGTGGTAATTGACGCATAGTTTCTGATAAATTTTCGGTACCAGCCTGTCATTCCTAAAAATCTACGGATTTGTTTTACAGATCTCGGTACGGGAAATTCTGTAATAGCGGACACTTTATCCGGATCTGTCTGAATAACCCCGTTACCAACCACATGGCCTAAATATTTGACTTCTGGGACACAAAAATGGCTTTTCTCAACGTTAATGGTCAATCCAGACTCACGTAGTCTCTGAGCAACACACCTTAGAACATCAAGATGACGATCGAACGAATCCGATATGATCAACAGATCATCGAGATAGACAAATACCTCCGTCCTGAGAGCCGGTGGGATCACCTTATCCATTAATCGGGACATCGTTTGGGGGGCGTTACATAGCCCAAAGGGCATCACTTTAAAATGGTATAACGGCCTCCCAGGGACGGTAAATGCTGTCTTTTCCCTGGATCTCATATCAAGCGGAATTTGCCAGAAGGCATCTTTAAGATCTAAGCTGGTTATGAACTCGGCTTTAGGGAGCCTGCTAAGTATACCGTCAATCTGAGGCATAGGATATGCATCCCCAACTGTGACCGAGTTCAATTTCCTACTGTCCAAACAAAGTCTGTTTTTGCCTGGTTTCCGGTGAAGCACCACTGGTGAGGACCACGCACTATTTGATTCCTCAATTACACCTAATGCCAACATCCTGTCTAGCTCCTCATATATTAATTTTTCAACAGCTGGAGAAACAGAAAAATGACGCTGTTTTATTGGCTTTGTGTCGCCAGTATCAATACTATGACACAATACGTTTGTTCTTCCTAATCCTTCTTTAGCAAAGGATGGAAATAATCCAATTACTTGGTTTAATCGCTGTCTGTAAATATTAGATAATGGTACCTGGTTAGAAAGTTCTGCTATTTCCGATGTCATAGCAAAATCTGGGGGTTGAAACTCCACAGGAAGTAAATTATACATTTTCCAAAAATCAATCCCAAGAAATAGATCTCTTTCTAAGCTAGGAACAATAAAAATTGTTATGGGCTTTTCCATGTCTTTGAAAAGAATGGTTGATTCAACAAATCCTATCAAGGTCTGGCCTTTACCATCAGCAGTACGAACTGTCGATTTTAATCTTTTATATGGAAGACCAGAGGAGAGAAAATCTTCCGCCGCCTTTGCTCCTATACAGCTAATGGAAGCGCCTGTATCCAAAAGACCTAAAATTGGCTTTCCAAAGAGAATGACCTCAGCATACGGCCTAACGTCACACGGCTTATTAAATACTGAGCATACAAAATTCCGTTTAAAACTCCTAACTTTCTTCCAATAAGAATTCATTCGCTTTGCCGATCTAGAAGGTTTGCGATCATCACCCAAAATACGATTACGAGCGGCAGTATATTCCATTAAGCGAATGTGAAATGGCTTAAAAGTTCGAGCTGGAATCTCTGTTATCTTACCTCCTATATCAACTCGTTTGGAATCCCTACCAAAATATTTTCTGTCATTTCTGGGTAAGTCTGTGTCATACTCTGGGTTTACGTCACGTCCGGTTGTAATGTCTTGTGGTCTTTGCACAATTGTTATTCGATGTCTGGGTCCAGCAATCTCTGTTTCGGTGCACTTCTCTGTGCACTTAATCGCCCGTTTTTTGGAAAACATTTAGTGCAGTTTGGCTTGTACGTATCTGGACTACCGCATCCGTAACAAAAGATTGTCCTCTCCGAGAGACAATCTTGATAACGATGACCACTTTTCTTGCAGTTCCAGCATATCAAGCTCAGAGCTGAAACCTCTTCTGTCTGTAAATCCGACTTATCTAAATTGTCATCTCCTAAGTCCGAATCTATTTCGGATACTCTTTTATGAGTTGGTGCTGGTTTGGAAAGGGTAAACCCATGTTTCCGTCGAATATCTTGCATAAAAAATTCCCGACGCCTACAAGTGTCTCGCAAGAATTGGAGCGATTTTATCTCTATATTCAGAATTTCATGCTGAATTTCAGGTAATAAGTTTCTACGCAAAATTTCCACCAATGTGTCATCTGACAGAGGCTCTTTAAGCCTGTCTGTCAATGCAACAATGGACTCATAAAAGGAGTCAAATGACTCGTTCGGTTTTTGTTTTCGCTCTCTGATTAGCTCTCGAATATCTACATCAGTCCTAGAGTCCTGATACTGCTGACGCAGAGCCTTACATAAATCCGTCCAAGTAACAGTGTTCACAGAACGATGATATCGCCAGAACCAATCATTCGCTTTCCCGTCAAATAGTGAGCTAGCATTCCCGCAAAGTAATTCGTAATTCCCCTGTAACGTTTGTGCTGTCAAAACTTCAACCCTATAAATGAAATTCTCTACAGAAAGACTATTCGGACCTCCATTATATTTTAATTTCCAATTAGACATTATTTGCAATACTTTATCTGGACGAGAAATCAAATCGGACGAGGTACCTGAAGCAGATATATTCAGTGCTGGATTTCCAGTAGCTGGATCTACCCTATTGGGCGAATTATTACTTCGGTTAGGGTTTGGAACAATGCCAAACAATTCCCTAAAAGTTCGATTCTCAACAGCAGGAAGTGTTTGCATTTGTTGAGGTGGTGTCTGATCTTGATGTGATTGAGATGCAGAGGGATTCCTAAGGGTAAGTCTAGACATACTTGCTTCGATATTACTCTCAATAAGTTGAGCTATCTGCGAACTCAATGTACCGAAAAACTGAACCTGTTGAGCTGAAACGATCGAAGTAACCATTTCTCTTAGCATTTCTGGATTTAATCCAGAAGAATTTTGTGCTGTTCCGAACAAATTTATATCAGTTTGTGCAGTATTTGCATTATCAGAGGAAATCTGGTTTGCCACTGACCTGCTTTGTGAACGTGTTGTCATTTGAGAAGCACTCGGTGTTTGAGGGTCACTAACTATCCTAGCATTACAAATAGGACAGAAAGGTCTGGTTTTCACACATTTAGCTAAGCATGTTTTATGGAAAACATGCCCACAACCAATCTTTTGGAAGTGAGATGCTGTTAAAATTAATTCGGAGCATGCATTGCAAGCTGTTTGTGGATCAGACCCAACTGCTGATGCAGTTTCCTCATCAGGGCGAGTAGACATGATGAATAAAAAAACAAAATGTGAGAAAAATACCAAAAAAAAATTGAATTAAATAGTAATGAATCACTTCGAAACTGTGATAACAGCTAATTTTTAATATAAAATTTATATTCAATTAACAGAACTAAAAAAAATCCTTAATGGAACACGACTGTATTTATGCAGAACTTAATGAAAAACGCCGAAAATTCAAACCCAAATTCGATAAAGATTTTTTTTTTAATTAAGTCAATATTAGTGAAAATTATAAATTAAAGAAAGTTTCACATAAATATGATCAGTAACCTGATACTGTTCAGTAAATGACCCACCTTATATAAATAAATGTTTAAATGTTTTGAATTTTTTTTGAAAATTTGTAGATTATTTAGATAATATATAGGTTACTCTGTTTGATTTCGTTAGGATTCGGTTGAGGTTTGTTGTTAAAAAAAATAACTCATGTACAGAACAGAAAAAAAATAGAAAAGAGGAGAAGGAAAATGTTCACTATACTGGATGGAAACTAAATTGATCCATGGTACCGGGTATAGTGAGAGGATGAATCTCTTAACTTGGCCTAAACTGTGGTCAGATCTAGCTAAATATCCAAAAACTGCATTCCGTTCAGCTTAAGATGAAATCAAAAAGAATCATGGATTATAACAGAAGGGAATATACATTTAACAAAGGCAGAGAATAAATGATTAAGGATAATCGTGATCAATCTCAAAATCCTTTTGCTGAATCGAATACTCAAAAAGTCAATTTTGAAATAGAAAGAATGTTAGAATGTAAAAGATAGAAAGAAGAAAATGTTTTGGGCCAGAACAATTTGATTTGAATTACCTCCTAAAGTAAAACAAATGATGTTACTAAAGTGTTATTTTGTTCGGGCCCCACGTTGGGCGCCAAATAATTTATAATGTAGCATGCAACCTGTGGGATATGTGGAAAGATGTTCATAATAGGCATTTGAGAAGCTGTCGCACGCATTATCACCGGCCTTATTGCTCGTCGTAGGGTGGGTTCGGTGCTTCTTTGCCATTACTTCCACGTCACTACTTATAAAATATTAAAATTGCGTGCTTGAGGTAGGAATAGGAAAGAAAACAGAAAAGATACAATAATCCGAGAGATACCAAAAGAAGTAGAAACTGCGGACAGAGAAAAACGCAAGAAAGTGAGATTATAAAAAAAAAGGAGAAAAAAAAATTCGTACTTGAGAGTTAGACAACATGATGTAAGAGTGTCTAACATGCCCACCCAACCTTGATCACAAATTTAAAGAGACACCAAAATAAAGAGAGAATATTTGTGATACCCATAATTACAACAACCTAACTCACCGAAAGCTTATGAAATCAAACAGAAGATTTTGAACTCTAGCCCGAAATCATTTTTGATTTATTAAAATAAAAGTTTAATTTCATTTCATTTTCTTTATAAAAAGAAATTAATTTTAATACAAAAACTACCTTCAGCACTGAATCGTAAAGCATATATTAGTTAGGAGAAAAAGTTTAAGTTATAATAGAACTCAGTTTGCAATGATAATAATAAAAAATCAAATCTAAATACATATTTAAAAAAAAACGATATTATCCCTTGACTTAACTAACTAGAACAGTATGTGTGTTTCAAAGTTTGTAACAATATGTGTAACAAAGTGTGATCCAACCAAAATCCAAACGTTCTCAAACTTTTTCATCATTCATTTAATAATTCAATAATTTTGCTTTACTTGAAACGTTGGATGTTGATATGGTCACCTTGTTCCTATGAAACCAAATTTGTCTATTCTCACAATCAGCCTTTGACTGCGACAAAAAAACGAAAGTGCAAAACCAAAACAAAAATAATAAAAAGAAAAGAGTAAACTCACTCACTTACATTGACATGCTCTGCTGCTCCCCCGACGAAAGGCCTTTCGAAGAGTTGCTGGATGCTGCAAAGTAAGCACAATTATGATAATGTTGTTTTGCTTTGATGAGAGATGTTGCTAATAAACGTCTAGCAACATCATGTTACGACCTGAAACACACATTAACATTAATCACTGTTGACATTAAAGATACATCTATATCCGAAGTTAGCTAGAAACACAACCTAACATTTAACAGCGATCGTCATATACAGTGGATAACCACGAAAATGTTACTGCCGAGAAACAAAGCAAAGCGACAATGTTTGTTTGTCTAACATTTGTATTGTTATGTATGTTAATTTGTTTGTGATATAGTTTGTGTTTCTAGCTAAAACGGTAGAATTTATAGAAAAAAAAAGAAAATATGAATATTTATACACTATTTTAAAATATTTTTGAGTGACAATTCTTGCTAATATTATATTTACACCATCGTTTGTATCATTTTTCTTTCTTGATTGGTTTTTTTTCACAGTGAGTTCTTTTTTTTTCATGAACTATTTAGCACCAAAAATTGTAAATTTCAACAAAACAAGAAACAAGAATTGCTACTCAAAGACATTACACTTTTATGATACACTTTTAGGCACAGGTTTTTTCCCGTAAACTTTTAGTTAAGTTTCGCCTTAGTTGTTGTTAAGTAAGCGCCTTAGTTGTTGTTTTTTCCTTCGCTGTACACCAAGCTAGGATCACTGCATACCAGGTCGGGTTGCAGATTGGAATTTCACTCAGGAAATTTGCCACCGCCAATTCAATCACAAATCACAAACAATAATATTAAAATTTATGTAATTTCTTTGCATTTTCCGATTATGCAAGCTTAGGGACTTGACCGACGGAACATAGAAAAAAGGCACAGGAGAAATTAGAAAATATTAGGCTTTCGTTACACCACACTGAATCACTACTGAGCAGCGTTATGGTGAATTCAAAGAAGTCTGCCACTAGTTTTTCCCAATTCCTCTTTTTGTCGTATTCCAATTTGTTCCGCAACAAGCAATAAGTGCCAAATCTAAATAAAACAAACAGTTTTGTTGTTGCTTTTACAAGAGAAACACAATATTAATTGCAATTAAAGATATTACCCCTCTTGGGAGACGGCACCAAGGTATTAAAAGGAATACGAATAAAGCTGTGGATGTTATTCAAAGCAACTTGTCATCTGCAAAAAAAGTTCAGCCTGGACACACTATTTTCTTGTCTTTGGATGATAACGTTCGTGCAATTATCTGAACAATAACACGTAGTTTTTTTATTTTACAAAATTAAATAAATAGTAAATATGCTTACCCCCATATACAGCAAATCAAACGCACAAAAAAAACACAATTTTAAAAATTCACTTGGCGTAGAGTAATACAACTTTTGTTCTCAAATTTCAATGTACGCAGGAAAGATCAACGACAAAATGGACGAGAGGTCGGTCTTTTTGACAAAAGAAACCTCGCAGACGCCTTAAAATAACATTTTTATTCCAGTTTATAGACAAAAGTATTACCAAATAAAGGAGAGAAAACGTCAACAAGCAGATACATAATCCAAAAGTATCGCCTATTGTTTTCACGTATAGATGGCGTAAAAGAGAAAATTCAAATAAAAAGTAAAAAAGACAAATTCAGGCTAAGTAAACGTATATCTATGGCAAGCGCCTCTACATAATCAGCTACATTTTTTCTTTAATTGAAAGAACCTTTCTTGCTCTTTTCGCGGATTTAGTTTTTGACGGTAGCATGATGTAAGGAAAACACGCCTTGACAGATCAAATTTCACACTGATGAATGAATATGAAATTTGATATGAAAATTACACTTTCATGAAAAAGGGGAATCACCGAATTTTAATATGAGAGATGTGTGTGTATTATACGAAAAAAAAACAAACAAGCAGTCACATGTGCATCACGGCTAATAGAGGTAAATCACGGTTAATAGAGGTAAAAAATCAACCACTCAGCTTCACGGTTAATAGATAATCACGGTTAATAGAGTCACGGTTAATCGAAGTTCAACTGTATTTAAATTGAAATACAAGTTAAATGAAAAATCGAAGCTCATGATATTTCAATCGTTAGTACAATCGCATTTGAAATACTTAGCTATTGCCTACGCCAAAAATAAGAACAGTAGCTCTTTGAGATCCCTCTAATGAATGCAAAACAAAGCTCTCAAGACGATATATAATTTACCATTGACCTATCCAACGATTTCATTGTATAGGGTTGTGGGGAAGACTACACTGCCAATATATGGATTGTATGAGTACCAAGTTGTAATGTTCGTGTTTAAGTGCATTAATAAGATTGGCTATCACACCATATCATTTTTTCAGAATCAAACAAACTTTAACACTAGAAATCAAAATAATTTAACAGTTCCTCGGTGTAGACTTGAAAGGACAAAACAACGTATTGATTATGTGGGTGCTATTACATATAATGACCTACCATCAGCTTTGAAATCTGTTAACAGAATTTCTACTTTTAAAACTGCATTTAAGAAATTTCTATATAATTCATGTGAAACGCTTCAACCTTCAGAATAAAATGTGAATTTTGTAACATATTTTTTGAATTGAATTTGAATTTATTTGTATATAAATTAGAATAATATATTGCCAGCTTGCATCAATAATGCACTATGGCGCTGAGGCCAGGAAATTTATTTATATGGAATTTGTACAAATATAAAACAAGTAAGGAAAGGCTAAAGTCGGGCGGGCCGACTATATAATACCCTACACCACTCCCTGCGTATGTACCTCGCTTTGATTACTAAACCCAGGTATTTCATGGGAGCAATTTTATGTAGTTCATACAAATTATATAAATTATATTCATATAATTTATATGCTATAAATTCATCTTCAGTCAAATTTAACGAGTATGGTAAATAATATGGTAATTGATCTAATTGTCCGACAGACAAATACAAATTATACAGTAGTATACCAAAGTCATTTCAAAGTATGGACATATGGACATCACCCAAACAATTCTCATTGCAATTCAATTCGGTAAAAAAGTGAAATAGGGAAGGATTTTTGCATCCTGTAAATGTATGTGTTTGACAAAAAATGTTAAATCGGAAAGGACATTTGTATGGGGGTATATTGAAACCTGGAACGATGTGACCCGCTTTCACCATGACTGTTTATTGGTGAAATATAATATGTAACATTTGGCCAAAATCGGTTAAACATTCGGGAGCAACATTTGTATGAGGGCTATATCTAAATCTGAACCTATCTTACCCACTTTCACTATAGATGTTTCTAGTTCGATTATAATTTTAAAGAAAAACGGGTACAATGTGTGGATTTTAGAGCGGAAAAAGTGAAATCGGGAGCGACATTTGTATGGGGGCTATATCTAAATCTGAACCGATCTTACCCAATTTTTGCAGACGTATTTCTAGTTGGATTATAAGATGTTCTGCAAAATTTAAAGAAAATCGGGTACAATATGTCGTTTCTAGAGCGGAAAATGTCAAATCAGGAGCGACATTTGTATGGGGGCTATATCTAAATCTGGACCTATCTTAACCAATTTTTGCACACGTATTTCTAGTTGGATTATAAGATGTTCTGCGAAATTTAAAGAAAATCGGGTACAATATGTCGTTTCTAGATCGGAAAATGTCAAATCGGGAGCGACATTTGTATGAGGGCTATATCTAAATCTGAACCGACCTTACCCAATTTTTGCATACGTGTTTCTAGTTGGATTATAAGATGTTCTGCCAAATTTAAAGAAAATCGGGTACAATATGTCGTTTCTAGAGCGGAAAATGTCAAATCGGTAGCTACATTTGTATGGGGGCTATATCTAAATCTGAACCGATCTTACCCAATTTTTGAATACGTGTTTCTAATTGCATTATAAGATGTTCTGCCAAATTTAAAGAAAATCGGGTACAATGTGTCGTTTCTAGAGCGGAAAATGTCAAATCGGGAGCGACATTTGTATGGGGGCTATATCTAAATCTGAACCGATCTTACCCAATTTTTGCATACGTGTTTCTAGTTGTATTATAAGATGTTCTGCCAAATTTAAAGAAAATCGGGTACAATATGTCGTTTCTAGAGCGGAAAATGTCAAATCGGGAGCGACATTTGTATGGGGTCTATATCTAAATCTGAACCGATCTTACCCAATTTCTACATTGGTGTTTCTAGGTGGATTATAAGATGTTGTGCCAAATTTAATGAAAATCGGGTACTATATGTGCTTTATAGGGCGGAAAAAGTCAAATCGGGAGCGACATTTGTATGGGGGCTATATCTAAATCTGAACCGATTTCCTCCAAATTCAATACCGATGGTCATTGGCCAGAAAAAATAACTTCTGCCAAGTTTCATGACAATCGGACAACAATTGCGACCTGTAGAGTGCGAACAAGCTTAGATGGACAGCAGACGGACAGACGGACAGACGGACAGACGGACGGACAGACAGACATCGTTAAATCGACTCAGCTGGTGATTCTAAGCCGATCGGTATACTTAAAGGTGGGCCTTAGGGCGTACCTCAAAAAAAAAGTTCGCCGTACACCTTCAAATATGAAGTATTATTGAAAGGTAGTTTCAAAAAATTTTTTTTTATTTTTTTATGCCGAACGTAGGGGTCGCGCTTTTACATTTTTCTATATAACTTCTGCATTTATAAACGGATTTTAAAGTGTGATACATCGATGTTTTTGTCTCGACGAGGCCGATTTTTTTGTCTTTGAAGTCATTGAGCTCAAGCACCCCGTTCTGGTACTTACCCATCATATCTCAGTTGCTACTACCCTAATGTACCACTCTAATATCAGAAAATTAAAGCTCGCATAAAATCATGAAACTCTTCCTAACGAAGTATGTCGATTTTCCCAGCAGAAAAAGTGTTAAACTATTTTTTTTCTTATTTTACCGAGAGCATTGCATGTATTTATAAGTTGTTCTTTGTATCTTCGATGTTTACAGTCGGTTGTCAAAGTGTAATACATATATTGGTGTTTTTGTCCCGCACATACCAGATTTTCAGTTTTTAAAGTCGTTGACCTCAACAACCCCCTTCTACTATTTATGCATCATATTTCAATTCTTAGAACAATAAATATAAAAATTAAGGTACAATTAAAATTTTAATCAACCATATTTCGACGCGATTCAAGTTGGGTGTATTTTTGGCGGCTCTCAAGTTTAGAAAAGATGTGGCCCATGCGTTGCTCATCGGTGACCGCCATAGCTGATTCATGCACAACATGAACAAAACGCTCGGTGTTTTGAGAATGGCATGGATAATCTGTGAAAATAAATGAGTTCAGCAAAGAAAGCAATCAAATTAAGTTTTTCTTGTGCTAACCTGGTAAATCGATAATTTCTTCTGAAAATTGGAATGCTTCTAACTGTTCTTGCGAAAAAAACTGCAAGCATGGCGGCTCAGTCAATTCAAATTGTTTCCAATCGATCATATTGAAATATGAGTCACTATCAAAATTGATAAATTTATGAACTGGTGGACCGAACATTTGTCGAATGCTTCCCGTGGCTTCATTGCGGGCTGATAAAATCTTATCATAGGCATCTGAACGCACTAGTTGATCTGGGTCTGTTATCATCGATAACAAAATATTTTCAGGATGAAAAAAATATCCGTTATTTTCAATGAACGGACGGATGACCTGTTGAATATCTTTTGGCAACTGACGAATCCAACATATATAAAGGAAAACATTCCGACTTCCGTGAATTGCCAGTGGTTGGCTTTTTACAAGAAACCAGAATGGTGCATACACTTTCACAACGAACTGAGCCAGTTTTCTCAATACCATCGAGGGTTGCGTACACGTCATATAAAAGCGCAGAATTCGAGAGGCTGTTGTTAGCCAGCGCGCTTTGCAAATAGCGCCGGGCTTCTCGCTGGCTAATTTTTCATCGCATTCTCCGATATGAACGGCTCGAACCATACGATACAAGTAAAGCTGGTCGCCTCGAATATTCCACCCATCTATGTTCGCTGGCATTTCTCCCATTGTAATGCGTTCGAAATTTTGTTTGACCTGACCAAACGGAATAAGCAACAAAATATGCGAATTATTAATTAATAAAATGCTCACAAGTAAAGTATACGGAACACACGGACACGAAACACTATTAATATATTAAACTTACAGGGTAGTGTATGCAATTTTGAATGCCTTCTCCGATACTTCCGGGCCAGATTCCAGGTCCTTTCTGTTTTCCAAGTAATGATCTTAACAGCGCATTAAATGGTAACTCGTTGAAGTGGAAAAGGCACACGAACCATGACTCCACTTTTGTACCCAGTGTTGGTAGCAGTTCCATCGCAACTTATGGCAACTAGACAATTTTAAATCTTTTATTAACATGGTCGCAAGCAAGGCACCGTAGCGAACTGAAGTATCGCTGCGATCCAAAGCCGAACTAAAATTACGCAAAGAAATGTCCGCCACCGTAAATGTTGTTTTAATCTTCTCTGAGGAATCGCCAACATTTTCTTCAAATTCTAGCTCTTCATCGCTGCCTGGTTGATACCCAATACTGTTGAACTCGGTATATACCGCTTTTGATGGTGCAACAATTGAGCACGTTTGAACACCGCAATTTTTCATCGACATCATATGATAAACATTATCCAAAGTCATCAGCCGTGGACCCCATTGATCGATGAAAAAGTCTTTCGCATCGTCTGGGATTTTATCAGAGGCGGTGCAACTGCATGGAACATTTCTTTCTATGCCACACTTACAACGCGAAATTGAGAACAATTTATTCCACTCATTTACATTGCATTTCAATGGACTTTTAACCAATTTATAGTAATCGTCTAGAAGTTTATCCAACCGTTTACGAACACCTGATACCGATATAATTGGAATGCCTGCCCGCTCCCATAAAAGGGTAATGCTTCTGAAAGCTTCTTGTTTAAAAGCACTCAATTTTCTATTGGGATTAGTGTTATGCCGCAGATACAAGAAATAATTAATAACATCGTACTTAGTCGGTAACATAGTGTTGTTTAATGCACTGATCGTAAAAGACATTTTTTTAGTTTTTTTACCGTTGTATAATGGAAATTGAAATATTTAATAATGCTTTGTTGAGCCACCAACGCCTTATTACTGAACTAATTTTTATTGTTACAATAAAATATAGACCGTTACTTCACAGGTAAAACGATTTGCAATAGGGAAACAATGTGACAAAGTAGTTTTGCTCATGTTGTGCATGAATCAGCTATGGCGGTCACCGATGAGCAACGCATGGGCCAAAAACACCAATATATGTATTACACTTTGACAACCGACTGTAAACATCGAAGATACAAAGAACAACTTATAAATACATGCAATGCTCTCGGTAAAATAAGAAAAAAAATAGTTTAACACTTTTTCTGCTGCGAAAATCGACATACTTCCTTAGGAAGAGTTTCATGATTTTATGTGAGCTTTAATTTTCTGATATTAGAGTGGTACATTAGGGTAGTAGCAACTGAGATATGATGGGTAAGTACCAGAACGGGGTGCTTGAGCTCAATGACTTCAAAGACAAAAAAATCGGCCTCGTCGAGACAAAAACATCGATGTATCACACTTTAAAATCCGTTTATAAATGCAGAAGTTATATAGAAAAATGTAAAAGCGCGACCCCTACGTTCGGCATAAAAAAATAAAAAAAAATTTTTTGAAACTACCTTTCAATAATACTTCATATTCGAAGGTGTACGGCGAACTTTTTTTTTTTTACTTGTAACCTGGTACGCTCTAGTGGGCCTAGCTCGATTATTTCTTGGTGTTACAAACATTTGGGGCGAAACTAACTTATAATACCCTAGCCCACGAAGTGGTGTAGGGTATAAAAAACTAACTAGTCCACTTAGGGAATAAAAATGTTTTATTGCTTCCATACGATTCATATTTCACTTTTACATGTGTTAATTAACTGATCACAAAAAAGACACCAACTATTTGATAAAAGTCAAATAGATCCCTGTGGACCTTATCACATACAGAAGGGTTAATAAAAAAACGAATTTTTATTGTATGAATTACAATACAAAGTAAATTTATATTCTAATTTTGGATTCATGGAAAGGCCATTATTAGCAGTGATAGACCAGAGTGGGAATCTAACACACAATCCCCACGCCACCATCTCGATTATCGGGGAGCTCTTCCAAATATATAAATATTTGCTTCTCTAAATTCTATTAGTCAGAGGGTTTCCCCAGACATAATTCTATAGTAAAAGATTTCCTGAGTTTAAAACACATATATCTCCAGATCCCAGAGTTTTGTGCAATTCTGGCACTTTTACTTTGGGAATGCAACACAAATGCCAAAGAACTTACTCATGAGAAAAGTACGTACGTCCCTCTCCCACAGAAAAAAGTTTCTTTAAATTGATAAGTTTGAGACCTCTTCTAACGAATTTTTTATTAAAATGTTGTTTAGTTGCATGGAAAAATCCAGCAACTCCTCTTAATTCCAACACATAATTTCCGAACATTTCATGCCATAATTGCTCTTCGATGTGGTGTCATTTGTATACGACAGGGTTGTTCCCTATGCCCAGCTTGCCCTCACCAAAGTTTATGTTTACTTTGTCACGGTTGGCGTTTTCGTCGTCTTCTTCTTACTCTTACTCTACTATGCATAACACTTTTCCATAAACTTTCCCCCCCGTTCGCTCCGACCTCAAAACATAACCTTTGGCAGGCCTTTTTCACATTTTTCTCAAGCGCGACATGGGCAAAGGCAAAAAACGTGCTTCAACATACAAATTTCAAAGAGACCCCTCTCCCCACTCCGACGCACGGCAAGCAAAGCTCTCTACCCCAGACCAACGCCTTTGGGTTTCTTGGTGGCATCCAGAAAAATGTCTTGCACTACAACACAACATAGTATTTCTACGGCAACAAATATGTATGTATGGCTGGCTGTGTGTATGTTTCGTCGGTGTGTCGGCGGTATATTTATGTAGGTCTTGTGTTGGCGAGGGTTGGGTGGATGGGTGGCCCATGTCAGGAACATGTGGCTGGAGCAGAGGGTGGCCGTGCCGCCACCAAGAAGTGGATGAAGAAAGCAAGGAACACGAAGGAGCACTGAAAGCAGCCCCGTAGAAAGGCAACATGAACTTAACATGAAAATCAATAAATTTTTTATGACTCTGCCATAGTGTAAAATTGTCGTGTTGTTTTTATTTTCCTTTAGCGAGATTTTTATGGGATTTCACTTTAATGAATTTATGCCTGCCTTGCCATCGTTGTTGTCATCGTCGTCGCTGAGTAGTGGATGGCTGGTGGACAAATGACGAAGGTGGTTGGATGGATGGCTGGCTGGCGTTCGCGCTCTCTGGGTGATGGTGTTGGTGTGGGTCCTGAGGTTGTCAAAATTGATTAGTGTTAAATTAATGGGTACTTTGTGTTGTGTTGTGCAATAAAATAATCAAGTAATTTATCATTATGAAATGAAATTATGTGTATCTGTAGAAGTACACACAGTGTAAGAAGTTGCAAGGAAATTACCAGGCCATTTACATCACAATTTCTTCGTTCACACAATACCATAGGAAGACGACCTTCTCTTCATTTTGAGAAAGTAACATCTGTATCGTATTTGCATAGTATAAGTTGTGAGAGTCATAGAATCGGATTGAACTCTGTATTTAAGGATTGACAGAAAAAGGAATTAAACGATATATTAAAATGAAACGACCTTGTCAATTAAGAAGCCTTTTTGAAATTAGAGGGTTTTTATACACTCCACGAGAGTATTATGTCTTTGTGCATTTGTTCGTAAAACCCAAAAGGAAGGGAGATAGACCCATTGTTAATTATACCGATCGACTTAGAATCACTTAATCGATTTAGCAATGTCCGTCTGTCTGTCTGTGCGTCCCACAGAGGGTTGAAATCGCCAAAAATGGAGATTAATTCGGGGAAGCCTTCGGGTCAGGTAATATTTGTAGTTTTTCAATATTTATACCATAATCAGTAAAAGAAAACACAATTTGAGTACAATTTAGTGGAAAAAATGGTTTTCCTGGAAAATAAATTAATAATCCGTCCGTGTATATCGAAGTACAAGTCGCAATTATTATCCAATCCCAACAGAACTTGGTACAGCTAATTCTTTCGCATCAATAACGGACACTATTAAATTTGAAGCAAATCAGTTCAGATTTAGATATATCTTCCATACAAATGTCACTCCCGATTTGACTTTTCCGCTCTAGCAACAAAATTGTTTACCCAATTTTGTTCGCATTTGGCACATAGCTGCTGTAGTTAAATTCGGTGACATCGGTACATTGTTTGATGAAGCCCCATACAAATGTCCCACCAGATTTGGTGACATTTGCTCATTAAGGACAATGTTTCGAATGTGTCCGGCATTAAACTGTTACAGATATTTTAATTCATCTAGAATTGGTAGTAAATTATTTGAAATAGGGTAGAAGATGCAGGGTATCATATAGCCGGCATTACCTGTACTCTTTCTGTACTTGTTATACCCTAAACCACTTCGTTTTTATATAGGGATGTTTATAAGATTAAGATTTATTGTGCGACTTGGAACCTCATTCTGCTTCTGTGAATACTTTTCATGAGAAATAATAGTTTCATTTAAGTGTTAAGTAAATAAAAAGACTTATTTTTCATTACAAAATGCTTAATATTAAGTTTTCCTCATAATCTAAATTGCAGTTGTACAATAAAACTGAATGTATAAGCACGCATAATAAGTGACTATTTTCACAATTTATTTAATAAAATAAATTGGCGCAAAAATGCGCAACATATAATTGCGGAATATTGAAGTTAACACACTGTAATTTAATTAGAAATTCACCATCTGGCGGTATATTAAAGAATTCACATTTAAAACTCTACATATATTTTAAAAATACCTTAAATTTAGACATATTTTCAACAATTTTTTAAAAATATTTCTGAAATACTTTCGTTAAAATATTTTTTTGTAAAATCACTCTAAAATACCTGAACTTGAAGATTCTATAATCAAAGTGCTACTTTTTACAATGGAGAAAAAGACATTAACCTTTGAAGTATGTCAATTTGCAATTTTCAGAATTGTTCGCGTAAAACTCAAAAGATGCATGAATTTAAGGCAGTGCAACTGAAAAAGTAAACAACACCTGTCATTGATATTTTCGGTAGTGATGTAGAATTTTATATTCTTTAATCGTATAATAACAAATTTTCAAAAAAATAAATTTTGATTTTTTAATTAATCTCATTTTTTGGCGATTTCAACCCTCAGTGCGTCCGTCCGTCCGTCCATCTATTCCTGTAATCAAATTATAGGTCGCAATTGTAACTAGAACCTAGAAGAAGTTTTTCGGGTCAAGGACGAACGCTATTTAATTTGAAGAAAATCGGTTCAGATTTAGATATAGCCCCTATACGAATTTCACTCCCGATTTGTATACACTCCACGAGAGTATTATGTCTTTGTGCATTTGTTTGTAACACCCAAAAGGAAACGAGATAGACCCATTGTTAATTATACCGATCGACTTAGAATCACTTTTTGAGTCGATTTAGCAATGTCCGTCCGTCCGTCTGTCCATCTATTCTTGTAATCACGATACTGGTCGCAATTGTAGACATAACTAAATGGAATTTAATTTAAAGAAAATCGGTTCAGATTTAGATATAGCCCCCATACGAATTTCACTCCCGATTTTACTCTTTTCACTCTAGATACCACATATTACAACAGATTTTCTTTAAAATTGGCAAAACATCTTATATTTCAACTAGAAACACCTGTGGTAAAAATGTGTTAGATCGGTTCAGATTTATAAATAGCTCCCATACAAATTTCGCTCCCGATTTGACTTTTCCCGCTCTAGAAACCACATATTGTATCAGATTGTCTTCATATTTGGCAAAACATCTTATATTTAAACTAGGAACATCTACGGTGAAAATAGGTCAAATCGGTTCAGATTTAGATATAGCCCCCATACAAATGTCGCTCCCGATTTGACATTTTCCCGTCTAGAAAATACATATTGTACCAGATTTTCTTTAAATTTGGCACAACATCTTATAATCCAACTAGAAATACCTACGCTTAAATTGGGTAAGATCGGTTCAGATTTAAATATTGCCCCCATATGAATGTTGCTCCCGATTTGACTTTTTCCCCTTTAAATGCCACACATTGTACTCGATTTTCTTTAAATTTGGCACAACATCTTATAATCTAACAAGAAACACCAATGCAGAAATTGGGTAAGATCGGTTCAGATTTAGATATAGCTCCCATACAAATGACGCTCCCGATTTGTCATTTTTTGCTCTAGAAACCACATATCGCACTCGATTTTCTTGAAATTGGCACAACATCTTATAATCTTACTAGAAACACCTATGCTGAAATTGAGTAAAATCGGTTCAGATTTAGATAGAGCCCCCATATAAATATCGCTCCCGATTTGACTTTTGCCGCTTTAAAAGCCACATATTGTGCTCGATTTTCTTTAAATTTGGCACAACTTCTTATAATCTAACTAGAAACACCTGTGGCTAAAGCGGGCTAGATCGGTTCAGATTTAGATATAGCCCCCATACAAATGTTGCTCCCGATTTGACTTTTGCGCTATAAAAACCACATATTGTACCCGATTTTCTTTAAAATTGGCACAACATCTTATAGTCCAACTAAACAAACCTATGGTGAAAGTGGGTAAGATCGGTTCAAATTTAAATATAGCCCAAATACAAATGTTGCTCCCAAAAGTTTAACCATTTTGGCCAAACTATACACTTTATATTTCACCTATTTCGTTCCAGGTTTCAATATATCCTCATACAAATGTCCTTTCCGATTTAACACTTTTTGTCAAACACATACATTTACAGGATACAAAAAACCTTCCCGTTTTCACTTTTTCACCGAATTGAATTGTATTGGGATAGAAAGTGGAGTGTATCATAGAGTCGGCCCCGCCCGACTTTAGCCTTTCCTTACTTGTTTAATATATTTTCTTCAAAATTGGCAAAACATCTTATATTTGAACTAGAAACACCTGTGGTAAAAATGTGTTAGATCCGTTCAGATTTATATATAGCTCCCATTCAAATTTCACTCCCGACTTGACTTTTTCCTACCTATAAACCACATATTTTTACAGATCTTCTTCAAATCTGGCAAAGTATCTTATATTTTAGAAACACCCATGATGAAATGTGTCAGATCGGTTCAGATTTATATATAGCTCCCATACAAATTTCGCTCCCGGATAGACTTTTCCCCCCAAGAAACCACGTATTTTCACAGAATTTCTTCAAATTGAGCATAACACGTTATAAAGAGTGATTTTTTTGAGGTTAGGATTTTCATGCATTAGTATTTGACAGATCACGTGGGATTTCAGACATGGTGTCAAAGAGAAAGATGCTCAGTATGCTTTGACATTTCATCATGAATCGTCTTACAAACGAACAACGCTTGCAAATTATTGAATTTTATTATCAAAATGCGTGCTCTGTTAAGAAAGTTCATTGCGCGCTTCCATTTTATGGTCAGTTTAATCGACCCACTGAAGCGGCTTTTCGGGCTATTGTGACTAAATTTCGCACCAAATTTACATTGTTGGACATTAAACCACCAACACGCTTACGTAGAGTGCGAACTGAAGAAAATATCGCAGCTGTATCGGCCAGTGTTAATGATGACCACCAATTTTCGATTCGTCGCCGTTCGCACCAATTGGGTCTCTGTTACTCAAAAACGTGGAAATGCCAAAATTGGACTAAGCGGATGGACCACCTAAGACGCAGCCGCGGTCAACATTTAAATGAAATTATCTTCAAAAAGTAAATGTCATGGACCAATCTAACGTTTCAAATAAAGAACCGATGAGATTTTGCAAATTTTATGCGTTTTTTTTTTTAAAAGTTATCAAGCTCTTAAAAAATCACCCTTTACTTGAACTGGAATACTTGTGCAAGTGGGTCAGTTTATTCCATGTTTGGATATAGCCCCGATACAAATATTCTTCTCAATTTGACAAATTGGGTCAGGTCATATTAGCCTATGATTAGGAAACATACAAAAATCCTTCCCGTTATCACTTTTTTACCGAATTGAATTGTATTCGGATAGAAAGTGGAGTGTATCCTATAGGCTTTAGGCTTTTCTTACTTGATTGTATCTAAATTAACTTCCAGGTCTTCTCAAGAAGCGGATATAGGAGGAGTAGCCACTAATCTCGAAAAATCAATAGACGCTTACTTTTAAAGTATGTTTAGAGTTGGGTAGTTCTGGCTGGAACTAGTCATTGGAACTATACGGTGAGCCATATAACATTTAAAATTTGAACTTCCGATTACCTTGACTTTGAAGGGTAGAATAATATTCATTTCTATTTTTAGGTTTATGTTTGACTTTGTAAAATGTGACGCTATACGTTCCAAATAAATTGGGAAAAATTAAAAACTTCCAAACTGTAAGAAATTTACGTGGAAGCTCATTTCATCTCAGTTGAAGCTCATTTTCATTTCGGTGGCTATGCCAAAAAGCAAAATTGCCGTATATTCAGAGAACCCATACGTGACTATTGAGAAGCCAATGCATCCAGAACGAGTCACTGTTCGGTGTGAAGTTTGGGCTGTACTGAAAAATTGGGTTGATCGGATGTGGTACTGCCGAGTCAGTCGTGGTAGTCGTATGAATGATATTGTGTTCCGTTATTAAATGACAAAGTTCGACCTTTCCAATAAAACCAGAAATTTGCAAAAATAATCAGTATTTTTTATAGCCGATTCTAATTTAAAATTTTAAATCACCCACCCTATAGTTCAAGTTCACACAGTTCCTTTTAGCTCTTGCATAATTTGATTCCAAACATCCAGCACATCCGCACATCCAACTCTTTTATATTTTTCGTTCCTCTCAGCTTTTTTACTGTTGCCAAGTAAGTTAGTATGGTCAACTAAATAAGAGCGTCGTAATAAAACGACCGTTTAAGTTTCCTACTCCTCAGTTAAAGTCGACTTTGGGCAATTTTAATTAATTCAATTTCTATAACACTTTGTGGCACAAGAAAAATATTTTGATAATTAAATTAAATCAATGTAAAAATCATATTTAAACCAAAATCATATCGGAACTAAGATCGGAATCTATAATGATACTAAAAATTATATGTGAGGCAAATGACCTATATATGATCAAAAATCATATTGGTACTATCACAACTGAAAGGAGCGATCACCAAACGGAACTAAAATACCTAATTCCACCTGGTGGACTACTGAGCTATCTATTATTCGTAAGGAATCAAACAGAGTTTTCAATACATTGAAGATGTGCAATTCCTGGATAGATTTTTGCAGTTCTGTAGAGAACACTAGAGACTCAGTAAGATTGAACAAAGCGTTGGTCAAGGAACGCTCAAACACCACCAGTGTAAAGAGGGAGGATACGCCGATTTGCTTGAGGTCCTGTAAAACACTCACTATCATCACACGAAATAACTAATAACAACGCAGACGACTTGAGTACTAGAGAATGATCAAGCTATGCGTATAGGCGTGTTTACACATTAATATATATTTTACAACGTAAAATTTGAAGACTTTTCAAAGTATTAAGAAATTGAAAAAAACTTGTTTATCATTAGAAATTTTTGCGTTTTCGGCAAAATTTTTTTCTCAAGTTGTACAATAAATTTTCATGTGTAAATACAATGGTCTTAGTCACCCCGGCTCAATCCCTGGACCCAAAAATAGAATATAAATTTACTTTGTATTGTAATTCATAATAAATAAAAATAAAAAAAATCGATAAAATAAAAAGACGATCTAGCCATGTCCGCCCGTCTGTCTGTCGAAAGCACGCTAGCACCTAAACAAAATGGACTAGGACATCCAAATTTTACATAAATGTTTCTTATAGTTGTAGGTCGGTTGGGGAAAAAGGGATAAATATGTGAACAGCGGAAAAATTAAAAATAATAAAATATTTAATTTTTTATGAATATACAGCGGATTTTTATGCAAAATCTTATTTTGGACTGCTGGTTATAATTGAATAACCGATATAACTAATTTTATGTTAATAAATAAATTAATAGATAAATAAATTTTCACAAAATGGAGTTAATTGGCGTTTTAATTTTTTCATCCTGTTGAGCCTTAAAAGGACTACAAATTTACAATGGATAGTATTTTAAATACTCGATCGCTCCCTATTATGCCGATAAAAGTATAACATTGTCGGATATCTATCTGATAAAAATATTTCAAATTGCATGCTTCTATCTGTATTAGTTTGGCATTAAAAATCATTTCAAGTTTTCCCCCTTAAAATGTTAATGCTAAACTAATTGTTAATGCTAAACTAATACATATAGAATACATTTGAAGTATTTTTAACAGTTTTTCTCATCATTAATTAGATATTTCTACAAATATGGGAAATATGTAAATTGGGGTGTGGCTAATATGTGCTTCCTGCGGAAGTACTACTTTCGATTTTTTGCTGGACCTAGAGGAGAAAACCTCTATGACTTTAGAACGTGTACCGTTAACACTTCTGAGTTATTGAAGATATAATGTTTATTGCTCCACAGGGTTGGGTGAATGTATGAATTGTTTTGATACAATACTACAAAACTACTTTAAATAGAAATGGGACTTTTACACGACATGGAATATGACTTGTAGGACGCTTTTGCATCATTAAGTCCATTTAACAAAAAGTGAACTTCAGATCTTTTTGCAGCACACCGACAATATTAGGTAGACATACAAAAATAAGGAAAGTAACCAGTCGCCCAAAAAATATTTGTGGGGATTGGGTATTTTTGGAAATTGTGAACAAATACCCAAATATTTAAATATGCAAATCGGTCAGTTTATTTTACAAAATTTCTTATTTATGCCGATTTTCACATGGGCCATTATTAATACAGTCATTTTCGGGATAAGAGTTTGAAGTCTAATTCAATTTCATTTCGGAATTTTTTCCAGTTGTTTACATGTTTAGTACATGTCTTTAGCTGCATCATATACATTAAAAGAAATTCCTCCACTTATTAGTTATTTTTCGATTCAACAATAAATTTTCTGTGGACTTTTGCAAACTCGGATTTATAAATTCATTGATCACTTAAGTAAAATATTGTTATAATCTTCGCTAAGACATAATACCCGTCTTTGTGCATTTGTTTGTAACACCCAAAAGGAAACGAGATAGACCCATCATTTATTATACAAATCGGATTAGAATCATATTCTGAGTCGATTTAGCAATGTCCTTCTGTCCGTTTGTCTGTCTGTCCGTCCGTCCATCTACTCATGTATTCAAAGTACAGGTCCCAATTATTGTCCGATCCTAACAAAAATTTTCCCAATTAAGTTTTACGGGCCAAGGACGGATGCTTTTAATTTGAAAAAAATCGGTTCAGATTAGCTGACATACAAATATTTCTCCCGATTTGACTTTTTCCTCTCAAGACAACAAATATTTTATACGATTTGCTTCAAATTTCGCACAGTTCATTAGAATTCAATTAGAGACATTTTCGGTGAAAATGAGTCAAATCGGTTCAGATTTATTATATAACTCCATACAAAAGTATTATTAACTTTTTCCGCTCTAAAAGCCATATCTTTTAACCGATTTTCTTCAAATTTGGCACAACCACAACTAGAAACTTATATGGTGAAAGTGGGTTATATAGCTCCAATAAAAAATTCCCGATTTGACGTTTTTTTGCGGTCGAAATTATATATGTTCTTCATATTTGGCACAACACATTATATTTGAACTAGAAACATCTCTGGTGAAAATGAGTCAAATCGGTTCAGATTTATATATATAGCTCCCATACAAATATTAGTCCCCATTTGACTTTTAAGAACTACATAAATTAACCGATTTCGATCAAATTTGGCACAACATTTTATATGTTAACTAGGAAAATCTATGGTGAAAATGAATCAAATCGGTTCAGATATGTATATATACAAACGTCGCCCATTTTACTTTTTCAGCTCTAGAAAATACATATTGTATTGTCTTTTAAATAGCCCCAAAGAAATAAGTCCAATGGTGCCAAATCACATGATCTTGGCGGCAAATTGACATCGCCAGCACGTGAGATAACACGGCCATTGAATTTGTCGCGCAAAAGAGCCACATTTCGTCCACATCCATATCTTCAAATCCGGGCCATAAAAAGATTGTTATCATCTCACGATAGCGAAGACCATTCACAATAACTGCCTGACCGGCCTCATTTAGGGAAAAATACGGCCCGATGATGCCGCCAGCCCATAAACGGCACCAAACAGTCACTCTTTGTGGGTGCATTGGTTTTTCGACAATCACTCTTGGATTATCATACGCCCAAATGCGGCAATTCTGCTTATTGACGAATCCACTGAGGTGAAAATGTGTGATTAAATTGACCGAAAAAATCACGAAGTGCACGATATGCATTTTGATTTGAATGTCCATTTGCATAGTTCACTGAAAACCCTTGATAACTCTGAGAATTACTTATCGTCAATTATGCAATATATTGATTATTATTTCACGCTATTTTAGAGTGTGTGAACGTGATATTACTGAATTATTAATATAAAAATAATATATAAAATTATTTGATGCTTTGTTTGGTGTTGGATGTGGGAAGAGTTTTTTTTATTCAGGAACTGATTCCACATCAGAAATTTGACATTTATGATGATCTCTTAGAGACCCTATGCTTCTTATATGATGTACTTCCTTTAAATTACCACAATTGTTGAAATTATAAAACATACCGAATACAAAAGTATTGCATGAAAACTCCTTTCGATTACTGAAGTGAGCTCATTTGGTGTCATTTTGAACCCTTCCATTGACCACATCTCACCCTATGACCATGCCACTATCTACCATAAAATATTTAATGTTTGGTTACAATTCGAAAGAAAGTGCTATTCATGCTCAACAGCATAATGTTAGCCTGGACATTCCTCCTCGTTTGCTTGCAATGAGTTCTGCGTTTCCTCTCCTCCCCCCCGCATCTGATTCTTTCAAGTGCATGCAAGTATTTGCTTCGTATTCTCCTCTCTTAAGATTAACAATATACTGCGTTTTTTGCTCCAACGGAAGGGAACATCTTCTTGAGTTCGAGTTTATTTTCCCCAAAAGGTCATAAACAATATTTTATGCATGTCATCGTTGAAATTGGTTTCCTCTTTTCCCCCTTCTCCCAGTTCACTGGCGTTCTAAAGATGCCCGGCCAGGAAACTCTTTCCGCGTTTTCTTCTGGCCTTGTGGCGCAAAATGATAAATGTCCAGCTTTGCTTGGAAGTTCGAGTCGAGAGTTTCGCTTGGTACTCTGGTAAAGTGTAAAAAAGGAGAGAGTGCGCGAGCATTACTTGTGTCCTTTTTTATTTTGTGGTGGGAGATAGTAACAAAATTTATGGTCATTGCTTTTCGAGGGGGTTGCTCTTGTTGTCGGTAATTAAAGAAAATTGAAATTTCTATTTAACGAGAAGGAGATGAAATAATAAGATTACTTTCTGTTTGCAGATATAAGTAGCATTGGAATCTGAAGTGGTGCTTTTAAAGGAATGGTCTGCATGATGTAGTTTTCTTGGGAATAATAATATTTCTCAAATTTAAAAATATGACATATGTAATATACGAGAGTTTTCTTATTTTCGCTGATGATTCGTTTGGGGAGAACCTATAATAGCCTTTTCATTCAGACTGCATGCGAGCTTAACTCGAATGTTAGTGTCAAATTTGTACGGGATCTGACATTAGGGTAGATGACAATGAAGGAAGACCTGTTCCCAACCTCCTAGGACCAAACAAGAGTCTATTATATCTAAGGACCGGCGCACAGTGTAAGGTTTTCAAAATGGTATTGACAAAAATTCACATATTTTAAGCCAATGGCTACTTAGCCTCGAAATTGTGTCTAACCGCAACTCTTACTTACGCACTATAACTATAAACATTTTTTGCCGAATAAACACTTATGTAAGAAATATATAAAATTTTTATATGTTGCTTTTCGAAAAAAATATTGAAAATTATATTGAAAAAATCGATGCCAAACATTTTAATAATATTATTATTGCAAACAGCTACATTTTTGCTATATACACTCAGAATGAGATCGGTAGTATTATTTACTTTTTTCCATATTTTATTTTCAAGCCGAAGTATATTGAAATTTATTTAAAAAATAAATAGTATTTTATTTCTTTATTTTATGTTAAGCAAAATATATGAAAATATAAGGTAATATTTATTTTTGTTTAAAGCTTACCGTTCAGAAGATATAGAATATATGTATATTGGACAAAAACAAATAATCTATCAAACGTAAGCATCAGTTCTAAACGGACTGTTTTAGTGAACGGTTGTGTCTCTGTCTCTCGCGGTTGTTTTTGAACACGAACGAAAGCATATATACAAATAAACGCATTTGTTTTGTAACTTTTTTGTTCTTATTGAACTCTCTCGCGTAATAGAAAAGTTGCAACATAATCAACATAAACTAGGCTAAACCTAAAGGCTCTTTAAAAAGTCAAAAAATATCTAGACCCATATCATTCTTTACCTATGTGGCCTACAACATCTAACAGATTTAGCCCTTTGGCCGATCAAAACGACATGAATTATTCGCCAGATTAAAACATCATCGACATTCATCAATCAAAACCTCCACCAATAAACGAAACTCATCTAAATGTAAATCACAACGTAAATTATGAAAAAAAAATTACTTTATCTACAGAAATGATAGAGACAACTTCAGGGGTGGTGGAGTGGCCCTAGTTATCCGCAGATGCATTCAACATAAAATATTACCTATATCTCCTACACTGAAGATTAAGAATCTTTCTGCTGAGATAATAATAAACAATAGGCCAATTATAGTCTGTACTGCATATTCTCCGAAGTATTTCTCCAGTTTTGGAAATGATATTTCTCAATTAACTTCGACAAACAGAGAATACATAATATTAGGTGATTTTAATGCAAAACATTTTACAGCAAAATGCAAATTTCTTCATATCCCATCCAAATTCTCCGACTTATTATCCATATCAACGTAACCGGAGTTATCAACTTAGTATTAAGTAATTCCATTCAGAGCATATAAAAGAAGGAGTTAACGTGCAAATAATCATTATGAACAATGTACAAAACTGCTGAATAAAATGATTGATCAACAAATTAGAATGGAACGTAATAGGGAATGGTCTAAGCTTCTAAGAAGATTAAAACCAGGAGATAACTCTTTCTGGAGAATTAGCAGAAGTTTGCGAGGTAAGGCCAAAAACTGTGTTCCTTCTCTTAACCACCACAACAACAAAATTGTCGCTGACTCAGAAAAGGCACAATTGCTTGCGGATACATTCTCCAAGGCTAATAATATAACCAATGGATATAGGCACTCAATTGATTTATCCATTAATTCTAAAGTGAACAGGTTCACCAAAGAGGGTCCTCATTCAGAATCAATTGATTTAACATCTTTTGCTGAATTAATAACACTTATAACAAGACTAAAACCTTCTATATCTCCTGGATTCGATGGAATTTCCAATTTATTAATAAAACAATTACCAGATAAAGCTCTGCAGTTATTAGTTATAATATTCAACAGCTGTCTAAGTCTTAATTACTTCTCTCAGAGCTTTAAAACTGTTAAAGTTATTGCCACTCATAAACCAAGGACTGATCCTTGTAGTTACAGACCAATTAGTCTACTCAGTAACCTTACAAAATTGTACGAAAAAATCATTCATTCAAGACTATTTGCATATTCGTCAGAAAATTCCTTAATATGTAATGAACAATTTGGCTTCAGGAAGGAGCATAGCGCTGTACATCAAATTCATAGAATTAAAACATTAATTGTAAAAAACAAACGCAATACACTATCAACTGGACTTGTACTTTTGCATGGATTAATCTACAAGCTTCTGCGTGGAAATATGCCAATTATCTATGTAAAATTATTGCCGATTTTCTTGATTCAAGATCCTTTATTGTTTCAGTCAATAATTCCTACTCTTCATCAAAATTTATAACAACAGGCCTGCCTCAAGGATTGGGGCTATCCCCCTTGCTGTACTCAATTTATACGAAAATAGCTTACTATGCGGACGACACAGCTTTAATAACAACTAGTAAACTAACGAAAATTCTGCTCAAAAAAATGGAAAAAGGACTTTTGGCGTGCAATAAATACTTTTAAAAATGGAAGATTAAAATCAACCCCAGTAAAACTCAAACCATTATATTTCCATTTAACAAATCACCCAAAAGAATTCCCAACCGTCAGCTAAAATTCGGAAACGAGAGGATTGTTATCCAGGAGAATGTCAAATACCTTGGCGTGACGCTAGACAAAAAACTCACTTTTGGGAAAAATATCGACGAAGTTTGCAAGAAATCATTAGAGATTATTAGAGCGTTGTTGTCTTTAATTCATAAGCGATCATACCTCAATTTTATAAGCAAAAATCTTTTATATAAAAGTATTATAAGACCTACTATTACATACGCCTGCCCTATATGGTTCAAAGCTGCAAAAACTCATTTAAAGAAATTACAAATTATTCAAAATAAATGTTTAAAAATTATAAACAATAAGCACTGGAGATATTCAACATCCCAAATTCATCACGAAACAGGTTATGAAAAAATTGCAGAGTTCATTGATAAACTTAATATCAATTATATGTATAAGATAGAAAATTCCCCTTATCCAATGATAAGGTCTTGTATGGAATCTTCATAGTTATAGGCGATAAGTACCTACTTAGAAATAATCAAATTGAAAAGTTTATGTTTACGATAGACTATTGTGTTGATAATCTTTTGTATATATATACATTTTCAAACAATATTTGAAACTTTTGTAAATGTTTTTCCCCTAATTTTTCCTTTAAAATATGTACATTAATCCCTAATATTATATACCCACGATGCAAAACCTTAGTTGTAGTAATATCAATTCAGATAAAATCTCATAAAAATAATTGTAAATATGTATAAACGAAAAATTAATAAAGATGAAATAGAAAATAAGAAATAAACGTAAGCATTTTCAATCACAGACATATAAAAATATTCAAAAAATATTTTAACAAGTAAGGAAAGGCTAAAGTCAGGCTATATGATACCCTCCACTTTTTACCCCACTACAATTAAATTCTGTAAAAAAAGTGAAATCGGGAAGGATATTTGTATGAGGCCTAATCATGGACCATGTATGTTTCAAGGTAAAATATACCGCGTTTTGCATAATTATTAAGTTATTTAATTATTGTGTTTGACAAAAAAATTAAATCGGAAAGGATATTTGTTGTATATTAAAAAAAAATTGGTTAATCATTTGGGAGCAACATTTGTATCAGTTCGTCTGTCTGTCCATCTAAAGGGTGTTTTTTATTGAGGTATAGAACTTCGAATTGAAATAAAACACAAGAAAATCGTTTTAATGTCCATCAATTTGGCTTTATTGGAAGGATAATTTTATGCCATTAATGTTTAAATATGATTTCGGGCATGTGGCCGCCGCGGCTGGCTCGAATATAGCCAATTCTACAGGTCCAATTTGACCAAGCTCCAATTGCTGTGCACGGTGTCGAATCGATTCATTCGGGTCCTCTTCAACACTTTGCTCTACAGCGGCAATTGTTTCTTCGGTGCGCACTGTTCGACGTCTCTGCGGATGCGTATTATCACATAGAGTAAACGTAGTGCGAAAACGATCCATGGTTAACCGAATTAATTGCTCTGATGGACGATTATGTCGACCATAAAATGGTGAACTTCGCGAACTGAACCATTACTTTCGAAATAAATTTGCACGATTTGCAAGCGTTGTTCTTTTGTCAACCTGTTCATGATGAAATGGCAAACCAAACTAAATATTAATCACTTGACAGCTGACAAAATGGCCGCCAGTTAAAAAAGTGATGCCAACTTAAAGTTCTATACCCCAATAAAAAACACCCTTTATTAATGTAATCAAAGTACAGGTCGCAATTATTGTCGGATTCTTACAAAAAAGTGTCACAATTAAGTTTTGTGGATCACTGACAAACACTATTTAATTTGAAACAAATCGGTTCAGATTTAGAAGTAGCTCCCATATAAATTTCTAAATCTGAACCGATCTTACTCACTTGCACCATTGGTGTTTTTAGTTGGATTATAAGATGTTGTGCCAAATTGAAAGAAAATCGGGTACAATATGTGGTTTCTAAACAGGAAAAAGACAAATCGGGAGCGAAATTTATATGGGAGCTACTTCTAAATCTGAACCGATTTGTTTCAAATTAAATAGTGTTTGTCAGTGATCCACAAAACTTAATTGTGACACTTTTTTGTAAGAATCCGACAATAATTGCGACCTGTACTTTGATTACATTAATAGATGGACAGACAGACGAACTGACGGACAGAAAGGCGGTTCAAAAAGTGATTATAAGTTCATGGGTATACTTATGGGTCTATCTCGCTTCCTTCTGAGTGTACAAACAGATGCACAAAGACATAATATCCTAGTGGAGGATATAAACAGAAATATCTGAGGATGAGACGGTCAACCCGTCCGACGAAGATAGGGTGATAGGACGTGAAGTGAATGATATCGATGAAGGAGAAAACGAATATGATTTGAGCATAGTGGAGGCAGTGGCACCCATGGGCGTTAGATTGACATAATAATAAAAGAATCAAGAACTCATGAAGAACGATTTAAGCCATTACATCTCACCTGGAACAGCAAAATTTTTCGCAAGCTTTGGATTGTCAACAGATCTCATTGTAGCCGATCCAGAAATTTGGGAGGAGCATGAAAGCGGTGGGAGAACAATTTATAAAAATTTGCTTTTGTATGGGTACCCCATAAAGAGTGGGGAAAAATTAAAAAAAATTGAGGAGGGAAAATTAATGGGGGTTAGTTTTGGGCCTCTCTTTCATAAAAGATAAGAAAAATTGTATGGGGACCACCTTAAGGATTGAAAATGGGGGTATGTAGGTTTGTATGTTCTGATAAAATGTGATGGTTGAAAAAATATTAGGGATCAGTCAAACATTTGACTCCACTAGGGTCATCCTTGGGGCAGTTAGTGCGGTGGGATCAATTTTTATACACTCCACGAGAGTATTATGTGTTTGTGCATTTGTTTGTAACACCAAAGGAGGCGCGATAGACCCATTGTTAATTATACTGATCGACATCACTTTTTGAACCGATTTAGTCTGTCTGTATGTCTGTCCGTCTGTCTGTCCATCTATTCTTGTAATCACGATACAGGTCGCAATTGTAGCCAGAACGAAACGAAAGTTTGCACATCGAAGTTTTTAGGGACAAGGACGAACGCTATTTAATTTGAAGAAAATCGGTTCAGATTTAGATATAGCCCCCATACGAAATTCACTCCCGATTTGGCTCTTTTCACTCTAGATACCACATATTACAACAGATTTTCTTCAAAATTGGCAAAACATGTTATATTTAGAATAGGAACACCTGTCGTGAAAATAGGTCAGATCGGATCAGATTTTTATATAGCTCCCATACAAATTTCGCTCCCGATTTGACTTTTTCCACTCCAGAAACCACATATTTTAACAGGTCTTCTTCAAATCTTGCGTTATACTTGAGCTGAAAGAACTAATTGTGAAAGTTAGTCACTTAATTCTATGTTTGGATATAGCCCCGATACAAATATTCAATTCGATTTGACAAATTTTTGACCAGGTCATATTAGCCTGTGATTAGGAAACATACAAAAATTCTTCCCGTTTTCACTTTTTCACTGAACTGAATTGAAATTCGGATAGAAAGTGGTCACAGTCGGCCCCGCCTTTCCTTACTTGTTTTTTTAATTTAGTTTTTGTATGGAATCCCCCCTTATGGAGAGGGGATAAAGGGTAGGTGTGTTCGGAAAAACATATTCCCGCCTTTGACTCCGATGAGGCTCTTGTGGTGCGTGATGATAGAAACCCAATATTTTGCTAACGAACTTGTGTAATACCAGGCCATGGCTATACCGTTTGCAAAAAAAAATGTTATTTTCACTCCGCCCTGTTCCTCATTAGGAATACATCAATCCTATCAAAGTCTATGGAGCCATAGATATTTCTGGTCGACAGCTGTCGCCTGGTACCATCGATATGTCTATAGGGCCATAAGTCCAGACAGGGCCTCTGGACGTTGTTGAGATGAAATGACATATCCCACTTGAAAGACATTAGAAATCATGGGCCTAATGATCTGTCTGTGGATCAATAGTTTAATTTTAACATACGAATCATATAGTTTCCTTACAATTGAAAATAATTCCCTCGCACACACAGAAAACAGATTCATTACCACAACCGAATTATTGTAGTTCTACGTACTATCACAATATTGCATGGGCGATTTCATCAGTATAACCGACTTTTTATTGAAACAATAGCATTTTCCGTACTGTGAACTGAAATTATTTGTTGAAGTGACATTGAATCTAGAATGTTTTGGTACATCGAACTCCCAAACCGGTGACTTCAACTAAATAGTTATCTGTTGTTATTATCATTTGTAGGTTATATTCTGATTTTGTTTCGTTAGTCCGGATCACTAACTTTGATTGTTGCGACCATTTGTTGTTTGAATACAATTGTTTGTATTCGATTATCCTGACCAAAAAACATTACAAAAAATGCTTTTAATTTTGAATTTTTTATTTAATATATTTTAAAATACAGTATAGTATAATAACTAATATATATAATAAAAAATTCCATACCATTTTATGAGATACACATATATGATGCGAATTTTACTTTTAGGCTATTTAATTCATCAATGTCATAAAGAGCTAACTCTATAAGAGAAAAATGTCTATCGAAGTATCACTTTTGTATAATTATAACACACTTTTCTCAGGTACACCAAACAAAACTCTACATTTCTTTTGAAAAGTATATTACCAAACGTGACGCAAGATATTTTTTTAGCTAAAGGACTGATTTTTTTACATTGTAAAGGCGTTGTCCAAATGTACTTTTGGAGTTTTCACTTGATGTTTGATGTTAAAAGATTTTAAAATGTTCATTCTGCTTGTAATTAAGCTTTTGTAATCATTTAGCTTGAAGAATACTGCTTTACTGACTGAGTTGAGTGGATCATAATGAGTGGTTACATTAAAAATATACTTTTTTAAAGCCCCATTTTCACTTTGGATGGATAGGTAAAGTTGAGGGCCATATATGCGCAAAATACATTTTCTATTACTTGTAACGGACCATCAACAAAGTATTTCTTATCACAAATTTTCTTGAATTTCGATTTTCTTTAAGGGTTTCGTGCGGCCGTCAAAGGAAACATACATATATGGCAGTAATAAGAATATTAATTCTATTCTAGAGTATAAAGTAAATAAAATAGCGGAAACAATTAAATTAGTAATATCAAAAAAGCTACTAAGCAAACTGATCTCAAAAGCAACTGATCGTACCGTACATTGGATTAAAAGCACTTATAAATGATTTCAGGAGTCTGAAGATTGAAACGACTTTGGAATTTGAAATTGAAACTGCTTTAAATAATCTTTCTGGCAAGCATTTTTCCCACCTAGTCATATATTCTTCATTATGTAGGTGTTACTTTTATATAAATAAAGGCGACTGATTCATCTGAAAATTATGAATTGATATTTTAGTATTTTTTAATTAGTTGTAAAGCATCTCACCTTGTCTATCAGCACCCACAATATTTTTGCTTACGTCTTTTGGTGCTCGAGATAAAGTTATTAATTCGACCAAAAACAAATAATCTTGACGAGATATTCTAAAAATTAAGACATGTTTGTATCGCTAATTTCGTGCAAGAAAGACACAAGATTATATATTTATATTATAATTAGAGTATAAATCATGTCAGGTTTATGATCTTTTGGTTTATAATATTTAAATCGCTCTCTTGTAAAGTTACCAAATAAAATATATGACGTTCTTGCTCGAAATAAGCGAACAACGAGGACTTTTAAAATTAAATGTACATCAAAAGAGCTAATTTCGATGCATTTCCAGTTATATGCTAGAGATACTATGTACATCTTTTTATTTTTAAAACTTAAAGGTTCATCTTGACCGCTAAACACAAACTTAAGAGGAATATTAATAAGTCGCCATATGACTTATCGATGCGTGATGCTAAAATTTTCCAATGCGGTCATCAACATTTATATCCATGGTGGACAGCCTACAATTTATGCAGCTTGTACCTTAACGAAGACAACAACTTACTTGTTTTGTTTAGTTTCCAAATGTACACTTATTTTGTCAATAATTTATAGCCTTTTGTTTTTTACATTACGATTGTTTATTTATTTTCTTTTTGTGAATGTGTTTGACACTTGACTGAAATTTCAGTATTCGTTTATTGTAACAACTAATTATTGTTTGAATAATGTAAACTTTTTGTAGGGTTATCCAAATTCATTTGAAATATTTTATATTTATGAAAATGATTACTATGACCAACAAAATTATTATAGATCAATACCTTCCGCAGTTGGGATAATTATCAATAAGTTATGACAAAAAACCAAACTTTTTTGGTGTACATTTTATTGTTAGAAATAAATTGTTTGTTGCCGTCACTAATTATTGATACTATAGTATCATTTTCTGTATAATAAGTAGTTGCCAGAATTGTAAGAGCTAATCACAAAATATTTTTATTGTCTTCAATTGATATATCCAATCTTCATGTTGTGTGTACTTTCCTTTGGTTATGACCATGTCATTATAGTACATTCAACTAGTTATCTATGAAAAATATGGAAATATGGTGTTTTAAATAAAAAAAGTGCACTTATACACGATTAGTCGCATTATCCACTTGTTGGAAAACCTGGTAGTTCCTCAGTGTAAATGTTGAGACTTGGGCTCGAGATAGCCGCAGCTGCTCCTGACAAAGCAATATGAATATTATCGGTTATACCAAAAGCACCACGTCTGAGGGCGGTTGCGGAATATCCCTAACGTAAATGGTGAGAGCACTGTATAACTCTTAGCAAAACCTCAGCGAAAATTTTCATTAAAAAGTCGCCAAAGAAGCGGGGTTTAAAATATTTCATAAAGCACAAATCAATGAAAAGTGTCATAGAATTTCTGAAACATTTCATAGAAACTATGAAATGCAGTTCTTCATTCAATGAATTTTGTCATACAAGATATTTATTTTTCATAAAATAATTTCTGAAAATTTTCATAGATTTTATAATAAAACTTCAACTTTTTATGAAAAAGTTTCATATATATTCAAAATTTCTACTGAAGTTTCCAATAGAAGCAAAAAATCTTTGTGATAACCTTTGTAATGAATATGTCTTTTGACCTGAATCCGGGTATATACTTACGCCAGAGTTAACATGGGACAAATGAGAATTGCTAGTAGTGTAGTGTTCAACCAAATAAAGTCGACACACTAAAAATCTAATTGTAAGTTATGAACAACAAAATCCTTCATTATCTTTATGAGAAAATTTCATAACACAAATATTTTATTGGTTATGATATTCTCCAAGAAATTTTTATTTAATACAGTGAAATTATAAAGTTTCACTAATTTAAGAATTTTATTTTATGAAGTATGAAATGTTGGTAAACATTTTTATGATACATTTAGGGGGTTAATTTAGTTTTCATTTTGAGATTGTCATCTTATTGTACATAAAACCACAAGTTTGATGGTTTTCTTATAAAAAATAAATATTTGTTGCTTTCACTTATCACTATCCTAAAGAGTACACATTCTCATCATTCTCACATTTAAGAAAAATCTCTCTTCGAGGTGGCCTTCACGAAGAACAAAATCGGTCCTCGTATAAAACAAATCTGTTCACTTCTACCTAGTCTATGGGTGTTATTTCTTTTTTCTCTGTGTTCTTTATCTCTGTTTTGTTATGATTCGCCTAATCTGTCCACTTTCAGTCTACTATCTTTCCATTTGTCCTTTATTCCCTCCTAATATCTGCCTGTCAGTCTGTCCTTCCTTCCCTCCTTCCACTCACCGTTCATCTGCTGGAAGTGCATTTTAGATCCGTTCTTTGATGATTAAAGCTCTCTTGTTTGTGTTGCCCTGCCCGACCACTTGTCGGGCCGTGTGTTTGTGTGCTTAACCCCCAGACCTGTAACACCCCAAACCAGCCCACTTTAAAACCTTTTTTTCGCCCCCTTGTTTTTTAAATCCGCTTTTCTTTTCAGTTTGTTTTTCAATTCAGTTGGATGCGTGTGTCATCCATTTGCACAAGACATTCTTCTCCGTTTGAAACAAATCGTCTTTTATATGTTTGATATGTGGCATTTGCCTTTAAGATGAGCTTAGCAGAATAAGCTCTTTTTCATGCTGTTAGAGTACCGTTGGTGTGGGTGATGGTGGGTGGGTAGCTCTCACTCTCTCTCGTTCTTTTGTATCAAAGTCTCACTATATCAGAGGTGGGTGTATGTCGGATGTTTATGCTTTTTAAATCAATACAAATGTGTCTTTGTGTGTGTGTGTGACAGAGTGTTTAAGGGGATCTATGCCAGCGTTGCCACTTTTGATTTTTTGGAATTTCTTTTAGAAAAGTAGATAAGTTGTTTTACTAATCTTTAGGGCTGTTTTTCTTTAAGCCCGGATAACAGGCTGCGATAACAAAACGTTAATAAAAAGCTATTTTTACTCCAAATAAAAAATATTTTTAAAATTGTCGGAAACTATAAAAATATTTGTATCAAAACAAAATTAAAAAAAATTGTGTTGAATTTTTTGGACTTAGCCTCGATAACCATATATTTGACTTACATTGGATAATTATCCAGGCTAAGTCCAATATTTTTAACATAAACTATGTTTTTCAAAATTTGTTTTCATACACACATTGATATTACTGTTGGCCACAATTTTAAAAAAGAAATTTTTATTTTGCGTGAAATTTTAACATTTTATTTAGGATCCTTACTACTGCAAAAACAGAAGCTACTAGTCATCTTCAACAAACATTAAACGCAATAATTAACTGGATCAAAAAATGGAGAATGCAAATAAATGAAAACAAGTCCATCCACATTACATTTACTAATAAGCGTACATCACATTCACCACTGCTGATAAATGAAACACAAATACCATATTCTAACAATGCGAAATACTTGGGAATGAACCTTGATACTAAACTCAAATGAAAAGAACATGTCAAGAAAAAAATAAAGAAATTAAGCTAAAATTCAGTCAGATTAACTGGTTACTAGTGGACAGTAGGGTATCTATTAAAAACAAATTGCTTCTTTATAACCAAACTATAAAGCCAATATGGACTTATGGCATCCAGCTATGGGGCTGTGCAGCTAAAAAAGAAGTGGAAAAATTACAAAAGACGCCAAATATGATTTTACGCACTATTGTGAATGCTCCGTGGTACATTAGAAATAGTGATTTACACAGAGATCTAAGAGTGAACACAATCGTGGACGAAATATCAATCAACGCTAGGAAACATGCCAACAAATTACAGGAACATGTAAATCAAGATTTGAGAGATATCGTCCGCAATTATGATGCAACTAGAAGACTGCTGAGAACTATTCCAATCGACTTAGCAAACTAATTAGATACAAATATTTTATATAAGAGTGTAATTAATGTATTATATCTCAACAAATTGTATTTCTAATTTTAAATTATTAGTGTTAAACATAAACTTATTACTAATGTAAAATTAATAAATGAGACTAACTCAGTTGTAATATAAATAAATTAAAAAAAATTAAATTTTGTTATCCAGTCTTAAAGAAAAACAACCCTTTTATAAACGAGTAAATTATTAACTAATCTGCTTAAAAAATGTATACACTAGGGTATTATGTTTGTGTGCATTTGTTTGTAACATCCATCTATTCTTGTAGTCAAAGTACAGGTCGCAATTATTTTCCGACCCAAACAAAAATTGGCGCAAGTACGTTTTGAGGACCAAAGACGGTTCATATTTATACCGCATATTTATATAGCAAATCGGTTCATATTTATACATAGATCACCGATACAAATTTCTCTCTCGATTATACTTTTTCCACATATTTGAACAGATTTTCTTCAAATCTTTGGGGGCCCATAAAAATGTGCATGACTTTGGGAAAAACTGGGAGGCATGGGACTTTTTTGATGTTTTATCACGTAGTGGTGCCCGTATTAGTGAATGTTAATCGAGGACAAAAATCGATCCCCGATCAACTATTTTTGAATCCGATTCTTAGAATTGAAGAATCGGAACTGCGAATCGATTCCTAATCGGAATCGGTAGAATGTAAAACTCGAGAGGTATAATTTTAACTAGCTAGTACAGAAAATGCGCACAATAACAAAGTTAGGGTACTTAAGAACGATATACACGCTGTCCAAATGTTTTGATATCCTCTCCCTACAAGCGAGAGTGGACTTTAAATTTATTTAAATTTGCGTAAAAATATCTCCAATCCATGGTGGAGAGTATAAAAGAATCGCCATGGCCGAACTTTACACCTTTTTAATTGTTTTACACTAAGGTGCTCTTCCTTAATCGACTATTCTGAATAATATATAATATATATAGTTTTTGGAAAACGTTTTTCTTATAGATTTTTTCCGATATATTGGATGATACCATCGCAAAAATATGTAATTTAATGTTCACCTTTACTTTTAGGAATTAAAAATAAATTTAACATTTCGAAATCTGCGGACACTTTTATTTTTTTAATATTTTTAGAAGAAAGTTGGCTACAAGTTTATCAAATTTCAAACTATTGCTTTTCTTCGTTTTTGATATATTGAATTTTAAAGTTAGTTTTTCATTTTTTTCGCCTAGACTATGTTTTAACATTTGTCATTTATTTTGAGGTCTTTTAAGTACTGATGAATTCGATCAAGTTTTGTGTAATATTTCATCAAAACTAACACTTTCTAATTAACACTAACATGAAAACAACTATAAAAAGTTGTTCTAATGATAGTTTCATTAGTCAAATGCGATTTTAGTGACGACCGATGTGGTATGAATATATCAGATTTTCTCGAAGATCTTGATATTAAAATGTAAATGATATCCAAAAGTTCAGGAAATTGTATTGTTGGTAGTGAGCAATGATAAAGAAAAAATCGACTGAACTAATTCCCCGTATTTTCAGTATATGTTAGATTTTTTATTGGTGTTACTAACAATTCGTGTTTATCTAGCATATAATACTTTATTTCACGAAATATAAATAATATTATAATAGAAAACTATATTGGTTTACGTGGCCGCTCTCACTAGTTTGAATAAAACTTTCTACATGGATCAATTCTGTATAAATAATATTTCCATAAGCACTTAAAAATTCTTTTCCATCGGCAGTTTTATTTATGCATATTTTGTATAAATCATTATCGTCTACTACTTTATCCGATATTTCCATTACAAGCGATCTACTAGCATTGGGATGTATTTTTACGCAATAATTTAATTTTTCCAAATGCTTGGACTGTTTGGAGGTACGAAAACCCCAATGTTTGGTACATATTAAGCTCCTAACCTTTATACCACTGTCAATTTTTTATATCAATTCCACACTTAGTGTCATTTCCTTTTGTTTAATTAATAAAATTGCTGCTTTTAAATTTCACAAATTGTTACCACCAAAAGTACGTACAAAGTTAGTACATACTTTTTAAGTGTTTTTCATTAAATTAAATTTCGATTCCCAAGCATCGATAATCGATTCCAGTATAAAGTTGGACACATGTAATCGATTCCAAAAGAATCGTTTTTGAGCCCTCAGAATCGATTCTCGATTAGAATCGGAATCGATTTACCATTCACTAGCCCGTATATTGTTATATTTCCATGACTTAAAAAAGTACACACAGTGTAATATAACTTTGTTTGCATTACGTATACTTAATTAAAATATAATATAATAATAGTAAGTATACGCCCACGTATATCACGCGTGAATCACGTAAATCACGCAAAAAAAATCCACAAAGAAAATAATATATGCATTAAAAAATCAATTTTTATAAAGTTGCTACCTATGTATACATGGTTGAAAACACTCTCATTGAAAATAGCTATCAAACTGAATGAAAATCTGTTGTGGCAAACGCGAAATAAAATGAAAAATATTTGTGACTCACGCAAAAATCACGTGACTCACGCAGAAATTGGACTGACGCACATTCACGAACGAAATTTTTTTCGCTCCTCACGTTCACGCACGCTCACGTGAGTAAAATAAATTTTGTTCACGATCACGCGTGAATCACGTGACCCACGCAATTCACGTGAGTCGCGCCCATCTCTAATCCAAACGTCAAAATCTTACCCTAATGTCAATCATATGAAAAAACATACTAACACACCTAACATCGGGGTACGTGTACGTTATTATGACAATATAATTAATAGTACGTATTTTTGTAATAAATAGCAGAGTAATTCAATGTTGAAGTAAAGAAAAAATATATGAAATTAAAAATTTTTCGGGAAATTTTTCACTTATGCGGCTACTTACCGCTACTTAAACGGTGTTAGGAATCATTCCTAGGAAGATCATATGTTCTAGTTTATGTAGTTGGTTGATTCCTTGAATTTAGAACAGAGAATAGGTTAAAAATTGAAAAAAAAATTTTTTGCGATTTTGACCTTTACGTTATGGTGGTTTTTGTTATTTATGACAAGAGCTACAACTTTGCCTCAGAGAGTAAATCAAAATTCCAAACGGTTTGCAAGATATGAACCTGAGAAAATGATCACTTTTTTGCAAAAATTGCACCGAGGCTCCAAATCTTTGGGGCCCCTAAAAAAAGTGCATGACTTTGGGCAAAACTGGTCATACTTTGGACACGGGTCTTTTTTTTTGGTCTTTTATCACGTAGTAGTGTCCGTATATGGTTATATTTTTCGTGTTGCACTGTGTAATGAAGTGGTGAAACCTTCTAAGCCAAAAATATTAGTCAGCGTTGTTCTCCGTTACTGTTGGAAATTATGTTTAGAGCATAATTTAGGGACCTAAGGTTCTATGACATGTAGAGTTACTTTTCGCGACTTTTGGAATTCCCGGGAAAGCGGAAATATGTTATCATTTTCCTTGAATTCCGATCAATATATAAATATAAGACGAATTATAGTTGTAGGTATTATTTATGTCAGATTTCTGAAAATTGAGAGAGACAACTTCCTAAATCATTTTATATTTTACAAGGTTAAAACAAAATACAGATATATTGGAACTCCGGCTATTTCGATTTTATTTCTAGTTGAAATTATTATTAAATATCGATGATAGTTGTACAAATTGGTACATTTCATTTAATAATAATTTAAATAATCACCGATATTTATTTATTATATTATATATATTAATTATTATATTATTTATATTAACGTATATATATATTAAAATAAGAAATTTATGATGGTTTTTTATTTTAAGTAACATGGGAGGTAGGTGTAGTTGCGAGCGGATTTAAACAAATCTATTTTGACTATATGAGGGTTTTGTGCGCAATTTCAAGATCCTAGCTCAACTTCTTCTAATTTTTGTCGCAGCTTGTATAAAAATATTCCACTATGCACCGGCGGGAATATTTCTGAGAGTGAAGTGCTCGTCTTCAATATAAACCATAAATGTTCTTTCTCACAGAAAATGTTTTATTATTTTTTGAAAATAAATGTTGAATATCTCATTTATTACTAAAGTAGTTTTAATTTAAATCAGAAATGAAGCTGATTCAAGAAGACTGAGTCAATTATTAAGGCTGAGAGCAAAGGCATATTTTTTTCACTAAACCAACACTCGAAGGATGTCCCCTATAAATGCAGTGCATTGCGTTGGCAGGAGGATAAGCTACTGAAAGAAGGAAAGAGAGAGTAGTGCCTGTTGACATCTGTTTTGAATTTCTGAATATCATAAATGGCGGGAAAGAACGTGAACGTTATGTAATGTGTAGTGCGGTCGGATGTCCAATCGGCAACAAAAAGGTGAGAAAAGTCGAGTATATCTACCGAAAGTCGAGTATATCGACTACCCGAAGAGCAAACGCCATGAAAGTATCGATAGAACAAGACATACAACCCACATTATACTACTGTCACCTATCAACACCATCGCCCTCCACTGGACACGGTCGAGTAGCTGCAAGGAAGATCCTGGAGCACCCGACCACATATGGGAGTCATATTCCATCTTTGATCTGATGTAGGTAGTGTAGATATTGTGAAGATCGAAGGGAGTGAAGTATTTCTTACACCGTTTTAAAAAGCCTAGACAGTTGAATGCTTTTAGAGACATCAAATACATGTTATGTCCATCGAAAAAGAGTACTGTTCATTGAAATCGACGACACCGTTGGATCTGCGAATCGCGTGTGAGACAACAAGGAGCACTGGGTCTTACGTGCATTAAAATCTACTCTATTAACTCGACCCCATTCAGAAATGGCCAGCAAATCCTTGCTAAGTGACTCATACATTGATCGCCTTTTGTTCTCAATTTCTTGGCGACTAGGTCTATGATCGAATGAGTGTGAATGACAGAGGTTGCTGTCATCCGCAAATGAGTATATTGGATTCAAAGTCCGATACAAGAGGTCTTCAATGAAAATATGAAAAACGGGAAGGGGGAAAGGACAGAGCCCTGTGGTACTCCTGCAGTTAAGCTATGCTCGTCGGTGGAGAGCCCATCTACAACAACACGTATAGTGCGATCTCTGAGGAAGCTCGATATAAATCGAGAGAAGTCATTACCAACATTAACTCAAACTGAAGAGATATTTTCTTTTTTTCAGTAAATTTTTAACTGAATCGGAGGAAAATATAATTTAATTAATAAATTAATTTGATGCAGAATATGCAAAAATTCATGAGAGCATGATCTAATTCTTTGTACTGCATTCTAGTTAAACTTTTTTAAAACCAAGTACCTTTTTAGCAAAGGTTAGTAAGTTTTCCCATGAACCAAGTAAATTTCTGAAACTGAGGAAAACTTTGCTGAGTTTTACACAAAAGAAGTAAATTTTAACTTGAACTTAAAATAATTTAAATTTAACTAAAAATAATTCAAACGAATGATTTCCTTTAGAGTATCACCACCAGAGTCTGGCAACACTTATGTATGAGTGTCCCGGGGTTGCAAAAAAGTGGGTATGTTTGGATTAGCAAAACATGTTAGCCTGTCGCTCAGTGTGCAAACATTATTAGGCCAATAGGACTACTACCACTACGGACTGTTATTAAGTACTGTTGCATTTGTCTATCTGTCTTGCAGGACTTGCAACGTCAATGTGGATGAAAAGGCGTATATGGAACAGAAAAGCCATTTTCTCTTTTATAAGTTTACATTATTATTATTATTAGCCCAGTTTTTTTGCCATTACCGCCTGCTCCGCTTCTAAGGCTAGGCTTCTCTTTCATTCCATCTCATATATGTATGTGAGGCTTCTTTGTTGTCGTGTTGCTTTAACACTTGCGCTCAAAAGCAAAGACATAGGAAGTGCTGAAGGAACAAGCTGAAACTTAAAGTTGTCTATATTTTTCATTATAAATTTTCCGTTTCCTGTCGACGTTGCCGCTGCCACTGTTGTTTGTGACTTTAATGTGCTTATGAATGCTTAATTTAACAACAAAGACTGGGCTAAATTCTCTAGTCCTTCTCCTCCTCCTCCCACTCCTTCAACATTCACGACGACCCCACTTTGGTAACACCCTCTCTTTGTTTGTGGATGATGGCACCATGTCCTTGTGTGCCTCCTTCCTTGTTCGGCTCTGAACTCTTTTCATTTTGATGGTGTTTGTCTGACAACAAAAATAGGAATGAACGAACGAACGCCATCAGAGAAATAACAACAAAACATAAACATATGAAAGCACAAAAGAATTTATAGGAAAATTATGTATGGCAAAAAATTCGTTTCGTTCGCTCGTTCATTCATTCATTCGTTCGTTTCGTATTTCACAAGTGTGTTTGTATGTATGCTTGAATGTTGACTATGTGTTAGAGCTTGTGTTTGTGATAGTATTTGCATTTTAAAAAGACGTTGTCTATAACAACAACTTGACAACAACAACGCTAGCAGAGGTTATAAGGAATTTATTCTAGGCAAAAGCCACTGCATTATCCAAGAGAACCAGGAACTCAGTTCCATAAAATTTACTCTTAGCTATTTATTGAGCCTTAAAAGTTCCTCATCAAATTCAAAGTTATCGTGTCGAACAGTAGAGTTAATATCAAATCAATGGAAACGTAACGAGATGCCTAAACGTGCGAATATGAATTAACCCAAGAAGTAGTACTATCTATTATGGCTATTCCTTATAAACAGCATATTTACTTACCACGGCAGTTGAGCGTAATAAGGATAATTTATGTCAATTCTATGAAGTAGACATTAGATTATCGAATAAAGTCTACTGCTGAGTTCTATAGAACTCATCGTTCCGCTTTATTTTGTCATCGATCGTTCCTCTTTTATTTTTCGAAAATACCATATATCGCCAGCAGATGAGCTTGCCAGAAATGCTCCCGCTGCAGTAATAGAGGAAGCTTTAGGGGCGGTGAAAGTTTAAGTTTCCTATATAGACAAATAAGTGAGTGACTATCAAACAGAGTTTTGGAGTCATGCAATGCGGATTGTACGGTATCTAGGACACTATGGTCCGGCTTGAATAAAGCTGACCATGGAGTACTTCTAAGACTATATAGAAGATGTTTGAGGATCGCAGTAAGAGCTATCTCGGGACATTGTTCTCCATGGGAATGAATGGGATAACAGCACTCCGGACTATTGTAGAATGTGCGGAGATTAAGAAGAGAACAACGGAGCATGTGCTATGCCATTGTCATGAATTTCCACAAATCTTATGATGGAGGATGAGTCAAAATGCAACATCGATGGCCTGTTCCGTTTCATAATGGGTATAAAGTGGTTTCAGAATAAAGGATCGGGGTATTACACAGCCGGACAGGACACAATTTATCAAAACTGAAAACTCCATACAAATTTCTCATTCGAACCTCTCTTTTATTCACAATGTCCTTAGTCAGTCGTTTCTCCCCCCTACTTCCTTCGCTTTTGTAAAACAAGATAAACCAAAATGAAGGCAATCACAATGGATCCGATGGTTCTTCGAGTGGGTGCCTTTGGTTCCCAGTGTTCTGGAGTGAACCTAAGCAAAATGGCACTGAAACCTTGTACAGCAAAGACCCGTTGCATTGTATCAGCAGAAGCACACTTATTCAGAGAGATTCCAAGATCAGGGTGTCTCTAGATATGAGGGACTAGATACTGGGGGAGAAAAGGAGGGGACAAGGGAAACGAGCGAAGATCCCAATCCAGGATGTCTCCGCTGCGTAGTATCATCAGAATTACACTTATTCAGAAAGATCCCAAGATTGTGTGTCTCTATAAATAAGGCACTAGATAACAGGGGTAGTGGAGTCACGAGAGAAATGAGAGGACTCGGAAAACGAGCGAAGATCCCTACTCAGGGTCTCTTCGTTGCTTTGTACTTGTTCTAAGAGTTGTTTTATCCAGGGAGATGCCAAACCGGGGTGTTTCCTGAGATCCTAAACCAGGTGAGCTGAGGTTAACAACGAATAATTATTTCAATGAGATCCCAATGTAGGGTGTATCATGAAATCAATTATCTTCAGGGCTCAGTTCTACTTAATGATCCCAAATGAATAATTAAGAGATCGCAAATCAAGGTCAGTTCTCATGAAATCAAGTTCAGTTCTATTTAATGATCCCAAACCAGGATGTCCTTAAGTAGTGATGTTACTACGTTTATGTCTGGCCAGAGACTGGTCCCATCTGCTGTGCGTCTCTGCCTTTTATACAAATTATTTTCAATTTATAATTTACCTATTCCTTAAAACTACTAAAATATTTATTCTATACTCTTAACTTAATAGTAGTATTTCAAAAATAACAACAAATCAGTAATTCAAGTAAAATAATATATAATTAGTAATACATAATCACATAATTAGGCCAGTTCGATTGGGCTTACTAGCTTAATTTTTGTATGGAATTTGCTCACTTAACAAAAAAGTAGTTTACTACTCTCTTTGTTGTGTTGCCAGATTTTTCTTGTTAATCTATTTAAGAAAAACCAATGGGTAGCAACGTTGTCACATTATCAAGCCTCTTAATTGTAGGCTAGTAAGCCAAATCGAACAGGCCTATTGTCTGACGAAAACAAAGCTCGCGACTTTCTTCCTCACGACATCTAATAGTGATCGCCGGCAGTTAAGTCCTTCGGCTTCTACACCAAGATCTATGAAGTAAGAAGATCGTATGACGAAAGAACCTGTATCCTATTATGCTGGTGCGAAATGTTTGGTAGGCTTGAGAGCAATATCCAAAAATAATATCCATCATGAAGTGAATTTCTAATATTTGCTTTCAGATCATGAGGAAACAAATGACATTCGATGTTAAATACCTTACAAGCAAAGAATTGGACGAAGTAGACAATAATATGGAATTTTATATTGAACGATAGAGTGATATTGATATTTAGCCATAGACCATAAGAACAGAGAGATTACTTCATCGGAACCAACATGTGTGACTGTCGCAATATTTTAAGTTGATCGTCTAAGCTCTCTCTAAGAACTCTGAACCCAGAGTCCCAAAAACATGTCCGAAAGAGATAAAGAAGGTGTTTGACACTCTCAACTCAACACTTCTCGTTCACAAACTTCTACAGAAGTTTTTTTTAACTTGGTGTTCATCCTCTAAACATTTAGGAATTATTTGAACTTTCTGACACTGTCATTTTGTCAAACGGAAGCCTTGACATCAAATAGATTTCGCATAACAATATTTAACCGCAGTCAGTCTGCCCTAGTATATTTAAGATTTAACCGCAGTACATCTACCTCTGGATCCCTGTATATAAAAAACTTTAATGAGATCGAAGTTACAGAGAACTGGATGAGCAGTCGAAAGTCTTGATATCCAAAAGACTCCCTATTCTGTGGCGCGACTCCGAATATTTATACACTCCACGAGAGTATTATGTCTTTGTGCATTTGTTGGTAACACCCAAAAGGAAAGGAGTTAGACCCACCGTTTATTATACAGATCGGCTTAGAATCACTTTCTGAGTCGATCCATCTATTGTTGTAATCAAATTATAGTCCGGTCTTAACAAAAATTGACACACGTAAGTTTTGTGGATCAAGGACGAACGCTATTTAATTTGAAGCAAATCGGTTCAGATTTAGATATAGCCCCCATACTAATGTCGCTCCCGATTAGACTTTTTCCGCTTCAGAAACCACATATTTCACTCGATTTGCTTCAAGTTTGGCACAGTACCCTATAATTGAAGTGGAAATAGCTACGGTGAAAATCGGTCAGATCGGTTCAGATTTAGATATAGCCCCCATACAAATGTCGCTCCCGATTTCACTTTTTCCGCTCTAGAAACCACATATTTTACTCGATTTGCTTCAAATTTGGCACAGTACCCTATAATTGAACTGGAAACATCTATGGTGAAAATCGGTCAGATCGGTTCACATTTAGATATGGCTCCCATATAAATGTCGCTCCCGAGTTGACTTTTTCCGCTCTAGAACCCACATATTTCACTCGATTTTCTTCAAATTTGGCACAGTACCCTATAATTGAAGTGACGGTGAAAATCGGTGAGATCGGTTCAGATTTAGATATAGCTCCCATACTAATGTCGCTCCCGATTAGACTTTTTCCGCTCTAGAAACCACATATTTCACTCGATTTGCTTCAAATTTGGCACAGTACCCTGTAATTGAACTGGAAACAGCTATGGTGAAAATCGGTTAGATCGGATCAGATTTAGATATAGCCCCCATACAAATGTCGCTTTGATTTTTTCCGCTTTAGAAACCACATATTGTACCTGAATTTCTTTAAATTTGGCACATCTTATAATTCAACTAAAAACACCCATGGTGAACGTGGGTAAGATCGGTTCAGATTTAGATATAAATTTATATATATATATATATATACAAATGTTGCTCCCAAATGTTAAACCAATTTTGGCCAAACTTTACATATTATATTTCATCTATAAACATATATAGTGAATGCGGGTCACATCGTTCCATGTTTTATTATACCCCCATGCAGATGTCCTATCAGATTTAATTTTTTTGTCAATTTACAGGATAGTAAAATCCTTCCCGATTTAACTTTTCTACAGGATTGAATTATAATAGGATAGCATGTGGAGTGTATCATATTGTCGGCTCCGTCTACTTTAGCCTTTCCTTACTTGTTTTTAACTGCAATCAGTCTGCCCTGGTATATTTAGATCTTACCTCAGTACATGTACCTCTGGATTCCTGTATTAAAGTACTTTAATTTGAACGAATTTGCAGATTACTGGATGAACAGCTTCTATTCTTAGTCGGTTGGAATATGTTAAATGTGGTGTTCATTCACGTTTTCGAATAAACTAATTAAGGTGGACAGACGTGGTTACTTGTATAATATCCAGATAAACATGGTCAGAAACGGCTAGTCTTGGAAGGGGAGTTTGTAGGTCCAATGCGATGAATAGTTCCACAAGGCATATGATCAAGCACCTCTTTAAGTAGACGAAACATGAATATTTGTCGAAGAAGGTCCTGCTTCATGTAAAAAGGACCCAATCAATGCGCAATTCAATCCAAAACCATAGAATGATCCAAAACCAACGGATAAAGTTTCTAAAGTCCTTCTGCTACTTAGGTTGTATGATGTTGTCAGACAAAGGAGTTGAAGACGACATGGAAAGTAGATTGAGCAAAGCGGGCGCAAAATTTGGCCGATTAAGCAAAATATGGCCGTCAAACCAAATTTTAGTGAGGACGAAGATGACTTTCCTCAATTCATGTGTGAAATTCACTACTCTACTTTAGGGCAGCGAAACCTGGAACGACAGCAAAAACACAAAAACTGCAGGTCTTTGAAAATAAATGCCTGCTTATCATAATTAGTATTTTCTGGCCAAACAAAGTTTCAAACGCAGATCTTTGGAGGTCAACAAACGAGGCGCCTATAATCCGCCAAATAACAAGATGGAAGTGGAAGTTAATAGGACATACTACAAATTCGGATGGCGCTAAGATTATATGTTATAATAGAATACTTGGGAGCCTCAGCAAGTAAAATACGATCATAAGATCATCAAATTCTTGTCTTGTTGGCGGAGGCTATTACGCGTAGACCTCATTCCCACTCACTCGTGCAAATCAAAATGAATACGATTAAATTATATAAATAATAAAAATAAAACCAAAAACCATGATTTGACCTTGTGGTCAGGTCCGAACACCATGTAGAACCTATCAACCACTCTATTAACCGAACCAGTCCCCTGATCTATGTACAGTAGGGCGTACCTCAAAAAAAAAGTTCGCCGTACACCTTCGAATATGAAGTATTATTGAAAGGTAGTTTCAAAAAAAAAATTTTTATTTTTTTATGCCGAACGTAGGGGTCGCGCTTTTACATTTTTCTATATAACTTGTATTTATAAACGGATTTTAAAGTGTGATACATCGATGTTTTTGTCTCGACGAGGCCGATTTTTTTGTCTTTGAAGTCATTGAGCTCAAGCACCCCCTTCTGGTACTTACCCATCATTTCTCAGTTGCTACTACCCTAATGTACCACTCTAATAATCGAAAATTAAAGCTCGCATAAAATCATGAATCATGTTTGAGCTCAATGACTTCAAAGACAAAAAAATCGGACAAAAACATCGATGTATCACACTTTAAAATCCGTTTATAAATGCAGAAGTTATATAGAAAAATGTAAAAGCGCGACCCCTACGTTCGGCATAAAAAAATAAAAAAAATTTTTTTGAAACTACCTTTCAATAATACTTCATATTCGAAGGTGTACGGCGAACTTTTTTTTTTTTACTTGTAACCTGGTACGCTCTAATGTACAGGCTTCGACCCCGATGACGTGTCGCAACAAATAAACTGTCCGTCCGTCCGCCTGGGCCACTGAATCTTACACAGACCAAAGAAAGTTTACTTACTAGTGGTGTAGTGAAGGTAGTCCGACCGACATCAGTCCCTCTGAAGTAAAATATAATGAAAGGCTCATGGCCCATCAAATTGTTGTACGACTAGATTGTCTGGATGATAATGTTCTCACTGGACTACAAAGGAATACATTAAAATGGGTCACAGGAGTTCTCGAGAGGGTAGCTTCTGTAACTATTTCGGGAAAATGTAATAAAGAGCTAAATCACCTAGTGACCCCCCAGCCGTCGAAAAAAACAATCGGTACCAGCACTGCTGGACTAAAACCTTTTAGTGAGTTTGTCACGAGCAGCCTGGCGATGACCGTCATTTAGAAAAGTGCTTTGAACGATAGTATCACTAACAAAACTATGCATCACTCAAACTCATGTCTTTTAGATATGACAGATCAGAGGCACAGTATATGGTTGTTATATGTTAGTGAGAGATTCAGGCGATAAACTGGCGAATGGGCCTCGTTTGCAAGTTGTAATTGCGCTGACTGCCGAGTCTCTTCCACATATTATTATGCCGAGTCTCTTCCACATATTATTATGCCGAGTCTCTTCCACATATTATTATGCCGAGTCTCTTCCACACATTATAACTAATGCGATCGTGTACAGTCTGACACTGTTGATCGATCGGTCGAGACTCCCACCTGTTACAGACACAGTCCCGAACACGTGCTTTCCTGAAGAACGACAATGTATATCGGTTACAGAGAGGCAGAGCAAAGCCAGCGAGATCTTTGGACTCGCCTCATTGGAGGAGAAACTATCTCACGGGATTTGGATTTATCCAAATATTGAGACTACTCCAAATTAACCTCCAACAAACCTTCTTGACGAATGGTGCTGCTTACATTGTCTTGAACCAGAAACCCCATATATTTAAAGGAAAGACATCAAATTTCAAAGTGAAAAGTGAACCATGGTAGAGATCACTTTCCATCAAATTTCTATACGTTGTCCTTGTTAATATTTACTTATTTCGCCAGGCATTTCATTCCTTTAAATATCTGCCCCTGCTATGCATAACAATTTATGTGTATGTGTAGGTGTATGTATTAAAATATTTCTATAGGAATGCATATTTTTCGTATGTATATGACGATGTCGGTTGAATTTTTTAAAGAATATTTTGCTGTCTATACACACACATCCATACACACACACGCGCGCAGAGAGAAATATACTTACACAAACATAAATATGCTCGAATATCTATAGGAGAATGTGTGTTGTAGACACTACAATGATTACTTTTTGCTGGTGAGTGTGATGCATGTACTCGTACGTACGTACGTATGTATGTATGTATGTGTGGAATTTTCTATGCAATATTTTAGATGTTTTTCTCGCTTCTTCGTATACCCGAATATTTATGTAGTCGACCGAATTATGAGTTTTGTACTTGTAAATATGAATATTATTCCGAACAATGATGACGATGTTAATGTTTGATAGATTGTAAAAGTATGTAAGAACAACATGCACACATACTAGTCCACACATACATACGGACATATTACTCGTATATTTGCTTGCGGAAAAAAATGCTCTTCATGTTATCTACATACATACATACATTCTGGCTTCTTATGTTGGTGACAACATTCTTGAAGTTGTTTTGCAGTTTCTTTCTTTTTGGCAAGGAATATTTCCGTTTCCGGTTTGTAAAGGCACGAGAGCTTTAAGAAATGAGGTCGGTCGTTTACTGACAACAAATTATTGTAATACAAAGATTTGAGTCGTTGAAACGAATTTCAATGATATAAAATGGGATTTTTATGGGATGTTTATTATGAAGATTTATTAAAAAGGGCTTCATTAGGCTGGATATATGCCTAATTATGTAAATTAAAGTTATTAAGAGTTTTATTTAAAAAATCACAGGTTTTAAAATCAGAATTTTGAATTCATGGAACTATCATTTTATGTAGTCAGTACACTCAAAAATATTAATACTATGGCATACTAAAATTGCGCCTAAAAAACTTACTCCTACTAATGGAAGAACTCCGAAAGGTTCAGATGAGTTCGAGTTTTAACATTCCGCGTTAAGATTGAGGAAGATTTCGAGGTGGCTAGGTTCAGGAAACTTCTGTCATCTACTTTTGTTCAGTTGACAGCAGGACATCTTCAAGTGAGTAATCATTTTATTTACTGTTTGATGCAAACTTCCCTGGTAATTCTAAGATATAATTTCAAAAGAGTTCTGAAAAACCTCACATGGCCTCCGATATTATGTTGGCTGCAATTGGCTATAAAAAGCATTAAGCCATTGAATTCATCCTGCCCAGAAGCCTTTATACCAATTCAGATACAATATTCGAGTCAATCAACTCCGGAGGGCCAATAAACCGAGCTTTTTGCCACACATAATGAATTGACGCAAAAGAGTTCTGAAAAATCTCACATGGCCTTCGATATTATGTTGGCTGCAATTGGCTATAAAAAGCTTTAAGCCATTGAATTCATCCTGTCCAGAAGCCTTTATACCAATTCAGATACAATATTCGAGTCAATCAACTCCGGAGGGCCAATAAGCCGAGCTTTTTGCCACACATAATGAATTGACGCAATTAGTGAATGATCCTACCCACATTCCGTGTGTCAAAGACCAACACCTAAATATTCTTGATCTTTTCTTACCTTCTCTCTTTCTTAAATTGCAGCGGTCACCCTCAGAAATGAAGGTTGGATTGATTAATGATGATCTGCAAAATATTTCGTCACTAGGTTAAGTCATCTGTGAGCTAAACCCTCCTGAAAACATCTCTAAAAATCATGTTTCTGCCGTGCTATTTATACACTCCACGAGAGTATTATGTCTTTGTGCATATGTTTGTAACACCCAAAAGGAATTATACCGATCGATTTATCAATGTCCGTCCGTCTGTCTATCCATCTATTCTTGTAATCACGATACAGGTAGCAATTGTAGCCAGAACCATACGAAACTTTGCACAACGAAGTTCTTCGGGACAAGGACGAACGCTATTTAATTTGAAGAAAATCGGTTCAGATTTAGATATAGCCCCATACGAATTTCACTCCCGATTTGACCCTCACTGTAGATACCACTTATTTCAACAGATTTTCTTCAAAATTTGCAAAACATCTTATAGTGCAACTAGAAACACCTGTGGTAAAAATGTGTTAGATCGGTTCAGATTTATATATAGCTCCCATACAAATTTCGCTCCCAATTTGAATTTTTCCGCTCTATAATCCTCATATTTTTATAGATTTTCTTCAAAATTTGCAACACGCCTTATATTTCAACTGGAAACACCTGTGGTAAAAATGTGTTAGATCGGTTCAGATTTATATATAGCTCCCATACAAATTTCGCTCCTAATTTGAATTTTTCCCCTCTACAATCCACATATTTTAACAGATTTTCTTCAAAATTGGTAAAACCCCTTATATTTCAACTGGAAACACCTGTGGTAAAAATGTGTTAGATCGGTTCAGATTTATATATAGCTCCCATACAAATTTCGCTCCCAATTTGAATTTTTCCTCTCCAGAATCCACATATTTTAACAGATTTTCATCAAAATTGGCCAAACATCTTATATTTTTAAACTAGGTACACCTATGGTGAAAATGGGTCACATCGGTTCAGATTTACATATAGCTCTCATACAAACTTCGTTTCCCCAGAAACCGCGTATTTTCAGAGAATTTCTTAAAATTGAGCATAACACGTTATACTTCAACTGGATTTGTTGAAAGTTAGTCACTTCATTCCATGTTTGGATATAGCCCCGATACAAATATTATTCTCGATTTGACAAGTTGGGCCAGGTCTTATTAGCCTGTGATTAGGAAACATAAAAAATGTTTTCCCGTTTTCACTTTTTTACTGAATTGAATTGTATTCCGATAGAAAGTGGAGTGTATCATATAGTCGGCCCCACCCGACTTTAGCCTTTCCTTACTTGTTTAAGTATATATTACGTGTATCGATTGCGTGGATTTCAAACTCAATAGAGATTATTGCTCCACTTCTACTCCACTAATCTCTGTAGATTTGCCTGCGTCTTTGAAAACCCGCATATCCTATTTATAATCCTATTTCCTACCTAAATCTATTTTGTATATTACGTTTTCTTTGCTGTACTTTAATTTTATTGTTACTATCCCGAACATGCCAAACATGCTTTATGTCTAGTCTGTATGAAATTCGTAAAAGGCATTCCATAAACGAAAACAATGCATAGAACGGCGAAATTCACATTTTTCATATTTTAATCAATTGCCATTTTTAAAAGAATTTCCGAAAATATTTGTGTCACCCACATCCCGGTACTCCGCGGGACTTATTGCTTAGGAAATAACACAACATGTTTCATATCACTAACAAAATTATGGTATCACAAAATACTTCGTATGGGTAAAAGTTTTTATACATTTTTATAACTCGTAATTTATGTTTTTACACTGTACTTTAGCGCATAAATAAATTTTTTTCTTTTTGGAATATTACGAATATTGCAACTTTTGCAATTCAGAGAAAACTAACCTTTTGCATTGAAGACATTTACTTTTTTCTGAAAAGAAAAAAGAACGGTCTTCTCGCTAGTACCTTTAACTCTCTTGTACTAGCATTTATATTCTGATTATTGCTTGTTTCTCTTATCCCAACTTTTTATATGATCCAAAAAAGAGCAAATTTCCAAAAAAAATGGATATTCGCGTCTCATACTGGACGTGAGGACGTTCGGTAGAGATACGCTACCATTTGTTGCCAATTGGACAGGATTCTTGGAGAGCTTGGGCGACTTGGCTAGTATCGACGTCGACAAGATAAAGTGTTTCGTGAGTACCACAGTTTGGTATCAATGAGGGGCTTAAAAACCCTCTTCTGGTATAAATGAGATGAAAAGTTTCCACAGCCTAACCTAGCCGAAGACGGCGATTCTTATAGAAATTGAACAAAAAATGAAGCATACAAATGCAACACCCTTTCATAATAGAAAGTGTGTTGGGCCTGGCCTTTCATAACACAGAGAATGTTGTTAATATATCATCTCCTGCCGCAAGGTGCCCTTAAAGTAATATAACCTGAATACGCCCCACCCCTTTTGCAACCTTAAGCATTACAAGAAATATTTTCTGTTAACCTCTTTGTAATGTTTTCAAATCCTGCCAAAAGGTTTAAATACATTAATGTGCTGTGCTGGCATTGATACGGCCAGCTCTTCTGCGCTCTACACGATTCCTGGCTGCTGTGCCACAAGATCCTTTATAATGATTTACTTTCTGTACATTTATGACTGTCGAAGTTTCCGCTACGATAACCTGACTTCTGTCAGCCTATAAATTTTTACGTTTTTCCATAAAGCTTTTAACAAATTTACCATAAAAATAATTAAAAACATATTAAAACCATCTTTATTTTCTTGGTGTGCGTGCGTGTATGTGAGTTGCTTGCTCGGTAACAATTATACTGTGGCAACAGTATGAAATTTAAAATCTCTCTTTGCTGTCTCACACACACAGACTCTGGCTCAGGCTCAGGCACAGACACACTGACAGTTGTACAACTTAATTTTTATAAATGGCTCCGAAAAGATTTTTACTCCTGTTTTGGCAGCTTCGCACAGACAGAGACACATTCGCACACAAACACTCACACACACATACTCGCACACCCATCCACCGACAGATAACATATTTAAACAGTCAAGAGGCAACGAACAACGCAAAGAAAGTGGAGGGAAAATATGGCAAATGGAAAATTAATTACACGAAAAAACGAAAGAATGAGGCCTTTAAAACAACAACAACATCAACTACAACGTCAGGCCAAAGCAGTATTTAAAGGACAATCTTCTGAAAAATTGTTTAATATTGAAAAATAATTAAAGGATGAGTATGAATAATATTTTGTGGAGTATATTTACGCATATATGTATGAACATGCATAGCTTAAAGACACAGAGCAGAGTGGCAAAGCAAACCACGAAATTCCAAAATTGATTTAAGAAATTATTTAAAATTATTCATAAATAATGGATCCATTAACTTCGATTAAAGGAAGGATACAAGTTCGTATAGTAATAGTGCTATAAAAAGCTTTCTGAAATGCCAAAGTTTACGTTTGGAAGACTTTTCTCAAAGAAATGCTTGGCAATTTTCTAAAGGAGAATTATCTTTTAGTAAATATGTACACACACATATACACTATGCCACACAAGTCTGCAAATGATAGTGAATTATGAATAAAATAAGAACTGTTGCTGTGTCCTTCAGACACGATAAAGCCCCACATAATTTTTTGTATGTGTTTTGGGAGGGGTTTATTTTTATCCATAATGTTAGATCGAAGTTGAAGAATAATCTGGAGACTGGCTTCAGAAAATAAAAATAAATAAGGATGATATGTAACGACGTTTGTAGACTTTTGTGGCATAGTGTAGTGTAGTGTATTTTTAAAGTAGACTATTAAGCTTGTGGATGAGAAGAGGAACATTTTTAAATATTTTAAAATATAACAATTAAAAACGGCATTAAGTTCGGCCGGACCGACCTTTATATACCCTCCATCATGGATTGCATTCCACAGATGCTGTCGATTTTCGTAGAAGTGCAGTAATATTGCAGGGAAATGTATATATTTTTTAATATAGCCAAACCAAAACAAATACAAATATTGAAAAAATAATTTTATAAATAACAAGTAAGGAAAGGCTAAAGTCGGGCGGGGCCGACTATATAATACCCTACACCACTCCCTGCGTATGTACCTCGCTTTGATTACTAAACCCAGGTATTGCATGGGAGCAAATTTATGTAGTTCATACAAATAATATAAATTATATTCATATAATTTATATGCTATAAATTCATCTTCAGTCAAATTTAACGAGTATGGTAAATAATATGGTAATTGATTTAATTGTCCGACAGACAAATACAAATTATACAGTAGTATACCAAAGTCATTTCAAAGTATGGACATATGGACATCACCCAAACAATTCTCATTGCAATTCAATTCGGTAAAAAAGTGAAATCGGGAAGGATTTTTGCATCCTGTAAAGGTATGTGTTTGACAAAAAATGTTAAATCGGAAAGGACATTTGTATGGGGCTATATTGAAACCTGGAACGATGTGACCCGCTTTCACCATGTCTGTTTATGGGGTAAATATAATATGTAAAATTTGGCTAAAATCGGTTAAACATTCGGGAGCAACATTTGTATGAGGGCTATATCTAAATCTGAACCTATCTTACCCACTTTTACCATAGATGTTTCTAGTTGGATTATAAGATGTTGTGCCAATTTTAAAGAAAAACGGGTACAATGTGTGGATTTTAGAGCGGAAAAAGTGAAATCGGGAGCGACATTTGTATGGGGGCTATATCTAAATCTGAACCGATCTTACCCAATTTTTGCACACGTATTTCTAGTTGGATTATAAGATGTTCTGCGAAATTTAAAGAAAATCGGGTACAATATGTCGTTTCTAGAGCGGAAAATGTCAAATCGGGAGCGACATTTGTATGAGGGCTATATCTAAATCTGAACCGATCTTACCCAATTTTTGCATACGTGTTTATAGTTGGATTTTAAGATGTTCTGCCAAATTTAAAGAAAATCGGGTACAATATGTCGTTTCTAGAGCGGAAAATGTCAAATCGGGAGCGACGTTTGTATGGGGGCTATATCTAAATCTGAACCGATCTTACCCAATTTTTGCGCAGGTGTTTCTAGTTGGATTATAAGATGCTGTGCCAATTTTAAAGAAAATCGGGTACAATATGTGGCTTCTAAAGCGGAAAAAGTGAAATAGGGAGCGACATTTGTATGGGGGCTATATCTAAATCTGAACCGATCTTACCCAATTTTTGAATAGGTGTTTCTAGTTGGATTATAAGATGTTGTGTCAAATTTAAAGAAAATCGGGTACTATATGTGCTTTATAGGGCGGAAAAAGTCAAATCGGGAGCGAAATTTGTATGGGGGCTATATCTAAATCCGAACCGATTTCCTCCAAATTCAATACCGATGGTCACTGGCCAGAAAAAATAACTTCTGCCAAGTTTCATGACAATCGGACAACAATTGCGACCTGTAGAGTGCGAACAAGCTTAGATGGACAGACGGACGGACGGACAGACATCGTTAAATCGACTCAGCTGGTGATTCTAAGCCGATCGGTATACTTAAAGGTAAGATGCTTGTAAGATGGCATGTGTACTTTATTACTTGGTGCAAATTCGGCAAGTGAGGTGTGCTTCTCGTTCACTTGTGAGAATCATTTCCTTAAAGAGACCGGGTTTGATGTTGAAAAGTCGCTGCGAAGCCATCTGAACGAAACCTTTAGACAGGGTGGAAATCATGATAGTGCTAGTCTGCAGCCATGTAATAAATGTCACCATGCCTTATAAAGGGTGATTTTTTAGCTATTATCTTTTTGGCAACACTGGTTTAAACAGCTGACACACGTTTCGTGTTTTGTTTCACTGCCAAACATCTTCAGTTTGGGCTATAATTTAACCATGAATCGTCTTACAAATGAACAACTATTGAATTTTATTATCAAAATGCGTGCTCTGTTAAGAAAGTTCATCGCGCGCTTCCATTTTATGGTCAGTTTAATCGACCCACTGAAGCGGCTATTCGGGCTATTGTGACTAAATTTCGCACCAAATTTACGTTGTTGGACATTAAACCACTTAACTGAAGAAAATATCGCAGCCGTATCGGCCAGTGTTAATGATGACCATCAATTATCGATTCGTCGCCGTTCGCAGCAATTGGGCCTCTGTTACTGAACAACGTGGAAAATTTTGCGGATGGATTTAGGTGTGATGCCTTTCAAAATACAGCTGGTGCAAGAATTGAAGCCGAACGACCTACCGCAACGTAAAATTTTTGGTGAATGGGCTCTTGGAAAGTTGGCCGAAGATCCACTTTTTTTTACCGAAAAATTGTGTTCAGCGACGAAGCTCATTTTTGGCTCAATGGGTACGTAAATAGGCAGAATTGTCGATTTTGGAGAGAATATCAGCCAGAAGCATTGCAAGAGCTACCAATGCATCCAGAAAAAGTCACATTTTGGTGCGGTTTATGGGCTGGTGGCATCATTGGACCGTACTTCTTCAAAGATGATGCGAATCGTAACGTAACTGTGAATGGTGAGCGTGAGATGATATCCAACTTTTTTTTCCCCCAAAATGCAAGAGCTTGACTTGCATGACATGTGGTTTCAACAAGACGGTGCCACATGTACGTAAATAGGCAGAAGCATTGCAAGAGCTACCAATACATCCAGAAAAAGTCACAGTTTGGTGCGGTTTATGGACTGATGACATCATTGGACCGTACTTCTTCAGAGATGATGCGAATCGTAACGTAACTATGAATGGTGAGCGCTACCGTGAGATGATATCCAACTTTTTTTGCCCAAAATGCAAGAGCATGACTTGCATGACATGTGGTTTCAACAAGACGGTGCCACATGCCACACAGCACGCGCAACAATGGACTTATTGAGAGGCGATTTCGGTGAACATTTTATTTAACGTTTGGGACCGGTCAATTGGCCGCCTAGATCGTGCGATTTAAAGCCTTTAGACTATTTTTTGTGGGGCTATGTTAAAGCTCATGTCTATACAGACATGCCCGCTTCAATTGACGCATTGGAAGACAACATTTTAAAAAATCTTTATATCGAAATAATCAATTAAAAAATAAATATTCTTATATTTAAATTTTCAAAAAAGCTTAAATACCATAAATATTTGTAGGCAGTGGGTTCTACAGTTGGTTGTATTTCCATTCTATTTTAATTCCAAAAGTACTAAATTTGAAAATCTATTATCTCACGTACATAGTGCAAAATGACTTAACTTAACTGATTCAACCAATTTTTACCGTAAAAGTACGAATTTGGAAGGAACCTTTTATTTTTCGTGTCTACGCAGTCAGAGGAATGTATACACCAAATTCCATGATTCTAGCTGCGGCCATTTGGTTGGTACCATTTTTATCCCTTTTCCCCATTTTACCCGCTTAAAAGTACTGCTTTCTAAAAACCCTTTATTTTGCGTGTCTACACAATTAGAGGTATCTACACATCGAATTTCATCATTCTAGATGTAGCCGTTTAGTTGGTATCATTTTAATCCATCTGTACCCATTGTATCCCCTGAAAGTACGAATATGGAAGGAACCTTTCCGAATTTCATGACTCTAGCTGCGGCCATTTGGTTGGTACTATTTTTATCCCTTTTTCCCATTTTAAACCCAAAAAGTACGAATTTCAAAAAGTCCGTTTATTTTATGTGTCTACGCAATCCGAGGAATGTATACACCGAATTTCATTATTCTGGGTGCAACCGTTTGATTGGTACCATTTTTATCCCTATTTTCCCATTTTATGCCTTAAAAGTGCGAATTTGGAAAAATACTTTTATGTTATGTATCTACTCAATTAGAGGAAAGTACACATCAAATTTCGTGTATGCAGCTGTTGCCGTTTGAAATGTACCATTTTTATCCCATTTCACCCCCTACGAATAAAAATCACTTTATGGTGCATGTTTTTGTTATAGGAGGAATGCGCACGCCAAATATCGAGTAAGTACAAGCAGACACATTGAAAACATTTGCTTAAATACTCTAAAATATTAGTGATTATTATGGGTATTTTTAGTCCTTGTGAGGGAAACATTTTTCCCTTTGAGCCGATTTCGCCCAGTTTCAATCCCAACCGATCTACGACTATAAGACGCATTTGTGTAAAATTTAGACGTTCTAGCTCCTTGCGTTTATATGGTAGCGTGCTTTCAACAGACGGACGAACGGGCATGGCTAGATCGTCTTAGAATTTTATGACGATCAAGAGGTCTCAGGTCGATATTTCAAGGTGTTACAAACGGAATGACAAAGTTAGTATACCCCATCCTGGAGGTGGAGGGTATAAAAAAGAAATAATTTATTTCTAATCTTTATGTGTTTTATCGGATATTATAGGCTAAATTTAAGAGCTAAACAAGTAAGGAAAGGCTAAAGTCGGACGGGGCCGACTATATAATACCCTACACCACTCCCTGCATATATACATCGCTTTGATTACTAAACCCAGGTATTCCATGGGAGCAATTTTATGTAGTTCATATACAGTTACTATCAATTCATCTTTAGTCAAATTTAATGAATATGGTAAATAATAAAGTAACTGCTCCAAATTTCCAGCAGATATTCCGAGTAAAGTAAATATAACATGATATGGACAAATTGAACAAGATCCATAGGTTTTTATAGTTGGATTTTTAGATGTTGTGCCAATTTTAAAGAAAATCGGGTACAATATGTGGTTTCTAAAGCGGAAAAAGTGAAATCGGGAGCGACATTTGTATGGGGGCTATATCTAAATCTGAACCGATCATACCCACTTTCAGCATAGGTGTTTCTAGTTCGATTATAAAATGTTGTGTCAATTTTAATGAAAATCGCTTACAATATGTGGTTTCTAAAGCGAAAAAGGTGAAATCGGGAGCGACATTTGTATGGGGGCTGTATCTAAATCTGAACCGATCTTACCCACTTTCAGCATAGGTGTTTCTATTTGGATTATAAAATGTTGTGTCAATTTTAATGAAAATAGGGAACAATATGCGGTTTCTAGAGCGGAAAAAGTCAAATCGGGAGCGACATTTGTGTGTGGGCTATATCTAAATCTGAACCGATCTTATCCACTTTCACCATAGGTGTTTCTAGTTCGATTATAAAATGTTCTGCCAATTTTATAGAAAATCGGAAACAATATGCGGTTACTAAAGCGGAAAAAGTGAAATCGGGAGCGACATTGGTATGCACGATGTGGGTTCTAGAGATGTAATAGAGTGGAATGGGGCCCAATTTGTATGGGGGTTACACCAAAATATGGACCCATATATTTGACTTTCATAATATGTCTTCTTAGTTGAAATATATGAGGGCTATATCTAAATCTGAACCGATCTTACCCACTTTCACCATAGGTTTTTTAGTTGGGTTATAAGATGTTGTGCCAATTTTAAAGAAAAACGGGTACAATATGTGGATTTTAGAGCGGAAAAAGTCAAATCGGGAGCGACATTTGTATGGCGGCTATATCTAAATCTGAACCGATCTTACCCAATTTTTGCATACGTGTTTCTAGTTGGATTATAAGATGTTCTGCAAAATTTAAAGAAAATCGGGTACAATATGTCGTTTCTAGAGCGCAAAATGTCAAATCGGGAGCGACATTTGTATGGGGGCTATATCTAAATCTGAACCGATCTAACCCAATTTTTGCATACGTGTTTCTTGTTGGATTATAAGATGTTCTGCAAAATTTAAAGAAAATCGGGTACAATATGTCGTTTCTAGAGCGGAAAATGTCAAATCGGGAGCGACATTTGTATGGGGGCTATATCTAAATCTGAACCGATCATATCCAATTTTTGCATACGTGTTTCTAGTTGGATTATAAGATGTTCTGCCAAATTTAAAGGAAATCGGTTACAATATGTCGTTTCTAGAGCGGAAAATGTCAAATCGGGAGCGACATTTGTATGGGGGCTATATCTAAATCTGAACCGATTTCCTCCAAATTCAATACCAATGTTCATTGGCCAGAAAAAATAACTTCTGCCAAGTTTCATGACAATCGGACAACAATTGCGACCTGTAGAGTGCGAACAAGCTTAGATGGACAGCAGACGGACAGACGGACAGACGGACGGACGGACGGACGGACAGACAGACATCGTTAAATCGATTCAGCTGGTGATTCTAAGCCGATCGGTATACTTGAAGGTGGGTCTAGCTCGATTATTTCTTGGTGTTACAAACATTTGGGGCGAAACTAACTTATAATACCCTAGCCCACGAAGTGGTGTAGGGTATAAAAAACTAAAAAAGTACGTTTCAGTGGGCTAAATCGACCGAATACCTTCATATGCCTGAAAAAGCGTATTTAAGGATTTTATTTTTACTTATTTGTAAATTGGAAAACTAGAGAAAATTGCAAGTCATAATAGATGCCAGGTTCTGTATGGAAATTGTGAAGGATTTAAATTTACCTAGGATACGAACAATTGTGTGGGCGGTACGGGGTTGTTATAAAGGGTGATTTTTTAAGAGCTTGATAACTTTTTAAAAAAAAAAAACGCATAAAATTTGCAAAATCTCATCGGTTCTTTATTTGAAACGTTAGATTGGTCCATGACATCTACTTTTTGAAGATAATTTCATTTAAATGTTGACCGCGGCTGCGTCTTAGGTGGTCCATCCGCTTAGTCCAATTTTGGCATTTCCACGTTTTTGAGTAACAGAGACCCAATTGGTGCGAACGGCGACGAATCGAAAATTGGTGGTCATCATTAACACTGGCCGATACAGCTGCGATATTTTCTTCAGTTCGCACTCTACGTAAGCGTGTTGGTGGTTTAATGTCCAACAATGCAAATTTGTGCGAAATTTAGTCACAATAGCCCGAATAGCGGCGTCAGTGGGTCGATTAAACTGACCATAAAATGGAAGCGCGCATGAACTTTCTTAACAGAGCACGCATTTTGATAATAAAATTCAATAATTTGCAAGTGTTGTTCGTTTGTAAGACAATTCATGATGAAATGTCAAAGCATACTGAGCATCTTTCTCTTTGACACCATGTCTGAAATCCCACGTGATCTGTCAAATACTAATGCATGAAAATCCTAACCTCAAAAAAATCACTCTTTATAAAGATATTAAAACCGGTTAACTGGTGTTAGGCCCGACCACCAATTTCAACAAACCGATGGTTTCATGTCATCAACCGGTTTTTTAAATACAAAAACATTTGGAATTGGTGGACTTAACGTATATTAAAACGATTAGGATACTCGCACAAAAAAAAAATACGGAAGTCGTGAAGATTAGTTTACTATCTGTGGAGATAAACTAGGGAGACTGAATTAAGTACATGAACTGGGGACTGGATTGATTTGCGAAATGAAATTAGGTAACTGATTAGAAAATTGAAATTTCTAATAAATATTTCTTTGCATAACCCAAAAGGAAACTAGATAGACACATCGTTTATTATACAGTTATGCTAGAATTTCTTTCTGAGTCGATTTAGCAATATCCTTCTGTCCCTTCCCATCTATTCTTGTAATCAATGTACAGGTCGCAATTATTGTCCGATCCCAACAAAACTTGACACAAGTAATGTTTGCGAACCAAGGACGATTTGAAGATAATCCGTACAGATTTATATTTATATAGCTCCCACACAAATTTCGCTCGCCATTTAACATCTTCCGCTTTAGAAACCATATCTTTGGTGAATGTGGGCCATATCGGTTCAGATTTAGATATAGCTTCCATACAAATTTAGTTCTCGAATTTCTTTGACACCTTTTGGAAAGCTAAGAACTGAAATTATATATGAAAACCATGATGATGTGGCTATGTCTAAATACTAAAATTATTTATATCACGCATCAGAACAAACAAATAACTGAAAATTGTGAGTCCAACATCCACTTATAGTGAACTTGTATTTTCTTCTTTTAATTGCATCAAAAACAAGCAAAGTAATCGCGCAGGTTATGATCACCAGTACGGTATTTCATTACAAGATTATCACTGAAAAAACAAACAACTCACTTTTACAACTTTTCTATTTCTAAAAATAATCCTTACATTTATAACACTATATATATCCTATAGTCCATAATTACACTTGAACCAGATGATATACTTCTGAAACTATAGGTGAAATGGACTTAAATGGCGTTATTGGTCTTTTATTTACTCACCCTGTTGTCCCTTAAAAGAACAAAAAAGTTCCAAAGGGTGTTACCGGTATATGTGCGAAATTAAAGAAGAGAATATGTGCCAAAAACACTTCAAATACCATGCCTCTATTTATTAACAGTAGCCCTCCGACATTTTTCAGTTGAAATGTTGGTGTAAGGACCTATCAATTTAGTTCAGTTTCGTTGAAAATATTATTTCTCTCTTTGCATTTAATTTTGAATATAAATAAAAATTAAAAAACTGGCCATTAATATTAAATTAAAAATTAAAGCATAAGAAGAAAACAATTGTTATATTATTTTTTAACGTAATCTATATATAAAAGAGAGTGGAGTTAGTTACTACGCTTATAACTCAAGAACGCCTGGACCGATTTCGATGATTCGCACCAATTCGGATTGGTCTCCGACCAAACAAGAAGAATACCCAAGAAAATTCTTGAAATATCCGCGATTTGAATTGAGTGATTTTACGACACCATCTTAATGATAGATGACGTTTATGTTTGAAGTTCCTGGAGAATCACCTGGACTGTGCTGCCTCAGTGCCAACGTTAAATTACCACCATTGCCTTTAGCACCAGAGCCATTGCATTCTTTGCTTTATGGTGAAAGACCTGAATCACTTCATTTTCTATTGAACACACACAATTATAACGTCTGCTTTCAAATTACTTCATTTGGGGCAGATATTATTGACGAACGTGGATTCAATCCGACATTCAAAGCAATAATGTAACACATCATTTCCTTTTTCAATCATTGAATTTACAGATCGATGATGGCCTCAATGATGAAATCACGCGATATCAAGTTGGTTGATACGTAAGCTGCAATGAGGCGATTTGGCATATATTCTCATTTTCCATTCACGAACGCTATCCGAATGTTACACATTTGACAGTGGAGAACGGTCAACGAGTATATTTCACTGCAACAAATGCTGCTCAACGTGCTCAAAACCCACCAGCGACAACATGACCAGTTTCTTCTCGATTTGTCAAAGTGATCGTTGACGCGTACGTTATTTTACTCAGAAATGCCGTGTTATTACACTTGGAAAGCTTCATCGAAGAAATTTCAACGTTGAAAGCAAGGCGATGTAGTTTCTGGTCGTCCGGAAGCTCTTGGAGCTCAATTTGCAATCGCTGAAGCAACTGTTTCTGGATCTCCAAGTCAAATACGCACATTATTTGCGATCATTATTGCCACATGTTTTCCATTGAATCCACGTGAATTGTGGGACAAGTACAAGGATGACATGAGTTCGTGTCCATTCAGAGAATCTCCATCTTAATATGAATGAAGAAATGATTTCGATAGGAGACATGTGTTATCTCATGTGCGGCAGCTTGTTAGTCAGGTTAGGAATGTCATCGCCGGTTCGTCGTACGACGCTTTCTAACGAGAATTGCAGCGTGTATGTGAATACAACACAAACACATGAAGCCAAGGTTGGTGAAGGTGAAGGTTCGAACGATTGGTTAAGTGAAAGAGCAATTTTAGCGGCAAAGGATAAGGATCACTTAACCTGCACAATTCAAAATCAAATCGTTGGTTCGCTGCATTCCTTCAAATCTATCGACTGTGTAACAAACGAAGGCGAAGCAATCAGCTATCCAATTGAGTTTTTGAATTCATTGGATGTGCCTGGCTTGCCACCGCACAATTTACAATTGATCTTAATTATGTACATACTTTTTATCATATATTATTCACATTTTTAATTTTTTTCTCTTATATTATCATGTACCTGTATTTTAAACATACCAGTAACAATAAAAAATTAACGGTCATATGCAAAAAAACTTAAAACAGCATAATAACTAAAAAGAGGAAAATTTTCTGAAAAGTGTATCCAAAAATGTCCATTAGCGCTATGAGACTGTTAAAAGTCTTTAACAAATTTGAAAAATTTATTATAGACACAGCCCAACAATAAAATGAAATTTTGCAATTCCTCTTCTAATTTGTGAGAAATATCAAAAATCGAACTTGTCAGCGTGGGAGAACTGCCACTGTGGTGTAGTAGGTGAAACGTCCGCTTTGCATTCCTAAGGTTGTGAGTTCTGAACACAGGAACTTCGAGAAACGAAAACATATTTTTAGTATTGTATCAAGGGGAAGTAGAATGATAGCTCACGAGTTATTGTTTCCCAAACTTTAAAAAAACATTTATTTTCACTTCCTGAAGCTGCCGTGTTTCGAACTCATTGAATTATTATTTTTGGCGAAAATATATATTAACCTTAGTTTATATTCAAATACTTTGTAGTTGGAAACCGATTCATTGTAACACTAATGATATGTCAATTGAAAATAACAGAATTGCCATATACTAAAACAAAATTACAGAAAATTGTACAATAGCTAATAGACTTTTAATGTACGTTTTTACATATGAAGTCTTAATGATGGATTATAGCACAAGAAGTGTCTAATAACTAATTTCAATGTAAAAGCCAAAATAATGATTTTTTTCCATACAACCGAAAATTTCTAAATCAATACTTTTCTAGGCAGAATGAAGTCTGCCGAGTCAGTTATTTAAATATAAATAAAATTTGAAGGCAAAACAACGTTTGCCGAGTCAGCTAGTATTTAAATAAATATAAATTTTTGTCCTATATTAAAAACCGGGTTGACTGGTTCCACAGACCAAAAAACGGTTTTGTGTCTCCCAGTTTTGCTAAAAGTCATTCAGTTTTTTATGGGCCCCCAACGATTTGGGGCCTCGGATTAATTTTTGCAAATATTGATCATTTTCTCAGGCTCATATCTTGCAAACCGTTTGGAATTTTGATTTACTCTCTGAGACACACTTGTAGCTCTTGCCATAAAGAACAAAAATTGTCTTCAAAATCGCAAAAAACTTAAAAAAATCGATTTTTTTAACCTTTTTCCCCTGTTCAAGTCCATACGTAGGAACCCGTTCAAAAATCATGGAAACAATATACTATAAAAATGTACCTAAGATCTCAATAAACAACTTTCTAGAACATATGAACTTCCTAGGAATGATTCTTAACACCGTCTAGGTAAGAAAAATATATCTTGCAGGTCTATTTCTGTTAATGATCAGTCTGACTACAGTGCGTATGAGTGATATTGCCATTAATCAACAGCACGTAGACGCTACCTACACACACTACAGCCTGTAAGATTTGTTCGATGAAATTTGCGATTTTGACCTTGAAGATGAAGTTTTTTGATTTTATATGTTCTTTATGACAAGAGCTACAACTTTGCCTCAGAGAGTAAAACGGTTTGCAAGATATGAGCCTGAGAAAATGATCACTTTTTTGTAAAAATGACAAAGATGCCCCAAATCTTTGGGGCCCATAAAAAAGTGAATGACTTTGGACAAAACTGGGAGACACGTATTTTTTTTTGCTCTTTTATCACGTAGTGGTGTCGGCATGTGGTTATATTTATATGACTTAAACAATTACACACAGTGCTATAGGCACTCTTTATCATATTAGCGCTATAAAATCTGCATTTGTCATCGGATCTTCAAATTGTCAAGATCTTGTTATATTTAATTAAGATTTATTGGGTCCATGTTTTTAAATATGTTTTAGTAGAACCATTTCCATATTACATAGGATCACCTACAATAAACTTGGACCGTGCATGATTTCATATTGCCCCCATAAACATTGGTCCTTGTTTTGATGTTGATCCCAATCAAATATACCTCCGATACAATTGAATTGCGACAGTTTCCTCCAAGCGGATAAGAACTTTCCCTAAATAAGAGTTACTTTTAGCAATCTCTCAAGTAGGGAATAGTGTGTATTGCCCAAAACAAACGCTACAGTTATTATAGTCTTCCCAACTAAGACCCTGAATCCCCACTGTAACATAACCAATCCTTTTATCAATTGACCACGACATCTAAGTAATGTCTACACATCTCCCGCCATTTGCGGTCATATCAGCAATGACATCCTCGTTTCTTCCACTTCTTTTTCTACTTCTTCTGGATTTTAATCTGTCGCACAGCATCTGCAACATTAGCGCTAATCTCTGGAGTGCCCATTAATGTCATTATTTTCCTCTCAACTTATCAGTAGGAGAAAATTTCACGATAGAGCATGCATTGGCTGCACTATCTTGGCTAACTTTGGCTGGATGGCGGGCTGGCTGGCGTATGAACTCTGGAACAGTTTTATTCGATTTGTAAGAATGCGGCACATGGAGACATGCAACAAAAAACCAAGAAGCAATGGCATCAGCAGCCGCTGCAAATGTTCCCACTCAAGTATGAACAACGAGTATTCTCTTCGGTTTTTTTTTGGTGTTTCATTCCATTGCTTGTCTTTTCTTTTTGTTTTGTGTATTTATTATTTCTTATCCTTATGGCCATGAGCGACTGAGTGGGTGGTTGGCTGAGTTGCGTCGAGTGGAGTGGTCCACTAACGTTGTCTATGGACAGTTATCCCTCCCACCTCTTGGTCTTCTCTTCGTTTGGCCTTTTCTGAACCCGAGTTTTTCTGTGTGGCTCCAGCAGGAATTCTGGTGGGTGCTGGGAACGCTGCCAGTAGTCTTTCGCATTCCATTACATCGCAAACATGCCAAATATATGACTGAAGTGATACTTAAATCTTGGAAGGATAGCAAAATTGTCTTCAGTTCAACAAAATGCCTCTTAAATATTATCCACTGACACTGTTCTGCGTAACATTTGAATACTGTGGGTTTTTGAGGCAGCCAACGACCATTCAAATATTGGCAACTTCACTGGGCTCTTAAACTTTTCAGCTATTAGGAAAATTTCAAAATGTGGAAATAAAAAATAATAAAAACAATATTTAAGCAGACTCTGTTGCTGTTGTTACTAACACATTTTTATACCCGCCACCATAGGATAGTGTTAGTTGAAAGCACTCAAGCTAGCTTACTTCTTATTGTAGGGGATCATAAATAAATTAAAAAATATCCTCATATGTTACTGCAAAGCATCAGGCGTCGACAGCCTCTAATTTGTTTTAATCTGTGGAATGCACTCAATGGTTGAAGTTTGCAACACGAATATTCATCGGAAACCAAAAATATTTTATAGTCTGGGTCGTGGTAAATTTCTAAGACGTTATAGTATTGTCCGTCTGTTTGTCCATCCACCGCGGTACTGCCATCCGGTATTACTTAGCGGTGGTGGTCAGCTATGCTGCTGATCATCATCATCGTATCATGGGCTTATGTCTCTGTATGTGCCTTCCGACTCTGCTCTTCTTCCCTGAGGGCGTTATTCAGGTTCTTTATGAAGCTATAGGGCGGACCATTTAAAATTTTAAATTAGAATCTGTTTTGTGCTCCGCTAACTTTAAGTTCACAGACTCAATCCATGTCTTAATGGTGTGAATGGCTTGGTTTGCCTACGGTTGGATTTCGTCTAAGTGCCGCGCATGGACTACAACTGCAACATTATCAGCAAAGCCTACGATGTCTGCATTCTGTGGTACTGTGAGGCTGAATATACCGAGCCTTGTCAGACACTAGCCGTAATGACATAGTGATCCGTATTTCACTATTTTAATCAAGTACTCCGGCACTTTCAACTTCCATAAAAAGAGTATTATGTACCTCCATTCCGCTGAGTTATGTGCAGTATTTTCTTGCAATTCCTTTACATTTTTCGCCATAATTACCACGAAATGTATGACATCCAAAGTTAACTTCGATTTCCAGAAGATATATTGCCTCGAGAAACACTTTGACCTCCTTTTAACCGTGTTCCCCTAAAGTTACTCCATGTTTTGGTACCAGGATGAGTTTCTGTTTTCAGAGCATATACCATAATTTCGGCTGCTGTAAAATAGTGTTACGAACTGATGCGGCCTCGTATTCGGCGCAATTGTTTGTGCTGTGTTGGGAAGACCATCATGGTAACTCCTCTAGTATTGTTAACTTTGTGAAAATAGTCTAGAAACCGTCGACTGCTTCATCATATGTTTGTTGGTCGGAAAAGCATTCAAAAAAGGTTTCCGCGTCAATATTATAGTGTGCCCAACTTCCAATATGACCTTCTATCACGGTAGCGCGTCTCTCGTTCAGTCTGTCCGTCCATCTGGATGTTGAAAACACGCTACATGAATGTCTTACCGGTCATGAGGAAAAATGTTCTCATAATATGGATTGAAAACTCTTCCAAATATTTGGAGTATTTAAACAATGGGAAAATTCGGTGTGTACACCAACTCCAACAAGAGACAAGCCCACCGATTTTTAACGGACTAGCCGCCGCCGATTTCATCGGCTCACATAGACATATCGGCTTAAACCACGCCGCCGACAAAAGATATAACACATACATATTGGCAATATGTCGTTATTTTTATACCCTACACCACAGGGTATAATGTCTTTGTGCATTTGTTTGTAACACCCAAAACGAAACGAGATAGAACCATCGTTTATTATACCGATCGACTTAGAATCACTTTTTGAGTCGATTTAGCGATGTCCGTCCGTCCGTCTGTCTATCTATTCTAGTAATCAAAATCCAGGTCGCAATTGTTGTTAGAACTAAATAAAACTTTACACAGCGAAGTTTTATATACCCAAAAACATAAAAACTATTTAATTTGAAGCCAATCGGTTCAGATTTAGATATAGCTTCCATACAAATTTACTTTATCCCATACGATTTTACTTTTTCCCCTCTAGAAACCACATATTTCAAGAGAAACAGCTATATTTCAATTAGAAACAGCTCTGGTAAAAATAAGATACATCGGTTCAGATTTATATATAGCTCCCATACAAATGTCTCCACCGATTTGACTCTTTCTCAAACTACAAACTTTGACAGGTTTTCTTCAAAATTGGCAAAACAACTTATATTTCAACTAAAAGCAGCTCTGCTGAAAATGGGTCAGATGAGTTCATATATATATATATATATATATATATATATATATATCCAATACAAATTTCGCTACTGAATTGATTATTTCCCCTCTAGAAATAGCATTTTTGAACAGATTTTCTTCTAATTCGGCACATCAGGTAATGTTTCATATATATAAATTACTATAGCGAAAGTGTCTCACATCGGTTCAGATTATATATAGCTCCCGATTTGATTCTTTCCGCTCTAGAAACACATATTTAACACTCCATAAAATTTGGGAAAGCGTCTAATATTTCAACTAGAAAACCTTTGCTAAACATGGGTCAGATCGGTTCAGATTTGTATATAGCTCCCATTCAAAGCTTGTGTTCAAATTTTCTTACAAATAAAGTAAAAGTATTGAATTTGTATAGTATATGTAATGACCTTTTTATTTTATATCTACACCATAGGGTATAATGACTAAGTGTATGGTATCATATAGTCCGCCACGCCCGACTTTAACCTTCCGTACTTGTTTCATTTGCTTATAGCTTTTTTGGTCTCGAAAGAGTGAGTAAGAGGATACAAATCACTCAACTGCCCTGTTCGGACACTTTTGGAGCATGAAATCTTATTGTTGTGCTTCTTTAGTGTGTCAAAGTAGGTAGAGCTTTACCATTCTTTGGAAGGATTATGATATTCAAGATTTCTGCTCAAATATGCCTCACATGAAAAGCTGTTATTGCAAACAAAATTATTAAATTCATAAATATTATAAAAATTTTGGGAATGGATTCCCACTCCCAAAAAATAACAGTATGGAATAATAATATGAAATTATGGGAACATTGGCTAATGCCGGATAATATTAACGAATATTGAACTACTTGCAAAAAATTAAAGAAAAAGTATTAAAAACCGATATAAATTGTTCTTCATCTTTTCCCAAAATTGGCAAATAAATTTCCTAATAGGGGTGATTGAATTACAGAACGAGCAGGTAAATCAACCGTCGCCGACTAATATTATTGAAAGCTGCAGGCTTATTTTGGGTAGCGCCGCAGCCGCCGATAATTCTGGGTCGGCTTGTATCTCTCACTCCGACTGCTTACTTTTGTAAAATATAGGAATTTTTAGAAATTCGTGGGAAATTAGCGAGAATGAGGCAAAAGAGGATAAAAATGATACCAATTAAACGGTTGTGGCTAGAATAAAGAAATTGGTGTATACACTGTTCCGACTTTGAAGATACGAAAAATAAAGACATATTTCGATATTCGTACTTTTAATAACATTTAATATAACAAGTAAATGAGCTTCAGTCGGCTAAACCGACTTATATGCACCCTCACTCTCAGAGAACATATATAGGAAGTTATAAGGAATACAATTTTATGTATGGCAGGATAATGTGTGTGGAAGGTGCTAGGAGGTTCGTGTCACATGGTCGCAGCTTCCACATTTCTTAAACAATTGTAACAACATGATCAAATATCAAGTCATAGTGGATTCCATGCACCAGTATATAAGTTATGAAGGATTACTAGGATAGATACAATTGAGTGGGAGGTACAAGATAGCGTAAATATTTTTTAGGTTTAAAGTGATTATCAAAACATTTCTAAATATGAAGTTTCAAATGATGTTATGTCGGTTTTATTGTAAGCAAAGTTTATGTTACTTTGTGCGGGAGGTACCAGAAGGGGTGTGTCAATTTCGCCCATATTCCACGCGATTGTAACCACTAAAAAAGCATTCCTAAATATCAAATTTCACAGTATTACGATCATCAGTATAAAAGTTATAGCAGCTTTAATTTGACGTAGTTTTGGGTGATTTGTGTGTGAGGAACTAGAAGGGGCGTGGTAAACGCCGTAATATTTAGTACACTTAAAGTGAAGCATTATCAAATACCAAAATATAGCTGATTCCGATAATCCGTGTGGAAGTTATATGGGTTTTAAGTTAACCTTGGAATATGGGTTATTTGTGTGGGAGGTACAAGCAATTTCGCCTATCTTCGAATTTAAACTAAGTTTGGAAAAAATATTGCGATGTGCAAAGTTTGAATCGATTCCTTTACTCCTTTCGAGAGTTATCGTGTACACCAACCAGCCAGACAGACGAACGGACGGACATGGCTCAAACATCTTAAAAAGTCGTGAAACGGATTTGGTCCAAACACACTTAGGGTCTTAAGTCACTCCTTCAATGCGTGACACTTTTTTTCTGTCCCAAATGATATATACCCTCCTACTCTGTTGAGTGAGGGTATAATTACCCATACATGTGATGCGACCAACACATAAACAAATACGATGTGATCAAGATCCGAAGTAACATAAGGGTCTTAGAGCGGTAATGATGCAAATTGAAGAGATATTTTCGTGGGTGCTATGAAAACATGGACCGATATGGACCTACTTTTACGTCAGGTATTCCGATATGAAATTTGACATGACCTGGCAACTTTAATCAAGTTACAATGAAAAAAGTAAGGAAAGACTAAAGTCGGGCTGGGCCGACTATATGATACACTCCACTTTCTACCCGAATACAATTTAATTCGGTGAAAAAGTGAAAACTGGAAGAATTTTTGTATGTTTCCTAATCATAGTCTAATATGGCCTGACCTAATTGGTCAAATCGAGAAGAATATTTGTATCGGAGCTATATCCAAACATGGAATGAAGTGACTAACTTTCACAATAAGTTTTTTCAGTTCAAGTAAACGTGTTATGCTCATTTTGAAGAAATTCGGTGAAAATAAGTGGTTTCAGGGGCGGAAAAAGCAAGCCGGGAGCTATATATACATCTGAACCGATCTGACCTATTTTTACCATGGCTATTTCTAGTTGAAATATACGATGTTTGGCCAATTTTGGTGAAAATCTGCTAAATTATGTGGTATCTAGAGTCAAAAGAATCAAAGCGGGAGTGAAATTCGTATGTGAGCTATATCTAAATCTGATCAGATCTGACTCATTTTCACCCTGGGTGTTTCTAATGGAAACATTAGATATTTTGCCAAATTTAATGAAGATCTGTTAAAATATGTGGTTTCTAGAGTAGAAAAAGTCAAATTGGGAGCGAAATTTGAATGGGAGCTATATGTAAATCTGAACCGATTTACCATGGGTGTTTCTAGTTGAAATATAAGATATTTTGCAAGATTTGAAGAAGATCTGTTAAAATATGTGATTTATTGAGTGGAAAAAGTGAAATCAGGAGTGAAATTTGTGAGGGAGCTATATATAAATCTGGACCTATATTCAGATTTATATAAATATATATAAATCTGACCTATATTCACCATGGCTGTTTCTTTTGCCAAATATGAAGAAGATCTGTAAAAATATTTGGTTTCTAGACCAGAAAAAGTCAAATCGAGAGTGGGAGCTATATACAAATCTGAACCGATCTAACCAATTTTCAACATAGGTGTTCCTAGTTTAAAGATAAGATGTTTTGCCAAATCTGAAGACAATCTGATACAATATGTGGTTTCTAGAGCGGAAATAGTCAAATCGGGAGCGAAATTTGTATGGAAGCTTTATATAAATCTGAACCGATGTAACACATTCTCACCACAGGTGTTTCTAGCGTTCGTCCTTGTCCCGAAAAACTTCGTTGTGCAAAGTTTCATTTGGTTATGGCTACAATTGCGACCTGAATGGACGCGACCTAGATGGACGGACGGACAGACAGACGGACATTGCAGAATCGATTCAAAAAGTGATTCTAGGTCGATCGGTATAATTAACAATGGGTCTATCTCGCTTCCTTTTGGGTGTTACAAACAAATACACTCTCGTGGAGTGTATAAATACGGATGCTACACCGGTAATAGGATTACTAAACATGGACCATATAGTCAACTCTAGAGTGATGCTGGTCTGAATTGGTGAGCTGATTTGTACGGGGGCCAAATCATGGACCTATAGTTCGCTTTCAAATATGATCATGATCCTATGAAAGGTATGGATTCCAGAACAATAAGAGTGTAAATTGGAGGGCTATTTGTATGGGGACTATATCTAAATCAGAAAATCTTAAAAATGTACTCCTGTCAATATATTAATAGTTGGTGTGCAACTATGCCCAATCCCAAGAAGTTGCATAGTTGTGTCTAATCAACATCTTTCCAACCATCCATCTGGTAAGTCTAACCAAATTCTCACTTATTGTTAGTACATATAATATAAACCATTGCAAACTATGTAGTTATTTGACTAGATCCAGTTAACTTTAATAAAAATGACTTTTTGTGTACGTGATTGTAAGACGAAGGAATACAGCGCACCAGTACGACTCCCAACAACTATGGACATTACGCAAATACAGCCGTACATACATACATACGAGGCACTCCTCAACTGCTTCGACAACAAGTGTAGCTAGAGACGGGAGCATAGTGGAGGATCTTGTAGAACTTTGTTGGCGAAATAAATACATCTTTTCTTACAAGGATGTAGGATTTTATGAAGGATATAAAAAATTATCTTTAAAAGATGCCTTATTATGAACTTACTAGCAGTACCAGCTGCTTCGCACGCGAAAAAGCCAGTTATTTGATAATTTTATCCGTCTCTATTTTTGGATAGTATTTATTAAATTTTCTTTTGGTGGATATAGATAAATCTAAAATAGTAATTTGGAAACCTGCTATTAGCTAGCACTTACACACAGTCAAAGCACTTGTCGATATGCACAATTTTAGATGAACTACTTCGTATGTATAATTTTTATAATTTATATAATTTATATCATCGATCTCATGTTTCTAGATTGAGCCAGCCAGTTTATAACTTTTTGCACGTCTTTCCCAAAAAGTACACATTTTGAAAAATCACCATAGGAAACATGTGTTTTTGCTTCCCCTAAAAATATGTAATTTATTTGGTAACACATTTATTCCTTGTTGTCCCGTATCCCCCTTTTAAGTAAAAATTTTGAAATATCCATTTATGTTCCGCGTTTACGTAATCAAAGGATTGTACAGCATTTTTATCCCTTTTCGTCCCGCGCACTCCTTAAAAGTACAAATTTCGAAAAGTCCCATTTTACTCTGCTTCTACGTGGTCAGAGGAATTTACATACTAAATCAAGAAATCCATTTCTGTTGCAAGTCTACGTTGTCAGAGGAATTTACACTCCAAATTTCTCGACTATAGCTGCAATACTTCAGTTAGTACCATTTTTATCCCTTTTTTGTCCCGCTCAACTCCTAAAAGTAAACATTTCAAAAAAAAATGTATTTAACACTCCAAATTTCGCAACTGTAGCTGCAATATTATAGTTGGTACTATTTTTATCCCGCTCACCGTTTTTTTTAGCTGCAATACCATTATTATCCCGCATGCCCCTTAAAAGTACAGATTTCGAAAAATCCAATTTTACTTCGCTTTTACATGGTCAGAGGAATTTACATACCAAATTTCACGATTCTAGGTTTTGTTGGTACCATTTTTATCCCTTTTTGTCCCGCTCGCCCCTTAAAAGTACAAATTTCGAAAAATCCAATTTTACTTCGCTTTTACGTGGTCATAGGAATTTACATACCAAATTTCACGATTCTAGGGTAATACTTTTGTTGGTACCATTTTTATCCCTTTTTGTCCCGCACGCCCCTTAAAAGTACAATTTTCGAAAAATCCAATTTTACTTCGCTTTTATATGGTCAGAGGAATTTACATACCAAAATTCACGATTCTAGGTGTAATACTTTTGTTGGTACCATTTTTATTCCTTTTTGTCCCGCACGCCCCTTAAAAGTACAATTTTCGCAAAAAACCAATTTTACTTCGCTTTTATATGCTCAGCAATTTACATACCAAATTTCACGATTCTAGGTGTAATATTTTAACTGGTACCATTTTTATCTCTTTTTGTCCCGCTCATCTCTTATGAGTACAAATTTCGAAAAATTAATTTATGTTGCAAGTCTACGTTGTCAGAGGAATGTAAATACCGATTTTCACGATTCTAGCTGCAATTCTTAAATTGGTACCATTTTTATCACTTTTTGTCTCTTTCCTCCCTTAAAAGTACAAGTTTCGAAAAATCCCTATTTGTAGCTCGTCTGCATGGTCATTGCAAGAAACTCACCGAATTTCATGTTTATAGCTACTGCCGTTTAGTCAAGACGAAGATTCGATGTTTATCCCTCTTTCGGCCATTTTACCACCTAAAAGTAAGAATTTCGTAAAACCCTTTCTTAGTCGACGTCTACGTCATATTTGGGAACTACCCTATTTCATGACCCTGGCTTCAGCCGTTTGGTCTGGGGACTGGTCAATGGAAACTCTTTTATATATATAGATTATTTTATAATGAGACTGAACGGTATACTAAGTTTGACATTCCGCCTGTAACACTTTTAATACGGACCAGAGACCTTATAATCGTTACTTCAATTCTAAAATGGCATAACTGATTTTTTTCTAAATTGACTTTTTTACTTATTCCGACAGAAAATGCTCATAATCACGAGAAAGTACCTCATAAAAATTTAGTTATTTACATATGAAAAAATCCCCCACTGTGCGTTGAGCTACATATATTTCCTGCATCGAATCTTAGCATTGTTGCACTGACTGCTACTCTTGGTACTCCTTCGTTCGTTCGTTCGTTTACTTTCTTTGCACAATTTTTAGTACATATTTGTTTATTCTTCTTTTTTTGCTTCAGCATTATTGTTGTGTTGCGGCGTGTGTGTGTGCGTGTCGTTGTTGAAGTAAATAAGACAGCAAAAGGAGAAATAACATTTAAAGCCTTAGTTAAAGTCGTAGCAGCTGCTACAATTTCTACGAGTTCCATGAGTATTTGCAGAGCTCACTCCGACACACTTGCTCCACACTTTGAATTGGTTACATTGTAACGTCGTCGTCGTCGTCTTCGTCCTGTTTTTTTCGGTGTGCGATGAGGGTGTGAAGCCAGTGTGCGTCCGTGCGTGCGTGTGAGTATTTGTACATGTATTGCTTTTTATTTACAATACGTTCCTTTGGACACATTGCGCTGTGTATTGTTATCAGCTTTTGGTTGTATGTCTTCCTTATATTCTGCTTCGATTTATTTTAAAGGAGTCAGGCAAACAGACAGACATTTTTGTACTTAAATTTTGTTGTGAAAGGACACAACAACTTCATCAGCAGTAGCAGCAGCAGCAGCAGCAATCTTGGCCAGCAAAAGTAAACACAATTATAGAATTAATTATATATATATTTTTTCATTGAGTATTGTGAATTTAAACAAAAAATCATCATCATATGGTCAATTCTAAGAAATAAGGGGCTTTTATTTAATATATTTCCTAGGAGATCCTAACTTGCCTCTCCCAAATTAATTTGTAGCCAAGTCCAATAAAATTGTATTGCCTTGAGACTATGTGAGTCTATCTGTTTGACTAGTTTTCTTTATTATGTGGAGTCTAGACTAAGAATGGCCAAGAATTCCTTAAGCTATCTTCAAATTGTTCATAGTGAACAGACTTTTCAAACAAGGACGAATAGATGTTAAAGTTGAAAAATGTAAGGAGCTTGAGAGGACTATCTTCGTTTAAATGTACTCGCACTCCAAAGCAACTGTTGCAACAATCGTGCTGTCTCTTCAAAATTTTAAGTGCAAATGTACATTGGATCCAAATCGATGTTTATACCCTCCACCTCCAGGATGGGGGTATACTAACTTTGTCATTTCGTTTGTAACACCTTGAAATATCGACGTAAGACCTTATAAATTATATATATTCTTGATCGTCATAAAATTCTAAGACGATCTTGCTATGTCCGTCCGTCCGTCTGCTGAAAGCACGCTAGCATCTAAACGAAAGGAGATAGGAGGTCCAATATTTGCATAAATATGTCTTATAATCGTAGATCGGTTGTGATTGAAACTGGGCGAAATCGGTCTAAAGGGAAAACATGTTCCTTCACAAGGAACGGAAAAAGTCAAATCGGGAGTGACATTTGTATGGGAGCTATAACTAAATCTGAACCGATCTTACCCACTTGCAGCTTAGGTGTTTCTAATTCCATTATAATTTGTTGTGCCAATTTTAAAGAAAATCGGGTACAATATGTGGATTCTACAGCGGAAAAAGTCAAATTGGGAGCGACATTTGTTTGCATTTTGAATCGATTTAGCAATGTCCGTCCGTCTGTCTGTCCATCTATTCTTGTAATCACTATACATGTCGCAATTGTAGACAGAACCAAATGAAACTTTGCACAACGAAGTTTTTCGAGATAAAGACGAACGCTATTAAATTTGAAGAAAATCGGTTCCGATTTAGATATATCCCCCATTCGAATTTCACTCCCGATTTGACTCTTTTCACTCTAGATACCACATATTACAACGGATTTTCTTCAAAATTGGCAAAACATCTTATATTTCAACTAGACAACACCTGTGGTAAAAAGCTGTTAGATCGGTTCAGATTTATATATAACTCCCATACAAATTTCGCTCCCGATTTGATTTTTTCCGCTCTAGAAACCACAAATTGTATCAGATTGTCTTCAGATTTGGCAAAACATCTTATATTTCGACTAGAAACACCTGTGGTGAGAATGTGTTAGATCGGTTCAGATTTATATATAGCTCCCATACAAATTTCGCACCCGATTTAATTTTTTCCGCTCTAGAAACCTTAAATTGTATCAGACTGTCTTCAGATTTGGCAAAACATCATATATTTAAACTAGGAACACCAATGGCGAAAATGGGTCAGATCGGTTCAGATTTTTATAGCTCCCATAAAAATTTCCTTCCCGATTTGACTTTTTCTGCTCTAGAAACCACATATTTTAAAATACCACCTTCAAATTAGGCGAAATCTATTATATTTGTCCTATAAACAGCCATGGTGCAAATGGGTCACATCGTCACATTTCACTCCCGATTTCGCTTTTTCCGCTCTATAAACCACATATTGTATCAGATTGTCTGCAGATTTGGCATAACATCTTATATTTAAACTAGGAACACCTCTGGTGAAAATAGGACATATCGGTACAAATTTCCATATAGCTCTCATACAAATTTCGCACACGGATAGACTTTTTCAGTCCTACAAAACCACGAATGTTCACCGAATTTCTTCAAAGTGAGCATAACACATTATATTTGAACTGGAAGAACTTATTGTGAAAGTTAGTCACTTTATTCCATGTTTGGATATAGCCCCGATACAAATATTCTTATCGATTTGGCAAATCGGACCAGGTCATATTGGCATATGATTAGAAAACATACAAAAATTCATCCCGTTTTCACTTTTTTACCGAGTTGGATTGTATTCGGATAGAAAGTGGAGTGTATCATATCGTCGGTCCCGCCCAACTTTAGTCTTTCCTTACTTGTTTTTTTAAGATTATTTTAATATATTTTTTTAATATTTTCCAATATTTTATTTTTTAAATTATCAATAAATTAATTTCCAATTGATTTTTGTCATTATTAACCCAGAATTCACCTGCAAAAAATGTCTGTATATATTTTTCAGAAAAAAACTGATGACTATTAATAAAAATCGGAAGATCTTCGAAAATTTCTCGTTGGTTTTTGATGGAACCAATCATTATTAGCGGAAAATATTGCATACTTTTTGGCGCCATCGTAAATATTTTCAATTGTTTCTCTGTCAATAAATGTAAATAAATAATAATAAAGCGAAAATGAACTGGTTTCAATGTGAATTTTTATATTTCGTATCGCATTTGGGATTATTTTGTTTTGTGAACCGGTCTAATGTACCTATGCAAGTAAGTTCCGGTGAAACTTGTGACTACAAAGGGACAGAAGGTTATGCCTAATCGCCGCTTTAGCTGCAGTCAGGCGAAAGGTTACAATCATTTGCTTTAAAGAAGACAGACTTTCCTACACTTCCTTTGTGTAAATCCACTTTCCGTCCATAATCATTGCGTGCACTTTCGTTTAGGCTATTAACACGTGCCTTTCAAGGTGAAATTAAATTTCACTCATCCATTGAATGGCCCTGAATTATCCATTGCATGACTCTAATACAAATGTTTGGACAAAAATATGAATAAATTGTGGACATCAAACAAGGAACAACGAACAAAAAAGAGAAATTCCTGTTTCAACAATGCCGAGTTAAATTGACAGGAAACTGCACAACAACAAACGAGTCGTTATAAACCACAGATAGAAACACATACATCCGCACACAAATGCAATCACATGCAAGTGGCAGACATCACGCACACACACACGCACACGACTGCACCAACACATGTATGTCTATGGCGGAGATAGCAATAAATTGATAGTTGATTGTTTACAATTCATTAATTCTCACCCAATTGACAAATACACGCCACATAAAAAAAGTCACAGCATTTGATGGACAGACAGGCAGACACTCACTCACTCACCCGCATGTCCAAGAGGAGAGCACTAAAGAAAGCCAGAAAGAAGGACACCTAGAATAACAACAACACAAACAACCCAATGATAATGATAATAATAACAGAAAAGTGGAAAATGGAAAAGGTGTTAAATTGAAAAAAGAAAGAAATTATTAAATACAAATTTGCACAACACAAGACAAGATACTAAAGCCTGACACCTCAAGAGTCCACAGTGGGTGGAAGAGGGGGAGAGACTAAAGTGTAAAATACACAACAATAAACAACAGTATGTTGGCAGTCATTGTTAAGACGAAAAGTGGAGCAGAGAGGACAACATCTAGACCCATAATTGACAACAGCAGCAGTAATAACAATAGAGGGTGTGAGAGGTGGAAAGAGATGGAGATAGATAGACTCAAACACACACACACCCGCACAAGCATACACTTTGAACACACTTCGCAAGACCGGACAAAAGAGCCATGTTTATCATTGACAACATTTGTGAAGATTTATCATTGACAACATTTGTGAAGACACAGCGCAGCGGCGGCAACAACATCGACAGCAGCAGCAGCGGCGGCAACATGAGCAGCAACAGCAGCTGTTGTTGCTGTTACTGTTGCTTTTGTAGCTGAGCAACAATAACATTGACAGCAATTATGTGAAAGTTGCTGGCGAAAAAAAACGTGTTCAGCACATACAAGCTACAAACAATAGGGTGGGTCGTGAAATGATTTCCAGGAACACTCGCTTAATATAGAAAACTCTTAATATATCTCAACAACAAAAAAACAAATTATTGTCATTTCTTTTTATTATGATAATATTACTATGATTCAATTATGTATGGAACACATTGTCGGCCAAATGGCTGCCGCGACCTCGGCGGTACACCTCCATCCGATGGTCCAAATTTTCGTTGACGCTGAGGCATAATTGAGGTTCTTTGCCGTTAATGTGCCGAGTTATCTCATCCTTTAGCCCTTGAATTGTTGCTGGTTTATCGTCGTACACCTTTTCTTTCAAATAACCCCAAAGAAAGAAGTCCAACGGTGTCAAATCACATGATCTTGGTGGCCAATTGACATCCCCACTACATGAGATAATACGGCCATTGAATTTGTCGCGCAAAAGAGCTATTGTCCGCCCTGTTGAAACCACATATCGCCCACATCCATATCTCCAATTCGGGCCATCAAAAGTTCGTTATCATCTCACGATAGCGAAGACCATTCACAGTAACTGCCTGACCGGCCTCATATTGGAAAAAATACGGTCCGATGATGCCGCCAGCCCATAAACCGCACCAAACAGTCACTCTTTGTGGGTGCATTGGTTTTTCAACAATCACTCTTGGATTATCATTCACCCAAATGCGGCAATTCTGCTTATTGACGAATCCGCTGAGGTGAAAATGTGACTCATCACTGAAGATGATTTTCTTCGCAAATTGATCATCCACTCATCATATGCATTTTGATTTGAAAGTCTATTTTCATAATAAGCCTGAATAACGTTAGCGCGTTGTTCGATGGTTCAAATTGAGTTAGTCTGAAATTGAGAAATGTCAAATGAAATACTGAAAAAAACTTGATTCAACATCTGCCCTTATAATTTAACAACCCTTTATTAACATTGTAATTCGGACGAGCTACTTACTAACCCAAAAAACTTAGTTGTGTATTTACTTCAAAAAATATAGAAACACACGACTCTTCGACAAAGCGAATACCTTCAACGCTGCTTTCTTCATTAATATCAATTCTTGAATAAATTATGTAGAGACATGATAAATGTTTTGTAAAAACTAAAAACTTTGTTTGTTCTTGAAGAGAAGTGAAGTATTATACATACAGTGAGCAGCAAAAGTCATGATACCCCTCCCAATATTAAGAATATATTTATAATATTATACCCTCCACTAGGTTATTATGTCATTGTGCATTTTTTTGTAATACTCAAAAGGAAACGAGATAGACACATCGTTTATTATACACATCGGCTTAGAATCACTTCCACAGTGGATTTAGCAATGTCCGTCTGTCTTTCTGTTTGTCCGTCCGTCCATCTATTCTTGTAATCAATTGGGACCTGTACGCAATTATTGTCCTATCCTAACAAAAATTGGCACAAGTAACTTTTGCAGGCAAAAGACGAACGCTATTTATATTTTAAGCAAATCGGTTTATATTATATCAGTTCAGGCTATATCTACCTCCATACAAATGTCGGTCCCGATTTGACTTTTTCCGCTATAGAAACCCCATATTTCACTTGATTTGCTTAAAATTTGGCACAGATCAGATCACTTCAGATTTAGATATAGCTCCCATGCTCTCGATTTGACTTTTATGCTACAGAAGACCACATATTCCTTTTCCTTTTCAAATTTGTGACAACACTTTATATTTCAACTACAAAATATCTATGGTGAAATTGAGTCAGATCGGTTCAGATTTATATACACCCATTCAAATTTCACTCTCGATTTGACCTTTTCCGCTCCAGAGACCCATACAAAAATCGTTCCCCAAATTCAATTGTAATGGGGTAGAAAGTGGAGAGTTTCATATAGTCGGCAGTGTTCGACTTTAGCCTTTCCATATTTGTTTTTATACCCTCAATCTACGGAGTAGGAGTGTATATTAGGGCGTACCTCAAAAAAAAAGTTCGCCGTACACCTTCGAATATGAAGTATTATTGAAAGGTAGTTTCAAAAAAAAAAAAATTATTTTTTTATGCCGAACGTAGGGGTCGCGCTTTTACATTTTTCTATATAACTTGTATTTATAAACGGATTTTAAAGTGTGATACATCGATGTTTTTGTCTCGACGAGGCCGATTTTTTTGTCTTTGAAGTCATTGAGCTCAAGCACCCCCTTCTGGTACTTACCCATCATTTCTCAGTTGCTACTACCCTAATGTACCACTCTAATAATCGAAAATTAAAGCTCGCATAAAATCATGAATCATGTTTGAGCTCAATGACTTCAAAGACAAAAAAATCGGACAAAAACATCGATGTATCACACTTTAAAATCCGTTTATAAATGCAGAAGTTATATAGAAAAATGTAAAAGCGCGACCCCTACGTTCGGCATAAAAAAATAAAAAAAAATTTTTTGAAACTACCTTTCAATAATACTTCATATTCGAAGGTGTACGGCGAACTTTTTTTTTTTTACTTGTAACCTGGTACGCTCTAGTGTATATATCATTGTGTCAGAAAAAAAGTGCAGTGCATTGAAGCAGTGATTTAAGACCCTAAGTATGTTTGGACCAAATCCGTTGCCCGACATTTTAATAACTCTAGAAAGGATTTAAGGAATCAACTCAAACTGTGGTAATATTTTTCCCAAACTTAGTTTAAGTTCGAAGATGGGCGAAATTGCCATGCCCATCCTGGTATCTCCAACACAAATGGTCCAATTCCAATGTTAAATAAAAACCACTGAGACTTCCGCACGGATATGCGCAATTAGCTATATTTTGGTATATGATAAAGATTTTATAAGCACTTTAAGCGTGGAAGATATGGCGGGTTTTGCCACACCCCTTCTGATACCTCCTACTCAAATCACCCCAACCTATCTAAAATTGCAGCTGTTATACGGATGTTCGGAATACTCTGAAATTTAACTTTTGAAAATATCAGTTGCAATTTGATATTTGAAAAAAATTTTATAATCGCATTAAACCTAAAAAATATTTATGCTTTAGTCACGCCCCTTCTAGTACCTTGCACACAATTGTATCTAACCTAGGTAAAATGAATTCCTTTATAACTCTTGTACCGGTACCAGAAATCCATTATGACTTCATATTTGATTTTTTTTAATTATTTACGAATGTGGAAACTGGGTCCAATTGCCACAAACTTCCAGTACCTCCCACACAGACAATCCGGCACTAAGTAAAATTTAAGTCATACACTTTCATACACTGAGAGTGAGAATATATATAAGTCTGTTTAACCAGCAGAAACTGACTTGTGTTTTCTGACACGTTGGGCTCGTCCTTACCTTTCTAAATTGAATATAAAACTTTTAGGTGACAAAGAATTTTGGATTTGAGAGAATGAGATTTCCCCAATAGCATTTCTCATTTGGATAGCGATACAACAGTACCAGATCCAATAAAACCTCCCCTTGAGAGTAAGGCAGCGGGTCCTGTTTCCTGTTAGGTTTGTTAGATCCTTTTTCTAGAAGATTTGATTATCGGGATTAAAAAATGGCAAGGCTTCACTACTCATTGAATCGACATTTTCAAAAATATGATTATTTCCGTAGCCATGACCTTCATATAAAATATATGAAAATTGTCAAAAAATTGTCGAGGATAACAATAACCATTAATACTATTAAACATTAAAAATGTAAAAAAGGAATGTTAATAACTCAATATTGGAATTTTACATTTCCTTAGTTCACACTCCTTGTTTTTACTCGTTTAAATCACTTAAAAAAATATATAAAAAGTTGGAATTATTGATTTTTCAGGAATTTCACATTTGGCCTTCTAAGGTCACTCTTAGGTTTCAAAGCTAATAAAAGATTAATATTTGTTAGTAAGGCTTCTCCTGATTTAATCACCTCATATGTCGTTATATGCGATGTAGTTATATGCGAATAACTATTATAAATCCCTTTCAATTTTCCTTGAATATATATAATAATAATTTTGCATTATCTTAAATTCGACAAATAAATATTTTTGGAAGAAAAACTTCTGTAAACATCTTGTTTATATGAATAGTAGACTTATATTTTTTTTGATATTGCTACGAAAACACTAAGGTCATAAATGCTCTATGATCATAATGAAGTTATGAGCAAATAATAGAATGTCCACATGTTTCATTCCATTAAATTATATTGAATTTGAAGATTTACTGGGCTGAATTAAGTCCTATACAAATATTTCGTATTTTCGGCAAGAAAGATGTCAATACAAATAAAAAACTAAATTTCCAGCCACTCAATATCATCAAAAGGAAAGCACTCGAAGTTTCCATTCCTTCGAGTGCTCTCTTTTTGATGTTCATCTTATGATGCGCAAGTAGTGAAAATTGGGGTCTTCACCAATTAATTTAACATGGGGTTGTCATAGGAGGGATGTCCTTTATTTTGAAAGACTTAAAAGTTATTTTAAAGTAGTTCACTAGTTTCAATTTCTGTTTTAAAAAATCCGCAGCAACCTGGGGAAGAACAGCGGATCTTCACTCTAACCATCTCAGAACATTCTATGTTTTTAGTGACGCATAACTAAAGCAAACCATTTTGTTTTGTAGAACTGACAATAACTTAACAAAATATTTATTTAATATGAATTAATATATAAAGCAAATTAATATTAAATTAAATTTGTATTAAATAAGTTGACACTTCTTAATTTTACTGATATTATGTAGTATTAATAATTAATACAAAATTAAATATTTGAAGTACATCAATAAAGCAATAAATTTGTATTTTTTAAGCAAACATTTTTAAATTGTTAAAATTATCAAAATTAAACATTGTTTATTTATAAAAGTAATAAAAAAACAAAAGATATTTCCCGAGCCACGATTCGAACACCAGAACTTCTGAGTGCAAAGCAGACACCATACCTCTGTGACCTCGTACAAAAAATCGTTCCCGTTTACTTGAGATGCGATTAAAATGTACTTTTTTCTTTTGTGGAATGAAAATAAAGTTTGGATTGTTTAGTGTTTATTTCCAAATTTTTTCTATTTTTTAATTTTCTTTATGTCGTACTTTTGTCATATTTTTAAATTGGAAACCTTATGTTTTAAGCGATTTTAATATGAGAAAAATTTTAATATTATCATTTGTTAGGTCCGTGGAAAAAATACGAATCTCTAGTAAAGTTTCTAAGCAGTTCGAATACTAACCGCGAACACTTCGTTCGATTGTTTACTTCCACGTCTTTCGACTTTTTCGGTCGAAGATTCTTTGCCTATCTCGCCTTCAGTTGGTTGTTAACCTCGACGACTGCAGTCGATTGCTTACACTGAAAACTTCGTTGGATCATTTACCTCAACGACTTCGGACGATAGTTTACACTGACAACTTCGGTGGATCATTTACATCGAGAATTTTGGTCGATCATTTGTCTTGTTTACTTCGGTCGATTGTCTACACTGTGGATCATTTACATCGACGATTTCGGTCGATCGTTTACACTGACAACTTCGGTGGATATTTACTTTCATGACCTTTGGTCGATTACACTGTGTGTAATTTTTTATGTCATGGAAATATAACCATATACGGACACCAGTACGTGATAAAAGAGCAATAAAAAAGACCCGTGTCTCCCAGTTTTGTCCAAAGTCATGTACTTTTTTATGGCCCCCAAAGATTTGGGGCCTCTGTGTCATTTTTTATCATTTTCTCAGGCTCATGTCCTGCAAACCGTTTGGAACTTTGATTTACTCTCTTCAAGGTCAAAATCGCAAATGTCGTCGACCAAATCTTATAAGCTGCAGTGTGTGTTGGTAGCGTATACGTGCTGTTGATTAAGGATAATATCACTCATACGCACTATAGTCGGACTGACCATTAACAGAAACAGTACTGCAAGATATATAAAGAGTGATTTTTTTGAGGTTAGGATTTTCATGCATTAGTATTTGACAGATCACGTGGGATTTCAGACATGGTGTCAAAGAGAAAGATGCTCAGTATGCTTTGACATTTCATCATGAATCGTCTTACAAACGAACAACGCTTGCAAATTATTGAATTTTATTATCAAAATGCGTGCTCTGTTAAGAAAGTTCATTGCGCGCTTCCATTTTATGGTCAGTTTAATCGACCCACTGAAGCGGCTATTCGGGCTATTGTGACTAAATTTCGCACCAAATTTACATTGTTGGACATTAAACCACCAACACGCTTACGTAGAGTGCGAACTGAAGAAAATATCGCAGCTGTATCGGCCAATGTTAATGATGGCCACCAATTTTCGATTCGTCGCCGTTCGCACCAATTGGGTCTCTGTTACTCAAGAACGTGGAAATGCCAAAATTGGACTAAGCGGATGGACCACCTAAGACGCAGCCGCGGTCAACATTTAAATGAAATTATCTTCAAAAAGTAAATGTCATGGACCAATCTAACGTTTCAAATAAAGAACCGATGAGATTTTGCAAATTTTATGCATTTTTTTTTAAAAAAAAGTTATCAAGCTCTTAAAAAATCACCCTTTATTTCCTACCTTAACGCTGTTAAGAATCATTCCTAGGAAGTTCATATGTTCTAGAAAGTTGTTTACTTAGATCTTAAGTAAATTTTTGTAGTTGCTTGTTTCCTTGAATTTTGAACGGTTTGATACCTATGGACCTGAACTGCGGAAAAAGGTTAAAAATTGATTTTAACCTTGAAGATGAAGTTTTTTTGATTTTTTTCATTATGACAAGAGCAACAACTTAGCCCCAGAGATTCCAAACGTTTTCCAAGATATGAACCTGAGAAAATGATCACTTTTTACAAAAATGACTCCAAGTCCTCAAATCTATTTGGCCCATAAAAAGTGCATGACTTTGGGCAAAACTAGGAGACACTGGTCCTTTTTTTGGTCTTTTATCCGTATATGGTTATATTTTTACGTGTTGCACTGTGTTATTAACCTAGACGATCTCGGCGTAGATCAGCTCAGCGACTATATGAAAATACGACTGGGGATGAATGAGTGCGGACAACGTAAAAGTGTCTTCTGTCCGTATCGCATAGTGGTACTGCAAATTATTTAAAAAGTTGATCACCCAGCCCTCAACTTACCGTATTTAAAGAGTTTTTTCATATCTGCTGTGTTGGGATTTATTTCATTATGAAATATCTGTGGTTCCCATAATTTTAAAATTGAATTCCCAAAAAAGGAAATAGTCCCAGCCATTGTGGAATTTCAACACGGCGACAAAAAACTTTTCAGTTAAAATGTCGGACGACCCTGTTCCATAAACAGTGCCAATGAGACGGACATTAACACACAGCCAGATAGGACGGCGAAAGTACAGGCAGAAATAATATAAAACTCTGATTTTCAATTACATTCAAGTTAAAAAGTTTTCTGTTGTCGCTATTATTGTTGGTGTAGGTGGTGCTGTTATTGTTGTTGTCATTTTATAAAGGTTTTTGTTATTATTTTGTAGAACTCAACTGGGAATAAGGCCAAGCAACGGCAACAACAATAGGAGCAGCAGCACCAGTGACAGCGACAGGAACTCCAACGGTACCAGCAGCAATACCTCGCCATCGCCATCATCATCGAAAATGTTCAATTTCAGTTGTGTTCAGCTGGATTTTTTTTTGCAATTTCGCCCATTAATAATTCACAAAATAATAAATGAAAATCAAGCACGTCCTCTATTTTCCTGTCTGTGTTGTGTGGTGCTTAGCACATACCCTCACCTCCCCCACCATCATCGTAACCTTTAAATGGCAAACGAAGTACGTCCGTTCACAATAATAACGCCAAAGACAAAAAATTGCAAAAACAAAATAAAAATCAATTGGAAAATTATAATCAAAAAGTAAATTGAAAATGAAAATTTTGAGCGCGGGAGGACATAATTCAATTTTGCGAAATTGTTTTGGTCCCACATACATTTCGGAAGGAGTGCGAAATATTTGAGAAGACTTACAGAAAAATTAAATTTTGTGGGATTGGAAAGAAGATAAAATCGTAAGGAATAATTTTTAATGGAGAAGATGATCAGAGAAGAATGTATAATAACATGTTTTTCTTAAAACGACATCATTATTTTTAGATTGATTTGAAAGGCATATCATAGATTATGTATGGAATATGGCCGCACATCAAATTTTCGGCCTGGAATTGAGCGATACAATACATGTTATGTTGATTTCGATTGGATTGAGCGTTTGTGTCTCATTGGAAAAGATCTGCGAATTAAGTCACATTTACGTGGAAATTTATCGAGATGACATCGGCTTTCATTTCAGTTTGTGCGTCTATGAAAACGTATCGTTGTTGGACGAACCAACCCGTGTACGTTTTCCTCCAGTGCGTTCAATCGAAAACGTTGCTGCTTTGGATGAGAATGCCAAGAACATCCATCAACATCAACTCGTCATCGTTCTCAGAAAGTGAACATTTCTCGCATTTTGCATAAAGACCTTGGTATGAAGGCTTACAAAGTTCAATTGGACCAACAACTGAAGCCTCATGACCATCCGATGCGTTTTTGCTTCGCAAAAATCGTGTTTTCAGATGAAGCTCATTTTCATCTCGGTAGCTATTCAGAAAACCCACATGTAACTATTGAGAAGCCAATTCATCCAAACCGATTCACTGTTTGGTGTAGATTTTGGACTAGCGGCATCATTGGGCCATTTTTCGTCCAAAATGATCAAGGAGCCGCCGTTGTCGTAAACGGCGAGCGGTACAGCGCCACGCTCAACGAATTTTTGTTTCCTAAAATTTAAGAGAATGACATGGACGACATTTGGCTTTAACAAGGGCCACATGTGACACAGCCAACGTAACCATCGATATATTACGCTCTGTTTTTGAAAATCGTATAATCAGCCGAAATTGTTATGTCAATTGGCCGCCTCGGAGCTGTGATTTGAGCCCTTTTGATTACTTTCTGCGGGGAGCCTTTAAGAATGAATGTTACGCAAAGCAACCAGTAACAATTGAAGCGTTGAAACATGAAATCTAAGTTGCCATTGAAGAGACGCGAGACGGAACAATCGAAAATGTACTGAAAAATTGGGTTGATCGGATGAGTACCCGCTGCTTCGCACGCAAAAACCTAGTTATTTGTTATTAGTTTTAACCGTCTCTGTCTTTGGATAGTATTTATTTGATTTTCTTTTGGTGTATATAGATAAATCTAAAATAGTAATTTGGAAAGCTCCTATTATATAGCACTCATGTACAGTCGATGTGCACTATTTTAGCTGATTTCCCATTTTCTACCCATTTTTGAACAAAAATGTATCACCTTATAAGAACAAATCCAATTTTAATGCTCTTATATATGGCCAGAGGAATTTACATACCAAATTCCACAATTCTAGCTGTAATAATTTAATTTGTACCATTTTTATTCCCTTTTTGTCCCGCTCACCCCTTATAAGAAAACATTTCGAAAAATCCATTTGAATTGCACTGCTACATGTTCAGAGGAATTTACATACCGAATTTCAGGATTCTAGCTGTAATACTTAAGTTGGTACCATTTTTATCGAAAAATCCATGTAGATTTGCGCTTCTACGTTGTCAGAGGAATTTACACACCAAATTTCACGACTATAGCTGCAATACTTAAATTGGTACCATTTGTATCCCTTTTTGTCTTTTTCCTCCCTTAAAAGCAAACAAATTTCGAAAAATCCTTATTTGTAGCTCTTCTGCATGGTCAGTGCAAGGAACACACCGAATTTCATCTTTCTAGCTACTGCCGTTTAGTCAGGACGAAGGTTCGAAGTTTATCCCTTTTTGTCCCATTTTATCTCTTAAAAGTACAAATTTCGTAAAACCCTTTCTTATATTTGGGAACTAATCTGAAAATTTCATGATCCTGGCCATGATCCAGCCGTTTGGTCTGTGGGCTGGTCAATGATAAGTCAGTCAGTAACGCAACTCTTTTATATGTATAGATTGTGTTCCATTATTAAATGAAACAGTTCGTCCTTTCCAATAAAAAAAGAAATTTGAAAAAATAATCGGTACTTTTTTTATAGACGATTCAAATTTAAAATGGCCCACCCTGTACATCACCTGTTATGTTCTGCTATCGTTTCGCTTACTTAGGGTGCGGGATCTTCGATGGCCTTAGTGACTTAGCAGATGCTCCTATTAAACCCCTCGCCCGATTGTAGGGAAATCGTCCTGCTTCAAGAGAGCCAAAGGAAATTATTAATTCTAATATGATTATAACCTACCATTCTCAACTCATCATTCGTAACTTCACCTTATCTCATCTATCCTCTGTTCTGACTTCAACCCTCCAATGGTATTTTCTCTATCCTCTCTTCTGTTTTAACTCCTATGTTACTTCTACTTATGGGAAGCACAATCGTTCGAACTCAGTTAATCCTGAGTGAACTCGTCGGTTGTGTTCACAACTGATGGGCATCCCCCACAGCCTAACCTAGCCTTCTGCTAAGGTCGCTTTCTCGAAAAAATTCCGCACACTTCGAGCACCATCCGACTACAGCACTCTTAAGATGACGATTCAACAAATGGATTGGAACAGGGAATACCCATTTGTTGAAAGACGCTGCAGCTGTCAGAAAACCTGAATGAACATGTTACACGAGATTTTTTCTGAGAAGACCACGAAACAAACTCCACAACCCTTTTTGAAGCCGTGAGTACATTACTCAGACGGTGGATTTTTTTTTTGCAATTAAGGAAGCAGTAAACTTTCCGGGTCTGGATTTTTAGCATTAAAGAGCTACCCAGACAGAGTAGTCTGTCCGAAGTCTAGCTCATGTAGTTCTTTTGACACCGATATTCGTATGGTAGCGAGGACGCAGACGAGTTGGCGAAACTCCGTGCATTGAGGATGTTTCCAGACAGAATTGTCTGTCCGGAGTCAATCTTACAGCGAACGAGGAGACGTGTCGGCTAGACCAAAATCGCTCTCCCTCTGTAGAGATAATATCCTATGCAGATGACTGCACGATTATGACGGGGGGTCTAGATGTGGATACCCTTTGTAGCAGGATTAATAACTATCTCCAACAATTAATGGAATTGTTTAGAGGGAGAGAGATAAATCCGGAGCTGTCCCTGGCAAGTCATCCGCCACTATCTTCACAACCTGGCCGAAAAAAGTCACACTTGAATTGGCTGACGAAGTCGATGATTAAAGAAGTCATCCCAATATCCTTGGGTGACTCTATAACGCTTTATCAAGACAACTGCGCACGCCATCGTAATCAATGAATGAAGTCCTCAAATTGCTAGTCGGCAGCACCTGAGGAAAGGATAAAGATATCTTGATCGTGATACCTACAAAACAATTAAAACAATTAATACGCGGCGGACAACATGCACTAGCCAGACAGAATGGGACAAAATACAGGTCTGCCAAAACTCAGCACTCAGAACACTCAAAATGTGCCTCCAGATGTCCTCTGCAGAGCACATCCACCAAGAAATCAAGGTCCTCTCAGTTAAAGACCACGGTGAAATGCTGACTAACAGTTCCTCCTGTAATGCCATCTTAGGGTTTACCCTAATTTGCAACATACAGAGTTGAAAACCCGCCTGAGAAATGTCAGAGAGGAAATCTGGAAATTCAGAGGCGAGATCCAACAACAAGTAACGATCCCATTCACCGATGCTTTATACAAATCAGAACTGTAATACATCCATCAAAGCTGCGTTATCTTAGCTTTGAACAAGCAACAAGTCCTTGGAGGTCGCCCTCCACCGGTTTTAGTGAACAAAAAAAAACTGAGGTCGACATGTGGTACAGGATCCAACAAAAAACATCTTTTTAACTGCCCAGTTAACCTGATCTCCTTGATTCCAGTCTCCTTGTGGATCAATCCAATTGATGCCGTCCGTTTTCCGGAACCAGGCATAGAAGAGGAAGAGGCATAGAATCGGCTGAAGGCACAGATGTAGGGTTTGGGGTCCGGGAATTCAAAAAATTTTCCGGGAATTCCCGGGAAAAAATTTTCAATTTCCCGGGAATACGGGAAATATTAAAAAAATAATTTATTTATTATGTTGATCAGTAATTTAATGTTACTATATAAATTAGAATTTTTAGATGTATTTCAAATTCATATATGTATTTACATTACTGACCATAATGAGTATTTATTGCGTATTTGTTTATATTATATTACTACAAACAAAACTTTTTAAATTTGCTAAATAGTCATTTTATACGAAACCCAGCTAGGGGAATAAAAACTTTTTGTGAGGCTATTTGCAGGATCTTTATTGTGAAATAAAAATATCATGACAATACTATGGCTTACATAATGTAAATTTTCTTGTTTTCCTAGAAGAATCGAGTTGAATATCTTCTTCAAGAACAATTTACTTTACATATGTAGCCAGAAAGAAATCGTCTAAAAATAGGAATACAATAAAAATTGTTCGCATGGAAACTTTCAAGAGAAATCTAATAGGAATATAAATATATGCTACGATGTATTTAAATGGCCCTTTGTAAGAATTAATGACTGGACTATTTCAATATTTTTATCTTTTATGAATTTATTAAATTAATATTATTTTTTTATGTTTCTATTGTTTTTACAGTTTAGAATATTCCCCCCTGTTTCTATAAAATATTTTTGTCTCCAGACGAATGAATATTCTAAATTAAATGCGTCATAACATTCTCCGTAAATTAGTTATTTGTTTCCTTAATCATTTTCAATTTTGATTCTAGTGTAGGTGTCAGTCACTTCTACCTGCGATATAAATGTCCAATTCTGACGATTAGTCTACAACTTTTCAAGTTTATAATGAGAAAATGTAATTTATAATCGGAATATGTAAGTTCACGATGAGAAATGTAAATTCATAATAGGATCATAATAATAGGATCATCCACTGTAAATTCGTAATGCGAAATGTAAATTCATATTGAGAAATATAAATTCATAATTGATAATGAGATATATAAATACAAAATGAGAAAATCCAAATAGATAATGAGAAAATATAAATTCATAATCAGGAACTCTAAAATTTATAATCGAAGCTATGTATGTACGTTTTTCTATGGATATTTTCGTAGAAACACATATTTTATCAATGTTCTCATTATAAATTTACATTTTCTCAATATGATTTTATATTTTCTAATTATGAATTCATATTTTCTGAATATGATTTTCTGATTATGAATTTGGATTTTCTGATTACAAACTTGTATATCTCATTATGAATTGGTATGTTCCTATTATGAATAATAGTTCTCAATGAATTATGATTTATAAAGGGTGATTTTTTAAGAGCTTGATAACTTTTTTTTAAAAAAAAACGCATAAAATTTGAAAAATCTCATCGGTTCTTTATTTGAAACGTTAGATTGGTCCATGACATTTACTTTTTGAAGATAATTTCATTTAAATGTTGACCGCGGCTGCGTCTTAGGTGGTCCATCCGCTTAGTCCAATTTTGGCATTTCCACGTTTTTGAGTAACAGAGACCCAATTGGTGCGAACGGCGACGAATCGAAAATTGGTGGTCATCATTAACACTGGCCGATACAGCTGCGATATTTTCTTCAGTTCGCACTCTACGTAAGCGTGTTGGTGGTTTAATGTCCAACAATGTAAATTTGGTGCGAAATTTAGTCACAATAGCCCGAATAACCGCTTCAGTGGGTCGATTAAACTGACCATAAAATGGAAGCGCGCAATGAACTTTCTTAACAGAGCACGCATTTTGATAATAAAATTCAATAATTTGCAAGCGTTGTTCGTTTGTAAGACGATTCATGATGAAATGTCAAAGCATACTGAGCATCTTTCTCTTTGACACCATGTCTGAAATCCCACGTGATCTGTCAAATACTAATGCATGAAAATCCTAACCTCAAAAAAATCACTCTTTATATCTCATCATGAATTAGCATGTTCCTATTATAAATTTACATTAACCATTATGAGTTAATATGTCCCTAATATGAATTTACATTTCTCAATATAAATTTGTATGTTCCGAATATAATCTTGAAAAGGTGTAAAGTAAAATATTTGTAAAATGAAAAATAATTTGTAAAATATTTTGACAATAACATTCGTTTTTAATTTGTAATATGACAGTATTGAAAAAACACACCAGTTATTAAATGTTGATATTTTAAACCATATTGAACATACCTATAAATAAATTACTTTTTCCCGGGAATTCCCGGGATTCCCGGGAATGAAATTTTTCATTCCCGTTTTCCCGGGAATGAAAAAAGTCCGGGAAACCCCAAACCCTACACAGATGTCATTAACCATTTTTTTTGAATATTTACAGTGTTCGAGGCTACAACAGCAACAACATCGAGTTGGCGATGATATGATCTACTTTAAGTAGCTTCCCTACGGAGTTGGTCACAACAATTTAAATCTTCATGCACCACTCAGACCGAGATATTTTTAAATGGTAAAACTTGGACTATTTCGAAATATTTAGATAACGGAAGAAGAGACAGTCGAACACTTCTCAAGCGATTGCCTAGCTGTAATGAACACATTGCACAATTCCCTTGAGGAACAATAACTACGAGACTTTAGCGAGATCATTTTTTCAGGCTGGATATAAGAGACCTTTTCGAGTGATGTGGTACTTGACTATGTCATGGAAGTGAACAACCACATAGATCAACCATATTTAGTATCCGAAGGTAACCCACATTAGCTTCCTTTCTCTATTTCTTTCTGTGCTGTCTTGAGAGCATTTTTTCTCAAGGTGGATAGTGTCGATTGCTATGTCAACTTGGATGAAATGCCAACCGATGTCGAATATAGCAAAGAAATTCTAACCAGGAGGAAACTGTTTTGAAAAAACTTCGAGTTTCCATTGCTAGGTATAATCTCTCCGAGCGAACATCAAGCAGTGATACGATACTACTTAGCTCTCACTAGCCTCAATTTTAATTTAATTTTAGGACTCTCCGTCTGTCAATTTTTCTTAAATCCTTTCTCGCCCGTTTATTATAATTGCCACTGGAAATGCCGGCACCAAATTGTTCAACATAACCGACCTTACAAAAATGTTGTCTATTAGCTTTCATAAAGGGTCAATACTCATTAAATAACATATCATTAGAAGCGAGGGGTGGTGCGAAATGATTCATTCTGAGAACTATTGCTGACAAAGGGGTGGAATTCCAACGGTCGACGCTTTGGGGACAACTGTTACGCAGATACCAATCTAAGTCCGCATAAAGGCTCCATAAGCGAAGTTGTTTAAAGCAAATGAGAGTCAACCTTCGAAACTTTGCATGGTCTTATCGGCTTCATACATGGCGTAGGGGGCACCTTAAAAACCATATTATAGGATGGGCCATTTAAAACTTGAACTACCGATTACTTTGACTTAGAAAGGGGAAATAACATTAATTTTTCTTTTTATTTTCAGGTTTTTGTTTGAAATTTGCAAAATTGGACGCTATACGGTCGAACAAAATTGGGAAAAACTTACTTCCAAAGTAGTGAGTCTTTATCAAAAACTGTAAGAAATTTACGTAGAAAATGTTCGAGCAGAGATCGTCCTTCAGTTCAGCCTTCATGAAGCTCATTTTCGTAACGGTGGCTATGTCAATAAGCAAAGTTGCCGCATATGGGGTTTGGAGAACCAATGCATCAACAAGAAGTCATTGTTTGGTGTGGATTTTGGGCTGTACTGAAAAATTGGCCTGAGCGGATGAGGTATTACCGAACCAGTCGTGGTAGTCATAGGAATAATATTGTGTTCCATTATTAAATGACAAATGAACTCTAACGTTTGTATTTACATCTCGTATTACAAATTGCGGCTAACTTTCTTCTACGGGATCTTCAGTCAATAGTAATTTGCATAAACATAAAACATAAACGTGGGAGATATCCTCAGATTTCCATTTTGAACTCTTCCCTACAAACATTTGGATGATACATCACCAAGAAGATATTGCGGCAATAGTTTCCATTTATCATTTTGAGGAAATTCATGAAAATATTTTTTTATCACCCTTGTATCATTTTGAAGAAATGTTGGCGATATTGATTTTGTTGTCATTTTTCGTATGAATGTTTCGCAAATAATAAAAGAAAATATAAGTATGTTTCATTAGAAATGTTTCCTTTCATATATTGTTGGTGCATTGCAAAATGAACTAGCACGCAATAAGTAAAAGAGAAGCTACAAGTTGAAGTTCTATATGAAACCAGTAGCAAGTGATGAAAAGCCAACTGGCAAGTTGCAGATCTTTTGGGTACAAAATTTTATCAGACATTAAGATTTTTTTTGCATTTCACAGAGGCAATGCTTTCAAAACGAAATAGAGAAGTTGCATGCAGTTTTGATAAGACACGCTCTCAAAAAGCTTTTAACCGACCGCTTGGTCAACAGATATACTTGGATGGGAACCAAGGGGAAGCCGTCGACTCAAAATTATAAAATTTCTGCATTTAAAGGTATTTAAGCGGAATATTGAATAATATAGCAAGTATTATATGCATTTTATTTGTTTTCTTTTCAGGCATATGCTTTGGTTCTTTTCCAAACCCAAATGCAACAAGTAAGAAGACGTTAAGTTCGGCCGGGCCGAATCTTATATACCCTCCACCACGGAGTGCATTCCACAGTATTACCAGCAGATTAAAGGATGTCGATTTACATATAAGCACAGTACCATATTACGAAAATTTTCATATTTTTATGCACATTATTATATTTGTTTACTATTTCAAACTATAATGTATACTTATGCGCACTGTTTAAAATCGACTACTATATATAAATAAAATGCTGTAATTGTGATAGTGAACATGCCTAAATATTAGGCGATTGTCAGTCTCCATTAGAAAGAAGCATTTTCAGATACACACAAAGTGATAAGAAAAGTATAAATTTTAAAGATATCCCCAGATTCGCCCCATTCCCCGATCAAATGTACAAATTTCGAAAAATCCCTTTTTTCGAGTCTTCATAGTCAGAATGTATACACCGAATTTCATGAATTCAACTTCAGCAGTTTGGTAGGTCCCATTTTTAACCCTCTTTCTTAATTTTATCCCTTAAAAGTACGAATTTCGAAAAATCTCTCTATTTTACGAATTATTGGGACGTACACACCGAATTTCATGATTCTAGCTTTTGTCGTATCATTGGTAATATATTTTATCCTTTTTGTCCCATTTCGCAAGCTAAAACTTTTATTTTCTTTGTGGTTCTTCCAAGGTACAAGAGGAATGTCCGAAACAAATTTGAGCTGTATGAAAATCAGAAATTTATTTAATTAATAAGCCAAGGCTATCAATTTTTGTATACTATGTATATATATAAGGGAAATAATACTTCAATTCATAAAGTAAATATAAGGGAGCAATCATAAATACCCTAAATATTGGGGGATAGAGAGTGTATTTTCAGCTACAGTCGTTTGGTTGGTTCTATTTCCATCCTATTTTAATTTCAAAAGTATAAATTTTGAAAATTCTTTTTCTCTCACGTACGCAGTATAAGACAACTTCATGATTCTACCATTTTTTTTGTCGTAAAAGCAACATAATAAAGTACGAATTTGTAAAAAAATATTTTACGTGGCTATGCAATCAGAGGAATGTATACACCGAATTCCATGATTCTATCAGCGGCCATTTTGTTGGTACCATTTTTATCCCCTTTTTCCAATTTTACTCACCTCAAGAGTACGACTATCTAAACTCTGTTTATTTTACGTATCTACATAATTAGAGGGATGTCCACACAGAATTTCATCATTCTAGCTGTATTCGTTTAGTTGGTACTATTTTTATCCCCTGTAGCCATTGTATGCCTTGAAAGTACGAATTTGGAAAAAACGTTTTATTTTTCGTGTCTACGCAGTCAGAGGAATGTATACCCCGAATTTTATGATTTTAGCTGCGGTCATTTGGTAGGTACTATTTTTATCCCCTTTTTCCATTTGAACCCCAAAAAGTATGAATTTTGGAAAGTTCTTTTATTTTACGTGTCTACGCAATCAGAGGAATGTATACATCGAATTTCATTATTCTAGGTGCAGTCGTTAGGTTGGTACTATTTTTATCCCTCTATCCCCATTTAACCCCTTAAATGTACGAATTTAGAAAAAATACTTTTATTTTATGTATCTACTCTATTAGAGGAATGTACACTAGGGCGTACCTCAAAAAAAAAGTTCGCCGTACACCTTCGAATATGAAGTATTATTGAAAGGTAGTTTCAAAAAAAAAAATTTTATTTTTTTATGCCGAACGTAGGGGTCGCGCTTTTACATTTTTCTATATAACTTGTATTTATAAACGGATTTTAAAGTGTGATACATCGATGTTTTTGTCTCGACGAGGCCGATTTTTTTTGTCTTTGAAGTCATTGAGCTCAAGCACCCCCTTCTGGTACTTACCCATCATTTCTCAGTTGCTACTACCCTAATGTACCACTCTAATAATCGAAAATTAAAGCTCGCATAAAATCATGAATCATGTTTGAGCTCAATGACTTCAAAGACAAAAAAATCGGACAAAAACATCGATGTATCACACTTTAAAATCCGTTTATAAATGCAGAAGTTATATAGAAAAATGTAAAAGCGCGACCCCTACGTTCGGCATAAAAAAATAAAAAAAATTTTTTTGAAACTACCTTTCAATAATACTTCATATTCGAAGGTGTACGGCGAACTTTTTTTTTACTTGTAACCTGGTACGCTCTAATGTACACGCCAAATTTCGTGTTTCTATCTGTTGTCGTTCGATAGGTACCATTTTTATCCCTTTTTGTCCCATTTCGCCCCCTACAAATAAAAAACACTCTATGTTGCCCTTTTATGCTATAAAGGGAATGTGCATTGCAAATATCAAATAAATACAAGCTAATATGTTCAAAAATCTGGCTGAAATACTCAAAATATTAGGGGTATTTTCAGTCCTTGTGAGGGAAAAATTTTTCCCTCTGGGCCGATTTTGCCCATTTTCAATCCCAACCGATCTACAACCATAAGACACATTTACGAAAAATTTGAAACTCCTAGCTCGTTTCGTTCGGCCGCTATCGTGCTTTCGACAGACAGACAGACGGACATGGCTATATCGTCTTAGAATTTTACAACGACCCAGAATATATATACTTTATGGGGTCTCCGATGAATATTTCAAGGTGTTACAAACGGAATGACAAAGTGAATATACCCCCATCCTGGAGGTGGAGGGTATAAAAACGTCCATTTGATTAACCAGAAACATGCGAAAGACCGAAATAATAAATAACATAAGGCGAAACAGCAGTGATGTCAATCTATTTAATTTCTAACTCTTAATTGTTTTATGTTTGCTTATAATTTATGAGGTTACTGTATTTCTTTATTCACCACTTTATGTAATTTTTAATTTTAAAGTATGAAAAACATAAAAATATGGAAAATTGCGTTTTTGTCTTCTAGGTGGTTATCTGGCGATATCCCATTTTTATCTTCCAGGTGATATTAATATCATGGCGATATCATCCTGATTTCTTGTGGATGATAATCTGTCAATATCGCCTATTTATCATCTGGATGTATTGTTTTCGTATTGCCTTGGCGCATCGCCCTGGCCGCACAAACATCTCCAATTGAGGTAACTTCCGCAATACGAATATGATAGTTGCCGCAATATTATTTTTCTTCTAGACGATACGATTTCGAATCGTTTTCGTATTGCTTTGCTTTGGTACGTTATGCCTGTAATAACTACTTCCACTTTAGAGTAGTTCATATGCTGACGAGCTTGTTAGTTTTAGAGTTCCTTGGCTCCTTTCCTACACTGAAAGAATTATCTTCATACTATTTATGATTTTGTCTTAACCTCAGTGAAAAAATTCATTAAAAAAGTCGCCAAAGAAACACTTCATAAAATGTTTGAAACATGCACAAATCGATGAAAAGTGTTATGGAATTTATGAGACCTTTCTCAGAAACTACGAAATACAGTTCTTCATTCGATGAACTTTTGTCATACAAGTTCATTATTTTCATAATATGATTTATGAAAATTTTCATACACCAACATTGCGAGAGTCTTTGCAATGAGTATGTCTGTGACCAAAATTAGGGTAAATACATATGTCAGAGTTAACAGTGGACAAATGAGAATTGCTAGCATTCAACCGAAAAAGTCGACACACTAAAAATGTAGTTGTATGTTAGGAAACATTTCATAAAAACTGTGAAATCCTTCATTGTATTTATGAAGACATTTCATAACACAAATATTTTATAGGTTACGACATATTTCAGAATATTTAAGAATTGTTGCTTTAATACAATGAAATCTTTCTTTGATCTTATGAAACTAAGTTTTACTAATTTAACCATTTTGTTTTATTTACGAAAAATGCACTAAATTATTATAAAAGCAAATTCATTCCGTTTACTTTATATTTTCAAATTATTTCGCCCTACATTTCTTTCGAATTGACACATCTTTCAATTTCCCTTATCAAAAGATATAATTAGATGAATCTGTTCTTTTAATTTTGCCCATGTCACAAGAGCCAATATTAGGTTTTGGGCTGGTCAGATCTCACCATTTGCATTGATTGATTTTTATGTAGACAGAGGAGACTCAATACTGGCTCTAAGTTTTACAAATACTTTGGCGATTTTGAGATGCATTGGCAACCGGCTACAAGAAATGCTAGATTTGGTAGGGGAAATGGTGGATGTTTAATAGGAATAAAGAAGTCTCTGCGAAAAATGGACGTTGAATGTATATACGAAAATAATTCTGAAATAAACTACATAAAAGTCACCACACAGGAAATCAATTTTAATATCATCCCCTAATACATGCGTGCTGCTACTTGGAACGAAGATTTTACGAAGCTAGACTTTTCCCTTAGAGAATATGATGTAGCACATCATATAATTATCGGAGATTTAAATATAAGAATTGGCTCGATGCAAAAGGATATATACGAAATTTTTAAATCAACATTCTCTGCAGGTATGCCTGAAAGAAGATCCAAGGATAGCGAAATAAACTCAAGAGGCAGAGACTTTATTAACTTCTGTTACGATTATGGGTTGGTAATATTAAATAGAATGACGAAAGGCGATGATTGCGGTGATTATACGTTTGTGAGTACAGTTGGGACATCAGTCAACGATATATGTGCTACATCGCAGGAACTATTATCAGTCGTAAGCTCTTTTAAAGTTGACAACAAATTCTGGTCCGATCATATGCCAGTCGTCCTATCTTTGATATTTAAGCCCAGAAAAGAGCCTTACAAGAAAAGCACATTAATGCCGAAATTACAGTGGAACCATATCAAAGTGTTGGAATACCATAATCAGGTGCGAAACCTACTTGAAACCAGCAGACAAGAAACCCAACGTGATTTTGTAGACATGGCAAATGTGATTAAGACTGCTCATCAATCATCCTTAACAAGATCGTTTAAATTTCCTAAATCAGAAAAATGGTTTGATATACATTGTTTCAATGATAGAAAAGCATCCTTTAAGTGGCTAAAAAGGTTCAGAAATAATAGTTCTGATGAAAATAAAGATAAATATTTATACTATAGTCGACGATACAAAGAAATAACAAGAAACGCCAAACATCAATATCAACTTCGCATGGAAGAGAAAATAGATAATATCAGAGACTGTAAAGATTGGTGGAAAGTTGTTAAGGAAATTCGAAACGAAGAGATATCGAACATTCAGGTGTCGGCTGAAGCCCTGAAAAGCTACTTTGAGCAAATCCTGAACCAACCACATTTATCACCAGACATACATTATGCTCATATGTATTGCTGCGACTATGATTTAGACAAGGCAATGACTCTGGACGACGTCAAGAATGTTCTGAAGAAAGCAAAATTAGATAAGGAACCAGGGGAGGATCGTATACCATACGAATTCTACAAATTTGCGCCGGAAACTCTCCTTCAAGAAATAGTGAACCATTGCGACAGCTTGTTTGATAAAGGTGAAGTTGATAATTCCTTCGAAAAAACTATTATTTATCCAATTTTCAAGAAAGGTGATAATACACAGCCAAATAATTACCGAGGCATATCGTTTATGAACTGCTTGCCAAAAATAATGATGGGTATAATCACAGAAAGACTTTCAGAATGGACTGAACAATTCAATAAACTAAATTAATACCAGGCTGGTTTTAGGAAGAACTATAGTACATCGGATAATATATTCAACCTCACATCGATTATACATTTAAACTGGCATAGAAATAGAAAAACATATGCATTCTTCGTTGACTTTAAAGCAGCCTTTGATAACATCTCACGAAATGCATTGATGTATAAATGACATACAATTGGAGTGTCAACTAAAGTAGTAAGATTTATTGAAAATATTTATGAAACAACAAAATTCGCAGTGTGGACGGGAAATGAACTGTCAGATGATTTCACCACGACTAATGGCGTAAAAGAGGGATGTCTGCTTTCACCATTACTGTTCGCACTTTATTTAAATGATCTGCATGAATTTATTGGTGGAGGAACTTACGTAGAAGAATTTAACATACGTCTCTTGCTCTACGCTGACGACATCGTAATACTGGCCGACGAAATATTGGAAGGCTCTAGTAAATTTTATAAAAATGGGTATTCAATACAGGAAACTATTATTGTTTGAATTTAATTTCTGAAAAACAAAAACCTATATATTTCATATTGTGTCTAGAATGAAGACTGACGACCACAGATCAATGTCAATATTATATATATTATTTTATTTACCTTTTTGCATTTAATTACATATATTGCTAATAATTATCTATAACAAACAAAATGTAAAATTATGATAAATAAAGAATACTACTACTACTACTGGCTCTAAGTATCTTGAATGTTGATATATGGATATACAGCTATTAGTAACATACATAGCCATGAAGCTGGTCTTCTCATAAGGTCGATTATGAAGTTGAGAGTGTCGAACACCTTCTATGTATCTACTCGGCTATCGCTGGGAGACTTTTGGAGACGCTGGGTTCCGTTTTATTTGAAAGTGATAAGGCTTGAATCCGAATTAATCACTCGCTAAGGAACTCTTCTGGTCTATGTGACTCTGATGTGTTTTACTGGCTGCCAATACAACCTAAACCAACATCAGGGCGTATGAGAATTTTAAAAATCAAATTAACTAACAATTTAATGACTGGCAGAAAGCCACAGAGGCGCTAAATAAAAATAATAAAAGAGCTAAATAATGAATCTAATTAAGCACCATCAGCACCTTACGCAAATGGTGATGAGTCTAAATGTATCATATATACCCTACATCATGAAGTGCCTTCCCCACTTCACTTTTGTTCCGTTCGATGTATTCAACCACCACTATCGCTCCCAGTGATTTATCACTCGATGTTGTAATTTACTATTAAGTAGATTTTTCCCAATCAACACTTCCCATTTCCCACAGTTTCCACAAACCGATAAGAAAGTCATCAGAGTTCCATTTATCCCCCGAGAATGGCGACGTTTAAATAATCGTTTTCCCCATGCCATCTGCTGTCATTCAATTGTAAGAGTTCCCAGCTCCTTGCTGAAATCCCAAACGTCCTTCCGAGTATCAACGCAACCACATCTTTATGGTATTCACACACTATTAATTCGATGATGTGTTCCATCGGAAGATTTTTCCATTAAATGCAAAAAAAAACATATCAAATACAATTTAAGAACTCTCTGAATGGCAGACTATGAACACAGGCATGTATAACATACATGGATGTGTGTGTGTGCATGTGTTTTTACGGACGTACATTGTGTCTGTCAGGTATTATTACGGACAATTTTACCGCAATCTCAATACCAATAAAAATATTGTTTGTTTGAGTTTGTGTGTGAGTGTGTGTTAACCCGAAAAAGCAGCAGCAGCCGCACTAACACCACCAACAAAACCAAATCAAACCAAAGCTTCGAGAGAAAAACATAAAGGAACCATACCAGGCCAATACCAACAGTTCAAACAATTGAAAACTCAAAGGCAGAAATACGATTGTGTGTGTCTGTGCGTGCATGCTGAGATGTGGGGCACTCCATGGAAATTGTTCACCGTCATTCAAGTTATTATCGACTTTAAATCTGAAAGTTTCGGTTATGGCTTGGATTCGTTGTGACAGTAAATATATAATAAGGGCAGTCTTTGAATGTTTGTGGCATTAATCATGAAAATCCATGCTCTTCTCATAGTGAATTGAATTTCGCCTCTTAATAAGCCTGAAAAATATTAGTGACAGTTTCCATCGCGACTTGCATTCGTAATGACTTTAAACAGACCTCAAGGACAGTCTTTGAGTGTTTGTGGCATTAATCATAAAAATCCATGCTACTCTTATGGTCAATTGAATGTCGCTGTTAACAAGCCTCATAATATTAGTGGCTATTTCCACAGCGGCTTGCATCCGCAACGACAATAGGCAAATCATGAGGATAGTCTTTGAGTGTTTGTGGCATTAATCATCAAAATCCATGCTCTTCGCATAGTGAATTGAATTTCGCCTCTTAATAAGATTGAAAAATATTTGTGACAGTTTCCACAGCGGCTTGCATCCGCAATTACAATCATGAGGATAGTCTTTGAGTGTTTGTGGCATTAATCATAAAAATCAATGGTCAATCGATAGCCTTTTTGCATAAAATGGACCAACAAGACTGATAAATAAAACTATTCGAAATATTCCCTCCATCAATTCAGGGATCCACCCATACATATGTCGCTCGGCACGCACCCATTCATCCTCTCATCCAGCTCTGCACAAAAATACGTGTACACATGCGACATGCACAAAGCATTTTCACTTTAGACCAATATAAATTGCTTTATGTGTGTTTAACACACACACACAAACACATAGTTAAACATGTGCATACACTGAGAAAATAAAATAAAATTAAAAACTTTTTCTGTCAACATCCATGGGGTCATAAAATGACAAAGAAAGGAGAGAAGATAACGGACTGGAATGGAGGAAATGAAGAGCAAAATCTAATTGAATGACAAACAAAATCGGGTGCATGAAAAACAAGACGATTAGAAGGATTGATCAGACCAGATGTTGGGATATATGCTTGATCAGGGGAGAAAGAACAATTCCCATTTCCGGAAATAAAGATCATAAGGATCAGTCAGTGTGGAATATTAACCACGAGATTGTCTAATGAGAAATGTCCCAAAAATGTCAGAAAATTGTCAAGAACAATGATTCTATTATGTGATGATTTTCCTCAAAGGTTACCAGTGATTCCACTACAAAGTCCAGGCGACGAACTTAATGCATATTTTGTGGAAATATGACAGTATTCAGACTCTGGGAAATTATTTAGAAAAAAATCCTGTATGTTGGCAATGGAAAACATCACCGTTGGAATTTTGACAAGCTGCAGTGTACACATACAATGACCGAACTCATCCGAAAAGAGCTCCAAAACAGTGCTCAAAATCATGGTTTTGTGAGCGAACGTTCGTTGTCGACGAATTGAATTTTAAATTTCCATTAGAAACCTAAATGATGTACTCAACAATCCAACCGAATTTTTAAAATTGATCTTATTACCCATATTGTTGTGTCACAGTCTCCAATTGGAAGTGCATTTTCCCGTACCTTTTATTTCCCTGAAAACGGTAATTATTTTTATACCGTCCACCACCGGGATGGAGATATACTAATCATTCCGTTTGTAACACCTTGAAATATCGACCTGAGACCCTATAAAGTATATATATTCTTGATCGTCATAAAATTCTAAGACGATCTAGCCATGTCCGTCCGTCTGTTGAAAGCACGTTAGCATATAAACGAAAGGAGCTAGGAGGCCCAAATTTTGCATAAATACGTCTTATAGTCGTAGATCGGTTGGGAAATCGGCCCAAAGGGAAAAATTTTTCCCTCACAAGGACTGAAAAACCCCGTGATAACCCCTAAACTTTTAGAGTTTTTAAGGATATTTTTTCAATATGTCTGCTTGTACTTACTTGATATTGGGTATGCGCATTTCCCCGATAACAAAAACGTGCACCATAAAACGATTTTTTTTCCGTAGGGGGTGAAATGGGACAAAAAAGGGATAAAAATGGCACATATTAAACGACAACAGATAGAAACACGAAATTCTGTGTATACATTCCTCTAATAGAGTAGATACATAATATAAAAGTATTTTTTCCAAATTAGTACTTTTAAGGGATAAAATGGGAATAGAGGGATAAAAATGGTATCAACCAAACGGCTGCACCTAGAATAATGAAATTCGGTGTATACATTCCTGTTCATGCGAACACAAAATGTTTGCTGGGTGACAGCCTCTTTTCTACTGGCATCTTTCTCTCTTGCTATGCGATGCGATTGCAAGATCGACGTGGCTCTCTCATTTCTCTATGCGTGCTAGGATCAGTCGTCAACCCAACGCGAAGAAAAGAAGTTACGCCGCGACACTATCCCTTCACCCACGTCCAGCATAAACAACCTACATACATACATACTTACATCTGTACGAATACAACCCAACAACAAAAGTGCACTCTACATTTAGTTTCATACCAACATAATTGAATTACACAATTCCATGTACCCAAATTCAAACATACAACAACAGTACACATAAATAAAATCCTAATTATTATAACGTGGAAAAGAATAATAAGTGTTTTTGTTCCAAAAAGGATTTGATCTGATTTGAGAATTGGATCCATCTAACCCGTCAGAACAATTCCTCTGATTGCATAGACAAGGATTTTTCAAAATTCGTACATTTTGGGGTTCAAATGGAAAAAGGGATAAAAATAGTACCAACCAAATGACCCCAGCTAGAGTCATGAAATTCGGAGTATACATTTCTCTGACTGCGTGGACACGAAAAATAAAAGGATTTTTCCAAATTCATACTTTCAAGGGATACATGGTACCAACCAAACTAGTGGAAATATAAGATGTTTTGCCAAATCTGAAGACAATGTGATACAATATGTGGTTTCTAGGCGGAAAAAGTCAAATCGGGAGCGAAATTTGTATGGGGGCTATAACTAAATCTGAACCGATTTAATCCATTTTCAACACAGATGTTTCTAGTAGAATTATAAAGTAATGCAAGGTAATTTGAAACAAATCAAGTGAAATATGTGGTCTCTAGAGCGGAAAAAGTCAAATCGGGAGCGAAATTTGTATGGGAGCTATATATAAATCTTAACCGATCTAACACATTTTTACCACAGGTGTTTCTAGTTGAAATATAAGATGTTTGCCAATTTTAAAGAAAATCTATTGTAATATGTGGTATCTAGAGTGAAAAGAGTCAAATCGGGAGTGAAATTCGTATGGGGGCTATATTTAAATCTGAAATGATTTTCTTCAAATTAAATAGCGTTCGTCGTTGTACCGAAAAACTTCGTTGTGCGAAGTTTCATTTGGTTCTGTCTACAATTGCGACCTGTATCGTGATTACAAGAATAGATGGACAGACGGACGGACATTGCTAAATCGACTCAGAAAGTGATTCTAAGTCGATCGGTATAATTAACAATGGGTCTATCTTGTTTCCTTTTGGGTGCTACGAACAAATGCACAAAGACATAATACTCTCGTGGAGTGTATAAATATACAGGGTGGCTGATGAATGACACTACATTAAGAAACTAAAATAACTTTTTGTTTAATTCATGTAAATTACTTTTTCTTTGTTCATTTGACAACCGATACATTTTTATTAAACCTTTTTAACGGGTTTAAAAATAAAAGAATTTAAATGACATGACGATAGCCGGTGACGTATGTGCAAAATTCATTATTCATTACATCCTGCAGAGTTGCAGTAAGAATTGTCTCAATTGTTGTTCGAATGCATTGCTTTAAATCATCCATTTTTTGATTTGGTTTGTAAACTTCCAGATGAAATAACCCCACAAGAAAAAGATAGGTGCAGTGAGGTCACGAGACTTTGGGGGCCAACGAAATGTCGAGTGTCTAGAAATCACCTTCTTGGGGAACTTTCGCAGCAATTCTCTTTCATAGCAGGACCTGGCTATGTGACAAAGTCGCATCATCCTGTTGAAACCACACAGTGTTGAAAGGGATTCACTTTCGATGCAGTTCTGCAAAGAATAAGTCCTTTAACATGGTAGCAGTATTCATCAGTTCGCTCATATGGTTTAAAAGATATGATAGAATAAAATTTGTTCTATAATGTGCCGTGATTGCAAACTTCATTGGAAGAAAACAAGTAAGGAAAGGCTAAAGTCGGGCGGGGCCGACTCTATGATACACTCTATCCGAATACAATTTAATTCGGTGAAGAAGTGAAAACGGGACGGATTTTTGTATCCTGTAAATGTATGTGTTTGACAAAAAATGTTAAATCGGAATGGACATTTGTATGGGGGTATATTTAAATCTGGAACGAAATAGGTGAAATATAATATGTATAGTTTGGCCAAAATCGGTTGAACATTTGGGAGCAACATTTGTATTTGGGCTATAATTTAATCTGAACCGATCTTAGCCACTTTCACCATAGGTTTTTTACTTGGATTATAAGCTGTTGTGTCAAATTTAAAGAAAATCGGGTTCAATATGTGGTTTCTAGAGCGGAAAATGTCAAATCGGGAGCGATATTTGTATGGGGGCTATATCTAAATCTGAACCGATCTTATCCAATTTTTGCATAGGTGTTTCTAGTTGGATTATACGATGTTGTGATAAAAATTTAAAGAAAATCGGGTACAATATGTCGTTTTTAGAGCGCAAAATGTCAAATCGGGAGCGACATTTGTATGGGGGCTATATCTAAACCTGAACCGATCTTATCCAATTTTTGCACAGGTGTTTCTAGTTGGATTATACGATGTTGTGCCAAATTTAAAGAAAATTGGGTACAATATGTTGTTTCTAGAGCGGAAAATGTCAAATCGGAAGCGACATTTGTATGGGGGCTATATCTAAATCTGAACCGATTTGCCTCAAATTAAATAGCGTTCGTCGCTGATCCACAAAACTTACTTCTGCCAATTTTTGTTAAGATCGGACTATAATTGCGACCTGTAATTTGATTACAACAATAGATGGACAGACAGACAGACGGACAGACGGATAATGGACTTAACAATGGGTCTATTCCGCTTCCTTTTGGGTGTTACAAACAAATGCACAAAGCCATAATACTCTCGTGGAGTGTATAAAAAGAAAAAGTTTAAATAATTAATAATATTTTATAAAATAATAAAAATTGTCTCCGAATTCATGAAAGGTTTAATTTAAAAAAATTACAAAAAGAAAAATTACAACAAGTAAGAAGGCGTTAAGTTTGGCCGGGCCGAGTCTTATATACCCTGCACCACGGAGTGCATTCCATAGTATTACCAGCAGATTAAAGGAAGTCGACTTTACATAGAAGCACAGTACCATATTACGAAAATTGTGATATTTTTAAGCACATTACTATATTTGTTTACTATTTCAAACTATACTGCGCACTGTTTAAAATCGACTACTATATATAAATAAAATGCTGAAATTGTGAAAGTGTCAGTCGCCATTAGAAAGAAGCATTTTCAGATGCAGACAAAGTGAAAAGAAAAGTTTAAATTTTAAAGATATCCACATTCGCTCCATTCTCCGCCCAAATGTACAAATTTCGAAAAATATATTTTTCGAGTCTTAATAGTCAGAATGTATACACCGAATTTCGTGATTTCAACTTCAGCGGTTTGGTAGGTCCCATTTTTATCCCTCTTTTTTAATTATATCCCTTAAAAGTACGAATTTCGAAAAATCCCTCTATTTGACGTGTATTTTCTGCTACAGTCGTCTGGTTTGTTGTATTTCCATCCTATTTTAATTTCAAAAGTATAAATTTTGAAAATACCTTATCTCTCACGTACGCAGTATAAGACAACTACCATTTTTTTTGTCGTAAAAGCAACAAAATAAAGTACGAATTTGAAAAAAAATATATTTTACGTGGCTATGCAGTCAGAGGAATGTATACACCGAATTCCATGATTCTATCAGCTGCCATTTTGTTTCTACAATTTTTATCCCCTTTTTCCAATTTTGCCCCCTCAAGAGTACGACTATCTAAAATCTCTTTATTTTACGTATCTACACAATTAGAGGGATGTACACATCGAATTTCATCATACTAGCTGTATTCGTTTAGTTGGTACTATTTTCCCCTGTAGCCATTGTATCCCTTGATAGTACGAATTTGGAAAAAACGTTTTATTTTTCGTGTCTACGCAGTCAGATGAATGTATACTCCGAATTTCATGATTCCAGCTGTGGTCATTTGGTAGGTACTATTTTTATCCCCTTTTTCCATTTGAACCCCAAAAAGTACGAATTTTGGAAAGTTCTTCTATTTTACGTGTCTACGCAATCAGAGGAATGTATTTCTCGAATTTCATTATTCTAGGTGCAGCCGGTAAGTTGGTACTATTTGTATCCCTCTATCCCCATTTAACCCCTTAAAAATAAGAATTTATAAAAAATACTCTTATATTATGTATCTACTCTATTAGAGGAATGTACACGCCAAATTTCGTGTTTCTATCTGTTATCGTTTGATAGGTACCATTTTTATCCCTTTTTGTTCCATTTCGCCCCTACAAATAAAAAACACTCTATGGTGCCCTTTTATGCTATAAAGAATGCGCATTGCAAATATCAAGTAAATACAAGCTATTATGTTCAAAAAACATGCTGAAATACTCAAAATATTAGGGGTATTTTCAGTCCTTGTGAGGGAAAAATTTTCCCTCTGGGCCGATTTCGCCCACTTTCAATCCCAATCGATCTGCAACCATAAGACACATTTAGGAAAAATTTGAACCTCCTAGCTCATTTCGTTCGGCCGCTATTGTGCTTTCAACAGACAGACAGACGGACATGACTATATCGTCTTAGAATTTTAACACGACCCAGAATATATATACTTTATGGGGTCTCCGATGAACATTTCAAGGTGTTACAAACGGAATGACAAAGTGAATGTACCCCCATCCTGGAGGGTATAAAAATTACAAAAAGATATAGAAAAAGATAAAAAATTATTGAAATTATAGATTGAGGTTCTACAGAAAGTGTGATAGAGTTGCAACAAAGACAGTTTTTTTTTCATCGACTTCTAGTATCGTCAGATACTTTTATAAGTAGCATTAGATGTCAACCCCGTAAACAGGCTCTGGAACTTTATGATAAAGTTACAGAAATGATAGATGATGAATAAAAGTCTATATTTAAATGCATGTACAGAAATCTATTTATAAAATAATTAGTTTTGCTAAAGAAACAAAAAGGTTTGGGAAAAAATATAATATGGGTTATATGGGCGGTGAGTGAGGTAATAAAAGGTAATAAATAAAAAAGTAATTGAGGTAATAAAAAGTTCCGTGCCAAATTTCAAAAAGTTTGGGCCAAAAATAAATTTGGATCCTATGGCCGGTGGGAGATGGGCGTGGCCAATATTGATGAAACTTTATTTTATTCTTAATTGAGCTAACCAAAGGCTCAGAGCAAAATTTCAACATTCTACGAGCACTTATTATATTTTTTTGCCAATCATTGTATGAACAAATCCCTCTGTGCGACGTAAAGAATTTCTCTTCATAGTTATTTTCTTTTGTGGGCTACATTCACACTTAGAGAAGACATATGATTGTGTCAAGCATAATATGATAATATGATTGCTAAGGCAAATAAAGTATTTACATCATATTATTTTGTGAGTAATCACAACATAATTATAGTCATACAATGATTACCCCGAACTTCGAATATGGTTGCTGGTCACGACTAGCCTATCAGTTTTTACAACATTCTTGTCATATGTGTACACAGCTGGATGACATAGACTCACGACCTATATATAGGATTTTCATCCAAAAGCTGACTAAACAGAGTAAAATGTTGGTTTTCTTCTGCGGGACAAAATATAGAAACGAAAATGAAGAATGTAAAATATTAGCCTGAAAATTAAGAAGAAGAAGAACATCATTTTGTGGGTCATATTACACAATTTCATGGGCGATTCTGTTTGCCCCTGGTTGTTTTCCTTTTAGATCCTTCAACTCCATTAAACTAATATCTACATCATTTTTTATCAATGGTGTTCATTTATAGATGTACCTTAGATTTTTATAGCTACCCTCGTATATGGCAGCCAATATCGAGAAGACATTCAGACCGTGCGTACGCACAGGAATCTTCCATAAAACAGCGGAACTTCCTTTGAACCTACAATCGAACAAAATGCCTCCAAAATGCTATCTCAGAAGCTGTTCCATTTTATTTTGGTGACTGGGGAGGGGGACCATTAAAAAAAATAAAGAACAACGGAAACAAACTGATGGCAAACTGATGCCAGGCAGGTGACGCGTTCGTGCTCTCAAAGACACACCGCAGCAGGGCAGGCATGGCAAAGTGAAATTGCCAAAAATCGACAAAAAGGAATATTAAGGTGTACAAATGCCAATAAAGATGAAATGGTATAAATAAGACAATGATGGTGGGGAAAAAAGAAATAACAGCATAAATGGCTGAATTTACCAGAGTAGGCGATGGCAACCAGCACCCAGCATCAGGAGCAGGAGATGGTTAATTTTTCGCATGAAATGCCTACTCGCCATTTATGAACTTTCTTTGTGGGTTTTCTTTCTTTACACGTTGTGGAGGGCTGGATGAATGAACGAAAAAATATTCTGGGTTAATGGGAATTTAACAGGAAGTTCATATGTGGAGGTTGCCATAATGTTGTTGAAAGTGAAGTGAGTTGTTTAAGAAAAATAAATGATTGGAAGTCTTCGAATATTTGAATTTCTATATCATCCAGTAAAGGATCCCTTTAGTAATACCATGAAATATCGAGCCGTGACTCTGTATGAATATATTTTTGATGGCCATAAAATTTTACGACTCAGGGTTCTAGGATTCAAAGGAAAAATAGTCTTTCATCGGCTTCAACAGCTTGAAAAACTTTTCCCTGAGTAGGATTGCAGACTTTAGGGATGTCTGCAAGCCTTCTTCAGTAAGATTATTTCAAATAATCTATCATTGTTTCATTACATCCATGATTTCCCTCCTCTCTCTTACCATCATCCATGCTATCAAATTTCATTACGTTTAGTTAACATAATTTGCGCTCGCTAATCATGAGCTCATACTTCACTTAACAATAATAATTTCCATAATCTGCCGCGGGAGTGAAATCCCTCGCATAAGCTGTAATGTAATATATTCTGGGTAATAACCCAACATCCCACACCAACACTTTCTCCGAATACAACCACGAAAAAGGCCAATGTGACCAACACTAGCACCACCATGACCAAGACCACCACCACCACTATCACTACCACAACAACTAAGGACACTAGTTGTAACTACCACAAACAGTAAAACTGCAGTCGAGAGATAAAAACCCAACTATCCACACAGATACAGATACTAAGTAATGCAGCCTCACACACACACACACGCCCAGACAAATACTTAGCTAAGTACACACATACAAATTTAAATAGGTGCACAGCCACAGTTAAACAAATATACTGGCTATTATAAAACATATCACCTCAAACTACGAACACAGCACAGCAGAACATAACACAGAGAAAGAGAGGAGCAAGATAGACAGAGATACAGGGTCTTTGTCCATGGCTTCAATTTCATAATGCCATTTGTAATCCACCACAAAATCCTCTTATAAAATACTAGACAAAAGATTTAAAAACAAAATACGCAAAAGCCGGAAAAAAATAGAGTGGGGTTAGAAAATATGATGATGATGACGACGATGACGATGACGTTATGATGAACAGGACAAGGAAAAAAATAGTTGCATAAAATAGGTGAAAGTTTTGGCACAACGAGATTGTGGAATAGAGAAAAATGTTCTTAGCTGCAGCGGCTGGAGCTGGATGATGAATGTGGGGGCATAACAAACAAAATTTTCAGGGAGATTGTAACTTAAAGAAAGAATGAGAAATTCATGTAGAAAGTCTTAATTCGAAAGGAAGGAAAATCATAGCCCAATTTTTCAACATTATATAACCATTATATGGTTATAGAACACAACAATGCCACCAGTGAATGCCCGCTCCCGCGATCCTTTTAGGTTTACGATAGTCACAAAGGTGTAAAGTCACATACATATATGTGAAAATTGTCTATGACACATCAAATGTTAGTCATCTTGTCGCACGGTGTTATACATATGTGCCAGTTAGTATGATAGTGGTCAAAATCCAAAAAAAAACAAGTAAGGAAAGGCTAAAGTCGGACGGGGCCGACTATATAATACCCTACACCACTCCCTGCATATATACATCGCTTTGATTACTAAATCCAGGTATTCCATGGGAGCAATTTTATGTAGTTCATATAAATTATACAGTTACTATCAATTAATCTTTAGTCATATTTAACGAATATGGTTAATAATATGGTAATTGATCCAATTTTCCAGCAGATATTCCGAATAAAGTAAATATAACATGATATGGAAAATTGATCAAGATCCAATGATAAATACAAATTATACAGTGGTAATAGGATGAATCGGACGGACATTTGAAGGGGACCTATAACAACACTTGAGGCCTCTGCAAAAACATGCGCCAATATATTTCTCATTCTCGGTATTTCTCACTCTCTCAAAATTAGATGAAGATACGATGTAAGATGTAGTTTCTAGAGCTGTAATAGATCAGAATGGGGCTCCGTTTGGGTTATACCAAAGTATGGACATATGGGCATCTCCCAAACAAGTAAGGAAAGGCTAAAGACGGACGGACTTTCTATCTCATTACAATTCAATTCGGTAAAAAGTGAAATCGGGAAGGATTTTTGCATCCTGTAAATGTATGTGTTTGACAAAAAATGTTAAATCGGAAAGGGCATTTGTATGGGGGTATATTGAAACCTGGAACGATGTGACCCGCTTTCACCATGTATGTTTATTGACGAAATATAATATGTAAAGTTTGGCCAAAATCGGTTTAACATTCGGGAGCAACATTTGTATGAGGGCTATATCTAAATCTGAACCGATCTTACCCACTTCACCATAGGTTTTTTTAGTTGGATTTTTAGATGTTGTGCCACTTTTAAAGAAAATCGGGTACAATATGTGGTTTCTAAAGCGGTAAACGTGAAATCGGGAGCGACATTTGTATGGGGGCTATATCTATATCTGAACCGATCATACCAACTTTCAGCATAGGTGTTTCTAATTCGATTATAAAATGTAGTGTTAATTTTAGAGAAAATCGGGTTCAATATGTGGTTTCTAAAGCGGAAAAGCTGAAATCGGGAGCGACATTTGTATGGGGGCTATATCTAAATCTGAACCGATCTTACCCTCTTTCAGCATAGGTGTTTCTAGTTCGATTATAAAATGTTGTGCCAATTTAAAAGAAAATCGGGTACAATACGTGGTTTCTAAAACAGAAAAAGTGAAATCGGGAGCGACATTTGTATGGGGGCTATATCTAAATCTGAACCGATCTAACCAACTTTCGCCACAGGTATTCTAGTTTGATTATAAGGCCAAATTGAAATGAAAATCGGGTACTATATGTTCTTTATAGGGCGGAAAAAGTCAAATCGGGAGCCACATTTGTATGGGGGCTATATCTAAATCTGAACCGATTTCCTCCAAATTCAATACCGATGGTCCTTGGCCAGAAAAATATAACTTCTCCCAAGTTTCATGACAATCGGACAACAATTGCGACCTGTAGAGTGCGAACAAGCTTAGATGGACAGCAGACGGACAGACGGACAGACAGACATCGTTAAATCGACTCAGCTGGTGATTCTAAGCCGATCGGTATACTTAAAGGTGGGTCTAGCTTGATTATTTCTTTGTGTTACAAACATTTGGCGCGAAACTAACTTATAATACGCTAGCCCACGAAGTGGTGTAGCATATACAAAAATATGACTAAAGATCATATTTAACAGTGTTCCGATCATCCGTGTAAAAGTTATATAAGGTTTAATTTTACGTATGTAAGAGTCGTTTGTGTTGGAATACGGACTGGTACCATATCAATTTCCCCATCTCCGAATATAAACTAAGTCTGGGAAAAATAATACTATGTGAAGAGTTTGAATAAATTCTTTAACTACCTTCGAGAGTTATCGTGCATGCCAGCGAGTCAAACAGACAGACGTACGTAAAAGGGACTTGGGATCACTCAGTGCGTTACACTTTTTTCTATCCGAAATGATATATACGCTCCTATTCTGTAGTGAGGGTATAATTATCACAGTTTAAGAAAGAAACGGGCAAATAGTTATCCGCTTTCTATGATTTTTTTATAAGAATATTGTTTCCATTTTGTGCCTATAAATTAAACTACTGACTACGTATAAATGGATGCTACAATATAAATGGTTTTTGTTTTTTTAATTTGTACAAGCTGAAAAAATTCGGTATATAAATCGAATCGAAAAATTAGTGTGAATATACCTCTGAATTAGTAAAGCGATTTTTCAAAATTTATGAGCGTTTACAAACGATTTACCGTAAAAGGGATATCCTTAGACTAAGGCAACTTCGAACTATAAAATAAAGCATTATGAATACTGAGACAAAATACTATCAATACCACCCCATTTGACAATTTCCCGCGTAGGAAGTAGCGGTCATTTTCTAGTATATTATATTTGCTATGTTCTCAGTTTATAGAGAATTTATTTTATTTTGTGAATTTTAATGTTTATTTAAGTAATCTTTTTAAATTTTTCTTTTAATTCTATTGATTTGAATAAAACAATCAGCATCTTTTTATCCATTTTATCCCTATTTACATCCTAAAAGTACGTACATACATCAAATTTCTTTTTCTATCTGCATCAGTTTGATTGGTACTATTTCTATCCCCTTTTGCCACCTTTTCTGCCTATCAGTACAAATTTCGTAAAATACATTTATGTATGGCGTCTACACAGTGGAATGTAATGATTCACGCTGCAGTTTTTTGGTTGGCACCATTTTTATCCCTATTTTACCATTTTACTCCCTAAAAGAAAGAATTCCGAAAAGTATATTTCTTTATCGGTAAAATTCCATCCATCAATTTCAACTCTTGAATGTACCACAAGCATTATACATGCCACACATTCTAGTGAAAATAGTGCTAAAAAATCCATTGTTATTACCTCATCATTAATGCTGACCTTACCACCTTCAGCTGCTCCACTCAGCCGTTCCTCCTTCAGCCTTCCGCAACTGAGTTAAGCTCCGAATTATGCCAACAACATGTTGATGTTCAACGATTTTTTAGCTTCTTCGACTTTGGTTCTATTAATCCGGCCTTAGTTGATTTATAAATTTCTCTATATATAAACCTACATATTGTTTGTGTATGTACGAGTGTATATGCATGTATGAGAATGTATGTGTTTGTTTGTGAATGTTTGCAATATCCCATTAAATATTTACCTTGTTGTGGTTTTGTATGACGGTAGTTGCATTAGTGTTCACCAGGCAACACCCACACACCTATGTACGTATGTATGTATGTATATAATTATGTATGATTGTGTGAATAACTGTACAACCACACCATGAGCCATCTGAACACATACCAATGCACACTCATCCGTGGATTCTTTTCAACCCGCATACATTTAAAGAGCTCAGTTATTTTATGCATAGTTCTTTTTTTCAGCTCCTAACCAACACATTCATGTTTGTATGTTCGTACATTAAAGTGGGTCCCGCTCATTATGAAGATAACGCAGATAGGGTGATTCAAAATAAATCGTCACAAAAACGGCCTTTTTGTGAAATCAAAATGTTGGCATTATTCAATGTCGTTTGTATTTTATGATTCGTTGGCAATTTACATTGTTTCTGGAAATAGTTAAACTACCTTAAGTTGAATTATTATCCGCGTGCATCATCGAATAATAAAACCTTAGATCTTAGCTCATGACAAAAACAACATAGTAAATTGTCCATGTCCTGATGGAACAAAGGTGTGCAAAATGTCAAAATATATTTTATTCTTGAATATACCTACAATTTGATCTTTTCCAAAATTTGTCAGAAAATAGCCCACAATTTTCTACAAAGCTTGTTAAAATGTCAGGATGGGATCATCATCGGTCCTTGTTGGTTCCTTGAAGACGAAAAATTAAAAAAATGCTGCGGTCCTTAATTGGTTAAGGTAATTTTATATTCTATAATATTTTTCACTTTTTTGTTCCGATTTGTGTGTGAAAGGCCTCTTTGAAAAGGTACTGATAGCTATTTGTGATTTCTGGAAATTCCAAACTCATTAAGGATCGCATTTCTTTTGAATTTTTGGATCTCAAAGAACCAACAAGGACGACTGATGATCCAATCCTAAAATCTTATACAAATAAGAAGAACTTGGATTCGCGACTGTATCGATTTTTTTTTGGAATCGCCCTATATCATCAACATGGCTAATTACCTCTTCACTCTACAGGTAGGAGGTCGCCGTCGTAGCAGAAGTAGCTATGTGTATTTTTTCAAAAAAAAAATATTGTTTATCATCCAAAGCATATTTCGATATTTTAATTGGTTAAGATTATAGCAAGTTTCAAGTATAAAAACTCTTATCAAAAGTAGCTAATTTTTTCGAACCAATTTCAAATGAACTCCCTGAAATTTGGAATGAAGCCGAAGGATAATTTTGAACGATTTAATACTTTTTACGACACATTTTTACATGGAATACTAGTTTAGAGTTTTGTACCAAAACTGATGTAGAAAAAGTTACTTTGAATGAAATATAACCATATACGGACACCACTACGTGATAAAAGACAAAAAAGACCCGTGTCTCCCTGTTTTGTCCAAAGTCATGAACTTTTTTATGGACCCCAACGATTTGCGTCTTCGGTGTCATTTTTGCAAAAAAGTAATCATTTTCTCAGGCTCATATCGTGCAAAACGTTTGTAATTTTTATTTACTCTCTGAGGCAAAGTTGTAGCTCTTGTCATAAAGAACAAACAATTGTGAACATATAAAATAAAAAAACTCATCTTCAAGATCAAAATCACAAATGTCGTCGAACAAATCTTATAGGTGTGTGTAGGTAGCGTTTACGTGCTGTTGATTAATGATAATATCACGCATACGCACTGCTGTCGGACTGACCATTAACAGAAACACTCCTGCTAGATATATTTTCCTGTCTAAACGGTGTTAAGCATCTTTCCTAGGAAGTTCATATGTTCTAGAAAGTTGTTTATTGGTTTATTTTTTAGTTTTATTTTTTTCGATTTTGGCCTTAAAGATGAAGTTTTCTTGTTTTTTTTTTTTTTATATTCAAAATTCTTTATGACAACAGCTACAACTTTGCCTCAGAGAGTAAATCAAAATTCCAAACGGTTTCCAAGACGAGTCTGAGAAAATGATTACTTTTTGCAAAAATGACACTGATATCCCAAATCTTTGGGGGCCCATAAAAAGTGCATGACTTTGGTGTGCGTATATGGTTATATTTTTTCATGTTTCACTGTGTGATGAAGCTGGGTGCTAATCACAGCATTCGATGACTTAAATATTCAGTTTCTAATCGGTGCTTTGCGATTGGAGAATTTTTGCAAATATATTTTTGTAATTAATTTTTTGGAGAGAACCTACAGGGGAGATCTGCTCACTGAATGATTGAAGAAGGGTATTAAATATTTCTTTATTATGATATCGAGCCCTTAGCGCGGAATGATCGCAAGCGCCAAAACACACATTTTACAGGAGAAGGTTTTTATTGATTATTTTGAAATATTTGCATAAAATGAAATATGTTTAAATGCAAAATGTTTTAATTCCGCCGTACCCAACGAATTATTATTAAAAATTGATCATTTGTTTAAATCATACGGTACTTTTGGCGCTTGCGATACAAATATTGTACTTGCGGCTACAAATACTGAAAAAACTGTGGCGCTTACGATATAAGTTTTTTTCGATTAAACCTCGAAATTTTAGTAAAAACACACTTTTTATTATAAAAAATGTATTATTTCAAAATAATAAATTAGATAACAATACTTTTATAAAGGGAATTCAACCCTTTAATAAAAAACAATTTTAGACACATTTGAATTCCTACGATTAATAGTTAAATTTCATATAAAAGTTTTTAGGTAATATCGATATTGAATTTTTCTTTGAACGAATAATTAAATTAATATTCATTTCATTCACCGTACTATCTGCAAAATATCCATATTTAAATTTTGCGCAAAATCACAGTTTTTCAAACAATTAAATTTTATTTTAATATTTGGTGGTAGAAATGCTGTAGAAAATGAATTCAGGTCCTTAAAATCTAAATGATTTAGTAAAATACTTTCATAACACTTCGGTATCGTGCGGGAATTTGTAATTATGGTCGGCCACTCTGAAGGGGCCCAAATTATTCTTCCTTTACAAAATGATTCAATTGTATAGTGTTTATAATCAACTGGCATCATTGTATGACCGGAAAGTAAAAACGTTATGTTAACATTCTTAACGAAATCTGAAGTTTTTATACCCTCCACCTCCAGGATGGGGTATACTAACTTTGTCATTCCGTTTGTAGCACCTTGAAATATCGACCTGAGATCCTATAAAGTACATATATTCTTGGTCATCATAAAATTCTAAGATGATCTGGCCATATCAGTCCATCCGTCCGTCTGTTGAAAGCTTGCTAGCAAAAATAAAGGGATTTTTCGAAAATCGTACTTTTTGGGGTTAAAATTGTAAAAGGGGATAAAAATAGTACCAACAAAATAACCGCAACTGGAGTCATGAAACTCGGAGTATACATTCCTCTGACTGTGCAGACACGAAAATGGGTACATAGGGATACAAATAGTTCCAAACTTAACGGCTACAGCTAGAATGATGAAATTCGGTTTGTACATCCCCCTAATTGCGTAGACACGTAAAATAAAGAGATTTTATAAAGTCGTACTCTTAAGGTGGTAAAATACATAAAGGGGTATAAAAATGGTACCAACCAAATGACCTATGCTAGAATCATGGAATTCGGTGTATACATTGCTCTGCAAAATAAAAAGTTGGTTGAATCATTATTTTCCACTATGCACGTGAGATAATGGATTTTCATAAGTTGTACATTAAAATATAATGGAAATACAACCAACTGTAGCACCCACTAACAATATTAATGGTATGTAAGCTTTTTTGAAAATTTAAATATAAGAACATTTATTTTTTTAAATTGACTTGAAGTATTACTTCGTTATATATAGTGTAAACGTATTGGTAGCCTTGCCTTATAAGCGTGGATTGAAATAATAAAAATATTATATTTATTTATAAAATTATTTTTTCTATATTTTTATTTATTGGCTATATTAAAAAATATATTTTCCTGTAATATTACTACACTTCTATGAAAATCGAAAGCCTCTGTGGAATGCATTCCATGGTGGAGCGTATATAAAGTTCGGCCCGGCCGAACTTAACACCGTTTTTACTTGTTTACTCTTTAACTCTATAGAATTGTGGGCAATATGCCAATTTGCATCACTATTTTAAGCTAAATATTATGTTTCTTTGTCAAATTTACAACTATTTGAATTAAATAAATGTTAACATACAAAAAGGCTTTGTGTTCTCCAAAAAGACAATAATTTAGAGCTACTTTTTTCTTCTGGATCGATAAAAAATGTATAAACTTCGAACCTCTTAGCTTAGTTCGTTCGTAACCTATCGTACTTTCAACCAACAGACGAACACTTCATTCTATGGCCGAGGGTATAACAATACACTTATTATTGTATCAATATATTGATAGACCTATCTAAAACATTTATAAATACCTCTTACATTATCTGACAGTTTTTACCTAAATTCATGAACTGTCGCTTACGATAAAATTGCTTTCTTTGAAAATGTGAGCATCGACTTACGATAAAATCTTAGCCCCATTTTTTTATATAAACGTTAACAATTTTGACATTTTGACAATTTTTATTTATGTATCAGCCCATAAAATTTTAAATTCAACAATAAAAAATATTTTCAGAAAATGTCGCTTACGATAATTCCGCGCTAAGGGCTCGATATTTTCTTGAAAATAAATTTCGAAATTTCGCACTTAATAATTTTGTCGCCTTTTTGGTAACCAACGATTTAAAATGGTACTTTCTTGTATGTCTTGTTTTTAGAAGCGTGTAACTTTTAATTGACGTATATCATTGACACCAATCTACTAACTAGCTTATTTCAAATTTTATAAGCAATCTCACTCATATAACTTGAACAATCGGGCTAATAATAAGATCGGAAGGTTAAAAATACGAAACCAACCTCGCGGGGCCGACTCTATGATACACTCCACTTTCAATCCGAATATAATTTAATTTGGTGAAAAAGTGAAAACGGGAAGGATTTTTGTATCCTGTAAATGTATGTGTTTGACAAAAAGTGTTAAATCGGAAAGGACATTTGTATGGGGGTATATTGAAATCTGGAACGAAATAGGTGAAATATAATATGTATAGTTTGGCCAAAATCGGTTAAACATTTGGGAGCAACAGTTGTATTTGCGCTATATCTATATCTGATCCGATCTTAGCCACTTTCACCATAGGTTTTTTACTTGGATTATAAGCTGTTGTGCCAAATTTAAAGAAAATCGAGTACAATATGTGGTTTCTATAGCGCAAAAGTCAAATCGGGAGCCACATTTGTTTGGGGGCTATATCTAAATCTGAACCGATCTTACTCACTTTTTGCATATGTGTTTTTAGTTGGATTATAAGATGCTGTGACAAATTTAAAGAAAATCGGGTACAATACTAGAGCGGAAAATGTCAAATCGACATTTGTATGGGGGCTATATCTAAATCTGAATCGATCTTACTCACTTTCTGCATAGGTGTTTCTAGTTGGATTATAAGATGTTGTGCCAAATTTAAAGAAAATCGAGTATAATATTGAGTTTCTAGAGCGGAAAATGTCAAATCGAGAGCGACATTTGTATGGGGGCTATATCTAAATCTGAACCGATTTGCCTCAAATTAAATAGCGTTCGTCCTTGATCCACAAAACTTACTTGTGCCAATTTTTGTTAAGATCGGACTATAATTGCGACCTGTAATTTGATTACAACAATAGATGGACAGACGGACAGACTCAGAAAGTGATTCTAAGTCGATCGGTATACTTAACAATGGGTCTATCTCGCTTCCTTTTGGGTGTTACAAAACAAATGCACAAAGCCATAATACTCTCGTGGAGTGTATAAAAATGGGAAAAAGTATTCAATTTAAACAAAAACTTGGTAAAATATAACACACCATTTCTTGAAATTCCCTTACTTCTACAATAAGGATCATAACTTCTACATTTTGGTTCCCACCTATTACAAAATAAAACAAAATGTTCTCTTATTTAATCTGTAAATTGGGATTTAAATTTATTTAAATAAACAGGTAAAATGTCACGATTTTTTATAAATTTGTTTGGGTCTACAACGAGGGCCTTCCTTTTTTTATATTTATCCACATAATTATACCAATAAGAATTGTATTTTTAAATGTGTTCCTAAACCACTGCTTAGCTGTGGAATTCGCAACATTTATGTTGATTTTATGATTCACTATGCACACAAAAAATGAATGTATAGGTCTCGGTGTTGCCAGGAGAGTGTTAGCAAACGGTGTTGTATTTTCCAATTTTTACTGATGATGTTGTGACTCTCAGCGCCGTACCGCAAAATCCTAAAATTTTGCAGTAAGAACATAGTCAAGCATGATTATTTTTTTAATTTTTTCCCTTATCGTGCTATCAAAGCCAGCTTTGTAATCATCACAAATATGAAAAAATCAAAACAAGCATTGTTTCTGATAAATATTGTATTTTCGTAACCCACTCTAATATACATGCATAGTTATGGTTGCAGTCTACTCATGGTAGTACATGCCACTTTTCTAAAAAATACAGAAATGTTGCATATTACTGTCACAATAAAGGCAAGGATTTTAATTTGGGGGTGATAGAATATGGAATTGTGCTTCTCTTAAATATGACATTGCGAAGCCGGCTCTAAAAGTTAACCATTTTGGTGAGTACAAATTTATATCTTGCACAGTTCATTGGTAGAGAGAAATTTCCTTTTGCCCTTTTAAGGATTTTAAAGAAATTTGCTATCGTTGTTTTTAATAGGGTATCGGTGATTCACTCAACACCAAATTTGCCTTATCATCTTCAGTTTTTTTGTCATATGTCAACTTCATACATTTGTATCATGCCTGTCCATGCAACACCCTGTATACTTAGTAGCAGTTGTTTTTTCTTTTGCTAATTTTTTGTGTGCTCTCCTAAAGGTCTTGTGTGCATGTCAACACTGTTATACTTGTAGATGCATTATTTTGTTGCATGTAAATAAGGTTTTTGGTTGAGACTTTTTTATTTTTGTATTCTTCAACATTTTCTTCTTTTTCGCCTTTCGTTATTTGCGTATAATTTCCTTTTGTGCAGGCTAAAGCTGAAAAGTAAACGATTAGTTTCCTAAGCCGAAAGTAACAATTTGAGAAATCAAAGGAATTGTGTACAATCTTAAGGTGGGGCACCACACGAACACGGTGTTGCTCAGTGTTTTGTTACACCTTTTCAGAAATTGCAATGGACTCTTATATATTTATCAATATGTATGCTTACATTATCTATTCGATTACGTTAAAAGGGATAAACCAAAGGATGACCAGACAGCTAAGCCTAAAATATAGAAATTTGGTACGGATATTTTCCTTATGACATCAACGCAGCCAAATAGTATGTTTGCAAAATTCGTACTCTTAGGTGGAATCTGGCAAAAAGAAAATTGTACCAATCCAAAGACTGAAGTTGGAATCGTGAGAATCGACTTAGAAACGTCAAATGCAGACTTTTTTCAAAATTCGTTCTCTAAAAGGGTAGGTGGTACTTTAAAGGGGAAGCGGGAGTAAAAAGGGATAAACTGGAACCAAAAAAAAGTGTTGCAGCAAAAAAGCAGAAATTGGTGAGCACATTTCTGCGACAGTGTAGACGAGCAACATAATCGAAGCTCTGTAGGTACGTTCTTGTATGGATATTTTCATTGAAACATATATTCTATCAATATTCTTATTATAAATTTATATTTTCTCAATATGATTTTATATTTTCTCGTTATGAAATTATATTTTTTTAATATGAGAAATTATTTTCTTATTATGAATTTCGTCTTTCTGATTACGAATATTTCTCATTATGAATTAGTATGTTCCTATTATGCAATAATAGTTCTCAATATAAATTAACAATTCTCATTATGAATTTATATTGAATTAACAAGTTCCAATTATAAATTTACCGTAGCGTAGACGAGCAACATAAATGGATTTTCTAAATTTGTACTTTTAAAGGAGAATCGATACAAAAAGGGATAAAAATGGTAACAACCCAAGTGTTGTACTGACCTCGTCAAATTCGGTATAATTTTATACCCTACACCACTTCGTGGACTATTATTAGGTTCGCACCAAATGTTTGTAACACCAAGAAATAATCGAGCTAGACCCACCATTAAGTATACCGATCGGCTTAGAATCACCAGCTGAGTCGATTTAACGATGTCTGTCTGTCCGTCCGTCCGTCATTTTATTTCACCAATAAAAATACATGGTGAAAGCGGGTCACTTCGTTCCAGGTTTCAATATACCCCCATACAAATGTTAAATTTTTTGTCAAACACTTACATTTACAGGATTCAAAAAACCTTCCCGATTTCACTTTTTTACCGAATTGAATTGTAGTGAGATAGAAAGTGGGGTGTATCATATAGTCGGCTCCGTCCGTCTTTAGCCTTTCCATACTTGTTTGGGAGATGCCCATATGTCCATACTTTGGTATAACCCAAATGGGGCCCCATTCTACTCTATTACAGCTCTAGAAATCACATCTTACATCGGATCTTCATCAAATTTTGCAGATCATTATATGTTTCAACTAGGAATACCTACCGTGAATGAGAAATATATAGGCGAATGTTTTGGCACAGGCCTCAATTGTTGTTATAGTCCCCCTTCAAATGTCCTTCCGATTCATCCTATTACCAATTTGTCCATATCATGTTATATTTACTTTACTCGGAATATCTGCTGGATCAATTACTTTATTATTTACCATAATCATTAACTTTGACTAAAGATGAATTTATAGTATACTTTTATGTATAATTTATATGAACTACATAAAATTGCTCCCATGAAATACCTGGGTTTAGTAATCAAATCGTGGGAGTGGTGTAGGGTATTATATTTTTATTATGAATTACAATACAAAGGAAATTTATATTTTAATTTTGTGTCCAGGGATTAAGCGGGGTGATTAAAACCATGGTAGCTAGTTATGGCAGCGACAGACCAGGGCCTCTGGCAGGAATCGGACCCACATCCCCCACCCTGATAGGCGCGCATGCTACCAACTAGACTACCGGATAGCTCCGAGGAAAATTCGTTTTTTGTCGAAATTTGTGTTTTTAGAGGTACTCATTGGTACCAACCAATGAGTGGCAGCTGGTATTGTGAAATTCGATGGGTGCATTCCCCTGACGCGCAGCATAAATGGAGACAAGAAAGACAATTTGTTATGTACATCTATGGAGGGAAGCCCCCACAAAGTGATAGCACCGACAGTCGAGGGAAATGACAAATGAAATTTCGCTCAATACCTTATATTTTAACTAGAATCATCTCTGGTGAAGACGGGTCAAATCTGTTCAGATTTATTTATAGCTCATATACTATGTCAATCCCGAATTGACTTTTTTTGCTCTAGAACCATATAATTTAACTGGTTTTGATCAAATTTGGCACAATACCTTAGACATATATCAACTAAAAACATCTATTGTGAAAGTTGATGAGATCGATTCAGATTTACATATAGCTTCCATACAAATGTAGCTCCCGATTTGACTCTTAATGCTCTAGAAACACATATTTTAACAGATTTTGATCAGGACAGATTATTATATTTTACCTGGAAACACACAAAATTCAGCGTTTTGCGCCATAATAAAAGTACATGCATATATGGAAATTTCATCAAAATCCAACATTTGTTTGATGAATTTATATGAATTATATGATTTAGCAATGTCCGCCCGTCTATCCTGTTAAATTTTTCAGAATTATTCCTTATACCCATAATTAACTCGTGCATAAAATCATATTAATATCTTGTTTACTCGCAGCCTGGGAAGTAAATATATCTTTATTTAATTTTATATGTGCCTAACTAGTTTACTCATAAGAACTACATATCTGAGTTGTGCTGCACGAATAATGTCATTACACTAAATATGACCTTTTTTGAAAGGGCATTATTTGTGAAAATATAGAATAAATTTCATGTATATTTCATTTTTGAAATTAAATAAATGAAACAGTTCTATAGTTTACCAACATTGCATTTTTGACAATTTCATGGTCAGACCTGGTCAAACTAATTTTAAATCGGTGGTTTCTGTGATCTGGAAGCCACTTATGTGGACGCCATTGACCGATTTAGTCCATTCCTATGTGTAATATAAGGTAATGAAACAAATGCAAAAAATTTGACAAACATATTTAATGTTGTTGTTTGTTGAGCTCTTATAAATCAAATTTGGAGTACAATTAGAATAAAGCATATCGAGGGCTTATATTCATAAGTGGCTTTGAACCATTTTCTCGAAAATGAGTTTTTGATGGCAAACTATTCTCAGATTTGGATGCCATCTGTCATATAAATTTGGAGAAGAATTTTTTTTAAAGCCATTTTTATATATTTTTAGCATTAATGGCTATGTGCTTATTTCAACATTCATAGTGCTCAATTTTAAACGTGCAAAAGTGGCTATGAACAATAAAACCGCGAATAATAGGAAATTTCGAAAAAATTTTAATCGTAGAAATTTACAATCCTCTTTAGATTAAACCGTAGAAGAATGCTTCATAATAACTCTTAAAATTAAGGAGATTAATCAGTTTTTCGCTCTCCTGAAAAGTTGTGTTTTTGTTCATAGCCACTTCTGAATATAAGCCCTCGATATATGAAACAAGAATGGAAGGTTAATGTCGGGCGTAGCCGACTATATGATACCCTACTCTTAGTCATTATACTCTGTTGTGAAGTTTAAAAGGTCGTTACTTTTGATATACGAGACAGCTATAAGAGGAGAATATACTACAAATTTCATACTTGTATCTGTACTTTCACAAAAATTAACCATTTTTAACATAGGTTTTCTACATCTTTTCAAGTTTATAATGAGAAAATGTAATTTATAATCAGAATATGTAAATTCATAATAAGAATATATAAATTGAATTTGAGAAATGTTAATATAAAATAATATAAAATCATATTGAGAAATATAAATACAAAATGAGAAAATCCAAATTAATAATGAGAAAATATAAATTCATATTCAGGAAATATATATTCGTAATGAGACGATATAAATTCATAATCAGAAACAGTAAAATTTATAATCGAAGCTCTGTATGTACGTTCTTCTATGGATATTAATATGGAAACATATATTTTATCAATGTTCTTATTATAAATTTATATTTTCTCAATATGATTTTATATTTTCTCATTATGAAATTATATTTTTTGAATATGAAATATTATTTTCTTATTATGCATTTCGTCTTTCTGATTACGAACTTGTATTTCACATTATGAATTAGTATGTTCCTATTTTGAAATAATAGTTCTCAATATAAATTTACAAATCTCATTATGAAATTATATTGAATTAACATGTTCCTCTTATAAATTAAACTTATCCATTATGAATTTATATGTTCCTAATATAAATTTACAGTTCTCAATATTTATTTATTTATTTATTATGAATTACAATACAAAGTAAATTTATATTCTAATTTTGGGTCCAGGGATTGAGCCGGGGTGACTAAGACCATTGTAGCTAGTTATTGCAGTGACAGACCAGAGCCTCTGGTGGGAATCGAACCCACGACCCCCACGCTGATAGCCGAGCACGCTACCAACTCGACTACCGGGGCGCTCTAATTTCTCAATATAAATTTGTATGTACTGATTATAAACTTGAAAAGGTGTAGTTGAAATATAAGACGCTTTCCCAAATTTGATGTAAATCTGTTAAATATGCGATTTCGAGAGCGAAATGGAGTCATTTATATGGGAGCTAAATATAAATCTGAACCGATGTGACCCACTTTCGCCATAGATGTTTCTATTTGAAATATGAGCTGGTTTGCCAAATTAGAAGAAAATCTGAAATATGTGGTTTCTAGAGCGGGAAGAGTAAAATTGGGAGCAAAATTTGCATGGGAGCTATATCCAATTGAAGTAAAGTGCAATTAGATTGTAAAGGGCTGGTAGCATTTTTCTAAAATTCGGATGGCAGTTTATCTGACGGTTTAGTTCTCTAGAACAACTAACTAACTATAATTGGACCCAAGATGATCTGGAAAATATAATTTTTTCAAAGACAGGTTAGGTCAGGGCCTTTCTTTTACTTCCAACTCAATTTGATTGGTTGAGTGCTCCTAATTCGACTTTGCCTTCATTACTAGCTCTTCGCCCGTTTTTTTTCTGTCTTACTTCTTGTTGCACTCTGTTGCTGTGGCGTGTTGTATGCGTGCATTTGCGGTTGTTTGCATTTTGGTTTTCTATATCTGCCACAAATTCTGGCCATACTCCCTGCTCTGCTGGCGCACCACTCCAGCTAGTCTTTTGCACTAGGTTTTTTCTTCTTCGTCTTCAACACCTTGCATATTATGAGTTAGGTAAGTTGCATGCATGATGCAAGTTACTGTTGCTGTAAAGGCAAAAGACGTCTAAAAATCCTTGACATATTGTTGAAAAGATAGTGGTGTTGCATATACATATTTAGTTGCACCCAAACACACACTCACAGACATAAATACGTGTGGAGCCCTTTACTTCGTCTGCTTATCCTTCGTCATGTTGTCAAAAGCAAATGGGATTATTATAATATTTTGAAATGTTAAGGTTCTTTTACTGACGTTTGTCTTCGAGTCTGCCGGTCGGTCGTTTGTTCGTTCACTCGTTCGCACGCTGTGTTGATAAGATTTTAATATTTGAGTGGAAGATTTGCTGCAAAAGAGAATTACTGAAGAAGATGTTGCTGCGGTTTTAGGATTTCAGTGTTTTTTCTTCTTCTTCTGCCTCGTTCGCCTGAAAAAGATATACATGAAACATAGGGACTCTTTTCGCAGAAACGAATCTGAAAACATTAAAGCAAAGGGTGGATTAAGATTCGCAATTCGTATTTAATGAAGGTGCGTACAGATTTCTAGTGAATTTTAAGCCCACAACTGACGAGTTCCCCGGAACGTATACTTCACGCGAAATGTTTTATTAACAACACTCATACGCCACACGGTGTTGGCTCAGACGATTCAATTTAAATCATCTTGGAATTCAATTAAATTTAAATGGATTTACATTCAAATTAATACTGGGCTGCATAAAGTTCAAGGTTTTCATAACAACAATTTGCGTTGAATAACAATAATTATCGCATCACTGACTTTGGATAGGTTGCTCTGAGTGAAATTCTAAGAAATCTGTAGAATATCGATACCAACACTACCAAGGAAATGTTAATTGCATATAAATATAAATATTTGTATGGATAATACACAAACTAAAGGAGGTTGTTGTTTTTACCTTGACCTTCTAGAAATTATAATGAGCTTGCTTGCCGGTGGAAGGGAGAGAGAGAGAGAGCGATGATGATAAAGTGGAAGGACAACTTCTTCTACTTCCACTTTTACGTGTGTAGCCTTATTTATGGGATTGTTTTCGAAAACAATTTGTTTTTGCTTTAATTATTTTCCGAATTGAGACAAAATGACTTTAATTGATGGCTGGTTGTTGAATATCGATTTACTAATGATATGTTTCTTTACTACATACTCGGCCATAATTTGCTGTTGACAAATTTTGGAAAGTCTATACAGACTAAAAAAATATATTGATGTCTCTCTCTATATATAACCTCCTCCTTTGCAACATATTCGCACTGTTTAAAGCCTCCACTAGGGTATTGCATATTTGTCATTTGTAACCACCGTTTATTATTCCGATCGAATTTGAATTACTTTCTAATTTGATTTGGCCATGACTTCCTGTCAGTCCTTCCGTCCGTCCATCTATATTTGTAATTAAAGTACAGTGCAATTAATGTCCGATCCCAACGAATCTTTGTACAAATGAAAATGTATGACGTTTTGCTAAATTTGAAGAGATTTTGGAAGCACTAACCTTGGAGGACAGTCTTAAAGATACCCATGAGGCAACCGCGGTATATTTGATAAAGACAAAGCTCAAGGGTAACGCAAGAAATTTGATTGGCACTGAGTCAACAATTCTTCAGATAATGGATAGGCTGGAAAGATCGGTAAAATGTGAATCAGTTGAAGTACTTTCAGCTAAAATTATGAATATTAAACTGAATAATAAATCTGCAAATGGCTACTGCGCTGAGCTGGAGACATTTACAAAATCCTTAGAGGGTGCATATTTATCCGATGGATTGTCATATGAACTAGCGTCCAAATACGCTACTCAAGTCGCTGTCAAAGCGATGACAAAGAACTGCACCATTGATAAGGTAAGACTTATTATGGAGGCAGGACAATTTAGTAGCATGAATGACGCTGCTGGCAAATTTGTTAGTAGTTGCACTGAGGCTTCTTGCGACAGGACAATTATGTGGCAGACGCTTTATAGCGTATTACTAAAGAAGACTTAAAAGACATGAACGAAAATGCAAACTGTGTACTAAAAGTCACGACAAGGTCGATGACAAGAGGAAAGAAAGGTACAACAGAAGATAATAACTTGAATAGGCATTATCAAGAAAGTAAACACAATAAGCCCAGTATATATGTACCATTGAATAACTCTGACGTCAGAAAATATTATAAATTAAAGATTACCCCCGGGAGATGTTACATTAAACGAGGAAAATCTATAATAACATATATACACATAAATGATTTGTTTATCAATGGGAAGATTGACTTAGTACAATTTTTCCCAAGGCTCGAAGAAGTGGCCTAATATTGAAAATTTACAAGTGGCATCTAGTGAGACAATTTTTGAATTTGTCTCAATTAATGATTTTAAAGAAATGGGCAATAAGAAATTGGTTGGAATTAAATTAAAATGAGGTGACCCGAATTGATGAAAAGAATGCCGAGATTATTCAAGACATTATGAAAAGATATCACGACGACCCAATGACAGGTGGTCACTGTGGAATTTTTCGTACAATTCAGAAACTTAGAAGATATTATTTCTGGAAAAATATGACTAAAGACGTAACAAAATATATTAAATCATGCTTAAAAGTGTCAGACAGCCAAGACTACACAACATTTAAAGACCCCAATGACATTGACTCCAACACCGGTAGCAGCATTTGATACCGTATTCGTGGATACCATAGGTCCATTTCCAAAGTCAGAAAAAGACAATGAATATGCAGTCACATTGATATGTGATCTGACGAAATATTTAGTTGCCATACCCATTTGTGACAAGAACGCCAAAACAGTCGCCAAGACGATATTTGAGCATTACATTCTCACCTACGGTCCGATGAAGACGTTCATTTCGGACATGGGCACAGAATATAAAAACACTATATTGACGGAGCTATGTGAACTCCTCAAAACTAACTTCAACAGCATATCATCACCAAACACAGTTGAGAGAAGCCACCGAACTTTCAACGAATATGTGAGATCCTACATATTTCACGTACTGCTATAATACTACACCATCGACGGCACATGATTATTGTCCATACGAATTAGTTTTTTTCAAAACTTCCAAATATGTTCCAACAATTTGCTGAGGTAGATAGAATTGCTCCATTATACAATATAGACAGTTATGCCAAGGAAGCAAAGTTTAGATTAGAAGTAGCACATAAGAGAGCACAACAATTATTAGATAAACATAAACAAAGACAGAAAATCATTTATGATAATACACCACTAGATCATAAAGTAAATATAGGTGACTCGGTCTTACTCAGGAATGAGACTGGCCATAAGCTAGACCCCAAATATAAGTGACCATATATAATTAAAGATATATTTAAGAATAATAATATTAAAATAGTTGATAATGAAACTAATAAGGAACAAATAGTTCACAAAAATAGAATTAAGATTTATGTACAAGAATAACATAAGAGAATAATTGAAAAAAAATATAGTAAGAAAATAATTGTAAAGATATATATAACTAGTTTAAGATTCATTTTTATCTTCAATGTAAAAGAATGACCATACAAATCAAGTTATATGAACATTCTTCTGAAATGTGGAGGTGTAGCATGAATAATATTCCGTCATGCCATCAAGAATATTTAATGTTATTCCATTTCGCCAACGATCATATTAATGCACGTCATATATAAAAAATATCGTATTACACAACAGTACGACGAACTGCTATCTTCCCGTTGTTGTTGTTATGCTTGATCGGCCGGACGGACTGTATTCACATTCCACCTTTTCAAAACTAGACATATGTATGTATGTAAGTATAGCGTAAGTAAAATATACTAAATAAGCATGCATGTATTATTGAATATTGGGAACCATAGATTATTGCTGAATAATCTTATTTATGATATAAATACCGCCAATGGTTCCCCCAATAAAATACATCATAATTACAATCATAAAACTGCGTTTCAATTGCAAGAATAATTAAAAAGATAAAAATTAGTTCATGGCTGCTGAAATATGTGGTTTCTGGAGCGGAAAAAATAAAATCGGAAGCAAAATTTGTGTGGGAGCTATATCTAAATCTGAACCGATTTGCTTCAAATTAAATAGCGTTCGTCCTTATCCCATAAAACTTCGTTGTGCAAAGTTTCATTTATTTCGAACAACAATTGCGACTGGACTTTGATTACAAGAATAGATGGACAGACGGATGGACGGACATCGACGAAGTATTTTGCATCATTAAACAATCTAAACATCATTTCTGGAGAGTAACCGCAATAATTTCTTTGTAAAGGGTGTTTTTTATTGGGGTATAGAACTTTAAGTTGGCATCACTTTTTTAACTGGTGGCCATTTTGTCAGCTGTCAAGTGATTAATATTTAGTTTGGTTTGCCATTTCATCATGAACAGGTTGACAAAAGAACAACGCTTGCAAATCGTGCAAATTTATTTCGAAAGTAATGGTTCAGTTCGCGAAGTTCACCGCAAGCTCCGTCCATTTTATGGTCGACATAATCGTCCATCAGAGCATAATTCGGTTAACCATGGATCGTTTTCGCACTACGTTTACTCTATGTGATAATACGCATCCGCAGAGACGTCGAACAGTGCGCACCGAAGAAACAATTGCCGCTTAGGCAATTATGGGACTTGGAAGCCAACATTCGTGGCGTTATTTCCAACATACGGCCCCATATGCTCGAAAAAGTGGTTTAAAATTGGACCTGTAGAATTGGCTATATTCGAGCCAGCCGCGGCAGCCACATGCCCGAAATCATATTTAAACATTAATGGCATAAAATTATCCTTCCAATAAAGCCAAATTGATGGACATTAAAACGATTTTCTTGTGTTTTATTGCAATTCGAAGTTCTATACCTCAATAAAAACACCCTATAGTATTTGCATATTTTTAGAGATATCTAAACGTAGATGAATCTACATTGAAAATTCTAGGGCATTAGACCAGCTCCCTTTCGGAGTTGTTTTTTTTTAATTCTCACATTTTTTAATGGCAAAGCAAAAGTTTTAAATGAGTCATTCTATGTCAAGCGGTACGGTTTTTGACCTCGATAGCTGCGATTGTTTTGAAAGTTTGTGTATGTAATGTTCTCATAAAAATATTGTATAAGTATTTTTGGAAAACAATTAGATTTTTTCACGAGTTTGACCAATTAAACAGTGAAACAATACTACTTTTTCAAAAAAGTGTGTTCATTAATCGCCTGCAACTCCTGAAATACTTTACCGATTTTAATGTGTTATACCTTGTTTTGAAGGTAATTTCAATTACTTTTAAAATATAGATGTGGCGTGTTATAGCATTGTTAGATTTTTTAAAGTATTTGCAATTTTAATTCTTTTCTTTTTATTTTCGAAATGATTACATCAATCCATTTTGTTGAAATTTTAAAGTAGTGTGCTTAGGTCTTGTGAGTTTGAAAGTGGTGAATTGATGGCTTCTATTTTTTACGAATTTTTTTTCTTTTTTTAACAAAATCAACCAGAATTACAGTGAAAAATCATCAAAATTATAATTTTTTCATTAGTCAATAACATATAAGATATTTTTTCTTGGATTTTTCATTGTCTGTGTACCTTGTGTATATGAACTAACTAGCAGTACCCGCTGCTTCGCACGCGAAAAAGCAAGTTATTTGTTAATTTTATCCGTCTCTGTTTTTGGATAGTATTTATTTAATTTTCTTTTGGTGGTTATATTCCTTGTTGTCCCGTATCCCCCTTTTAAGTACAAATTTTGAAATAACCGTAACGTAATTAAAGGATTGTACAGCATATTTATCCCTTTTCGTCCCGCTCGCTTTTCACGATTCTAGCTGTAATACTTTAGTTGGTACCATTTTTATCCCTTTTTGTCCCGTCCTTCCCTTAAAAGTACAAATTTTGAAAAATCCAATTTTACTTCGTTTCTATATGGTCAGAGAGATTCTAGCTATAATACTTTAGTTGGTACCATTTTTATCCCTTTTTGTCCCGCTCTTCGCTTTAAAGTACAAATTTCAAAAAATCTAATTTTACTTCGTTTCTATATGGTCAGAGGAATTTACATACCAAATTTCACGATTCTAGCTGTAATACTTTAGTTGGTACCATTTTTACCCCTTTTTGTCCCGCTCGCCCCTTAAAAGTACAAATTTCGAAAAATCCAATTTTACTTCGTTTCTATATGGTCAGAGGAATTTACATACCAATTTTCACGATTCTAGCTGTAATACTTTAGTTGGTACCATTTTTATCCCTTTTTGTCCCGCTCTTCGCTTTAAAGTACAAATTTCAAAAAATCCAATTTTACTTCGTTCCTATATGGTCAGAGGAATTTACATACCAAATTTCACGATTCTAGCTGTAATACTTTAGTTGGTACCATTTTTACCCCTTTTTGTCCCGCTCGCCCCTTAAAAGTACAAATTTCGAAAAATCCAATTTTACTTCGTTTTATATGGTCAGAGGAATTTACATACCAAATTTCACGATTCTAGCTGTAATACTTTAGTTGGTACCATTTTTATCCCTTTTTGTCCCGCTCGCACTTTAAAAGTACAAATTTCGAAAAATCCAATTTTACTTCGTTTCTATATGGTCAGAGGAATTTACATACCAATTTTCACGATTCTAGCTGTAATACTTTAGTTGGTACCCTTTTTATCCCTTTTTGTCCCGCTCGCACCTTAAAAGTACAAATTTCGAAAAATCCAATTTTACTTCGTTTCTATATGGTCAGAGGAATTTACATACCAATTTTCACGATTCTAGCTGTAATACTTTAGTTGGTACCATTTTTATCCCTTTTTGTCCCGCTCTTCGCTTTAAAGTACAAATTTCGAAAAATCCAATTTTACTTCATTTCTATATGGTCAGAGGAATTTACATACCAAATTTCACGTTTCTAGCTGTAACACTTTAGTTGGTACCATTTTTATCCCTTTTTGTCCCGCTCGCACCTTAAAAGTACAAATTTCGAAAAATCCAATTTTACTTCGTTTCTATATGGTCAGAGGAATTTACATACCAATTTTCAGGATTCTAGCTGTAATACTTTAGTTGGTACCATTTTTATCCCTTTTTGTCCCGCTCTTCGCTTTAAAGTACAAATTTCAAAAAATCCAATTTTACTTCGTTTCTATATGGTCAGAGGAATTTACATACCAAATTTCACGTTTCTAGCTGTAATACTTTAGTTGGTACCATTTTTATCCCTTTTTGTCCCGCTCGTCCCTTAAAAGTACAAATTTCGAAAAATCCCATTTTACTTCGTTTCTATATGGTCAGAGGAATTTACATACCAAATTTCACGTTTCTAGCTGTAATACTTTAGTTGGTACCATTTTTATCCCTTTTTGTCCCGCTCGTCCCTTAAAAGTACAAATTTCGAAAAATCCCATTTTACTTCGTTTCTATATGGTCAGAGGAATTTACATACCAAATTTCACGTTTCTAGCTGTAATACTTTAGTTGGTACCATTTTTATCCCTTTTTGTCCCGCTCGTCCCTTAAAAGTACAAATTTCGAAAAATCCCATTTTACTTCGTTTCTATATGGTCAGAGGAATTTACATACCAAATTTCACGTTTTTAGCTGTAATACTTTAGTTGGTACCATTTTTATCCCTTTTTGTCCCGCTCGTCCCTTAAAAGTACAAATTTGGAAAAATCCCATTTTTCTTCGTTTCTATATGGTCAGAGGAATTTACATACCAAATTTCACGTTTCTAGCTGTAATACTTTAGTTGGTACCATTTTTATCCCTTTTTGTCCCGCTCGTCCCTTAAAAGTACAAATTTCGAAAAATCCCATTTTACTTCGTTTCTATATGGTCAGAGGAATTTACATACCAAATTTCACGTTTTTAGCTGTAATACTTTAGTTGGTACCATTTTTATCCCTTTTTGTCCCGCTCGTCCCTTAAAAGTACAAATTTGGAAAAATCCCTATTTGTAGCTCGTCTGCATGGTCATTGCAAGGAACTCACCGAATTTCATGTTTATAGCTACTGCCGTTTAGTCAGGACGAAGGTTCGATGTTTATCCCTTTTTGGGCCATTTTATCCCCTAAAAGTACGAATTTCGTAAAACCCTTTCTTAGTCGACGTCTACGTCATATTTGGGAACTACCCTGAAAATTTCATGACCCTGGCTTCAGCCGTTTGGTCTGGGGGCTGGTCAATGATAAGTCAGTCAGTCAGTCAGTCAGTCAGTCAGTCAGTCAGTCAGTCAGTCAGTCAGTCAGTCAGTCAGTCAGTCAGTCAGTCAGTCAGTCAGTCAGTCAGTCAGTCAGTCAGTCAGTCAGTCAGTCAGTAACGCAACTCTTTTATATAAAGAGTGATTTTTTTGAGGTTAGGATTTTCATGCATTAGTATTTGACAGATCACGTGGGATTTCAGACATGGTGTCAAAGAGAAAGATGCTCAGTATGCTTTGACATTTCATCATGAATAGACTTACTAACGAGCAACGCTTGCAAATCATTGAATTTTATTACCAAAATCAGTGTTCGGTTCGAAATTTTTTATCGACAAATTGAATGGCTACGTAAATAAACAAAATTGCCGCATTTGGAGTGAAGAGCAACCAGAAGCCGTTCAAGAACTGCCCATGCATCCCGAAAAATGCACTGTTTGGTGTGGTTTGTAGCTGGTGGAATCATTGGACCGTATTTTTTCAAAGATGCTGTTGGACGCAACGTTACGGTGAATGGCGATCGCTATCGTTCGATGCTAACAAACTTTTTGTTGCCAAAAATGGAAGAACTGAACTTGGTTGACATGTGGTTTCAACAAGATGGCGCTACATGCCACACAGCTCGCGATTCTATGGCCATTTTGACGGAAAACTTCGGAGAACAATTCATCTCAAGAAATGGACCGGTAAGTTGGCCACCAAGATCATGCGATTTGACGCCTTTAGACTATTTTTTGTGGGGCTACGTCAAGTCTAAAGTCTACAGAAATAAGCCAGCAACTATTCCAGCTTTGGAAGACAACATTTCCGAAGAAATTCGGGCTATTCCGGCCGAAATGCTCGAAAAAGTTGCCCAAAATTGGACTTTCCGAATGGACCACCTAAGACGCAGCCGCGGTCAACATTTAAATGAAATTATCTTCAAAAAGTAAATGTCATGGACCAATCTAACGTTTCAAATAAAGAACCGATGAGATTTTGCAAATTTTATGCGTTTTTTTTAAAAAAAAAGTTATCAAGCTCTTAAAAAATCACCCTTTATATAGATGAACAAATTATAATTTTAATGACTTTTCACTCTTATGGTTGATTTTGTATTATTTGCATTTATTATTTCAGAAATTACTTCTGCCGAAATTGTTTGTTTATTCATGGGAAGATATTGAATTTAGCGGAAGGGGTAGACCTTTAAAATACCATAACATTGTCTCCTATCTACTTTACTGTCGATTTTACAATATTGAGTACGACGATTGTTTAGCATTTCATAATATAGCCACTTAACGAATTTATGGAATTCTATTTTATTTCACAGCTACTGCAAATACAAATACCAGCACTTAGGCAAGGATCCGCTTCTGTTTGTTCTTTGGATTTTCAATTCTAACAATGCCACTTGAGCGGCAACAACAATGTCTAGAACAGAACCTTGAGTTCGTATTTGGTATTAATGACATGTGCGATTAAGGGTTTATCCTCTAGGCTACGGATGCTGGCCTACTTGGCTTTTTCAATTCCACAAATGTCTGGCGTACCTGGTGTATTTTATGTCTAAAACACATACGCCCGCACACACACACGCTCTACACATTATGCCAAGAATATAAAGCTCAATTAGGCTTTTGTAAGTGTCATTAAAATGCTTTAACGATATAAATTATTTCGAAATCATATGCATAAATGTTGAGAGCCAGAGTGCCGAGACCGCCAACCTTGATAGACCTTTTTGATCTATTACCATGTGTGCCACATATATATATACATATATATATATATATATGACGCCAAAGGCAAAGAGGAACACCGCAACACAAAATATACACATAAATAAATAAATAAAAAAATGCCATAAAAAGCAAAGTCTAATTTTATTAAATTGAAAGCAATTTCGGGCAAACGTCCTCTGTTTCGTACGAACTACGAAAGTATTGTGCGGCAGCAGCACCATGTGAAGACAATCAATAAAATTGGCATAATGCCACATATGTTGCCACAAGAACACACTGCAATATTGAAAATAACAAACAGAGCCATAAACAAAACCAAAACAACACGACGAATGTTTGAAAAACAAAGAAAAAAAAACACAAAATCCCGTATTCCCAACGGAAACGGAATAGAAGCAGCAGCGGCGGAAGACGAACACGACGGCGAACAAATTTGATTTGATTGAAACTTTTGCATGTTACCTTTTGTAAGTCCCAAAAAGGATAACAAATTTCCAACAAAAGGATATAAAACAAATATGCTCGACGTCGCTGACGAGCAAGAAATATATTTGCTATGTGTCCCTTTGTATGTGTGGCATGTACGTACATATGTGTGCCACAGCAATTATCTATAATCAAATGTAAATAAATTTTAATTTTATTGATTGTTTTCATACCCTACACATACAACACACAAGAAATCCAAGAATGAATCAACTGGAAAACGGAAACAAATTCTTCGTATTTATGGCCTACATACGGAGGCAGCATGGCATTGCCTCCGCAGCAACCACAACCTTGACTTGTCTCGGTTTCCTCGCTCTCTCTCTCTCCATCTCACAGGTCCGTGCTCAATTTCACCATAACCTCGAGCTGCAAACGCTTGTGTGTAGCATCCAATATGGCACAGTAGGACGGAAATTGGAAAAATTGTAATAAAAATTAATTACATTTTTCACTCCAATGAAATTTCGTTAGGTCTAAAGTAATCCTTGTAAAAATATCTTTGGTACAGGGTGGCTGATCATGACTTCTACAAAAAAAAACTTATTATATTTTTTCTATGTAATCAGTCGCTTCCATTTTTATTATTTAAATGTAAAGAAAGTGGGAAAAGTGAAAAATAGAGGGTTTGCGTTTTGCAATTCGAATTGTGGGCCTTTATGGAGTTAAATTTAAATTAAAAATTTAAATTTTTTAAAATGTAATAATTTATATATATATATATATATATATATATATATATATATATATATTTCACAGAACAAAAGTTATGACCTATATATATATATATAACTTTTGTTCTGTGACAAAATTTTGTTCAGGGGAATTGTTGATTTTTTGGCGCAAAATATCAAAAGCAAATTAAAAAATAGACATTTATTTAGAAACTATTTAAAAAAACGTATTATTTTTTATTTTTTTTTCTCAACAACTTGCTACGCCTATATTCTAAATATTCGATAAAATTCAGAGTGGGGCCTTCAGTAGTTTTTGAGATATCGTCAAAAACTTTGAAGTTTTCATATTGTTTGGTTGTCATACCGAAATATATTGATTTTTTTGTGATTCTCTTTAGTTATTTTGTTTTTTCCTGGACATATAACACATGTATACTGCACACTAATGTAAGTTGTTTACACATTTTCAAAATCTGCAATCTGTTCTACCAAAATCGATAGGCAACAGAAAACCATGATAAAACAAGTAAGAAAAGGCTAAAGTCGGACGGGGCCGACTATAAAATACCCTACATCACTCCCTGCGTATATACTTCGCCTTTATTACTAAACCCAGGTGTTTCACGGGTGCAATTTTATGTAGTTCGTATAAATTATACAGTAATTTAATATTTAAATTAATTAAATTAATATTTAGTCAAATCGAATATGGCAAAATTTATATAAAATAATTTACATTATGTTTCTCATTCATATGATGGGCCCATATACAATCAAAATTGGTGTCATGCTATTTCACTGTAGCTGCGCCTAGTGAAAAATATAACAATTACTTTCATCAATATTGGCTGTAATAAGTGAGTCCAGAGTGTTGTCAATAAATCGGAAGGTGCATATGAGCGGTGACAATATATTTACGTAATGGTCAACTTATATGGTCCATGGTAATATGAACCCAGCAAAAAATTGGAAGTTCCGTAGGAATCACATTTTAATTGCATCTCAAAATCCAAATGTGCAGTTCTCCCCGCTTTTGAGGAAGTTCATTAAAAACTTCCAAAAAGTCTATAATATGTTAATATCGCGTAATATTTTACGAGTAGCAATTTCGCAAGTGAATGTGGACGAATTTTTAGTATGGGAAGGATTTTTTGCTGGGAAGGTTTTATTGAAAATTGGCAGCAGGTCTATCACAAAATTTGGGGCCTGTGCCAAAAACCTATATAGTTCTGATTCGCGGTAGATATTCCTAGTTGAAATATACCATGATCTGCAACTTTTGATCAAGATCCGATGTGAGGTGAAGGTCCTAGATCGGTAATAGAGTAAAACGGGGACCCATTTGTATGGGGATATACCCATATATGGACCCATATATCTGACTTTCATAGTAGCTGTTTCTAGTTGAAATATAACATGATCTGCAAAATTTGTTAAACGTCTGATGGATTCTGGAGTGGTAACAATAGAAAATGGGGGCCCATTACATCAAAAAGTGGGGCCTTATAGATTACTTTCACAGTAGGAATTCTTAGTTCAAATATAAGAGATCTGCAAAATTTTATAAAGATCCAATGTAAGGTGTGGGTTATAGAGCGATAATTGTGTAAATTGGAGGCCCAGTTGTAAGGGGCCTATACCAAAACATGGACTAATATACTTTCAAAGTAGGTGTTTCTCATCTAAATATAACATGGTGTGGGAAATTTGATCAATATCTGATGTAAAATGTGTATTCTAGAGCAATAATAGTGTAAATCGGAGGTGCATTTGTATGGGAGCTATATCGAAACATGGACCCATGTAACCCACTTTCAAGTTAACTATTTCTTGTCCGAATATAACATGATCCTGAACATTGTATCAAGATCCAATAAAAAATGTGTATTCTACAGCATTAATAGAATAAATTGGGGGACATTTGTATGGAGGTTATATCTGAATCTGGGCCTATTTCCTCCAAATTCAATACCGATGGTAAATAATTGATCCAATATTACGGCAGACAAATACAAATTATACAGTAGTAATAGGATGAATCGGACCGACATTTCAAAGGTCCGACACTTAGGGCCTGATCCAAAACATGGGCCTATATATTTCTCATTCACGGTAGGTATTCCTAGTTGAAATATATCATGATCCGATGTAAGAGGTAGTTTTTAGAGGTGTAATAAAGTAGAATTGAACCCCATTTGGGTTATTCCAAAGTATGAACATATATTTGACTTTCATAGGATGTATTCTTAGTTGAAATATAATATAATCTGAAAATTTGAAAAAAATCCGATGTAAAATTTGCGTCCTTGAGAAGTAAAAATTAAAATAGGGCCATTTGTAAGAGCTCTACATTAAAAAGTGGTCCCATATGGATCACTTTCAAAGTAGATATTCTTCGTTGAAATATGGCATGATATGCAAAATTATATCAAGATCTAATGCACGATGTGGGTTCTAGAGATGTAATAGAGTAGAATGGGGCCTCATTTGTATGGAGGTTATACCAAAATCTGGACCCATATATTTGACTTTTATAGTATGTATTCTTAGTTGAAATATAATATAATCAGCAAAATTTTAAAAACTTCCCATGTAAAATGTGGGTCCTAGAGAGGTAATAATAAGAATAGGGGCCCATTTGTAAGGCCGCTACATTTAAAATTGGGCCTTTATAGAGCACTTTAAAAGTAGGTATTCTTTTTGAAAAATGACATGATCTGCAAAATTGTATCAAGATCCAAATTAAGATGTGGGTTCTAGAGCGATAATAGTGTAAATTGGGAGCCCATTTGTATGGGGCTATACAAAAACATTGACCTGTATAGCTGGCTTTCAAAATACGTGTTTCTATGGGGTCCGCCAAATAACTTTTTTTTTTTGAAAATGCTATAAAAAAACTACGGAATATTTTCTCAAATTTCTTTTTTATTTGAAAGTACAATCCTTCCGGTTAAAAATGGAAAATATTTTCATTCAAATGGCTGCTGAGGGCACCCCACAAATAATAGTCCATCGGTTGAATAGTTGAAAAAAAAAAACGTTAGATGGCGGACCCTATAGTATAAATGTAACATTTTGTGAATTTTAGAGAAGTAATATTGTAAATCGGATGTACATTTGTATGGGGGCTATATCAAAACATAGACTTCCCGTGAGCTGTTTCTAGTTAAAATATAACAGGATCCTGAATGGAATTTGGTCATGATCCCATGTAAAATGTGTATTATAGAGCAGTAATAGTGTACATTATAGGGATATTTGTATGGAGGCTATATCTAAATTTGAACCGATTTTCTACAAATTCAATACCAATCGTCCTTGGCCAAAAAAAGTAACCTCTACCAAATTTCATGACAAGCTGACTACAATTGCGACCTGTAGAGTGCGAACAAGCTTAGATGGACAGCAGACAGCGCGAAACTAACTTATTATACCCTAGTCCACGAAGTGGTGTAGGGTATAAAAATTAGTCAAACGAACTGAATAATAACGTGAACTATTTATAATATTGATCCAATATATGTTCAATATTTCTGTAATCGAAGAGGTTAAACACCGCAACACTGCATGTTAGCGTGCAATTAGATAATGTTACGATTTTTCATAAAGAAATATTTCTATTATTTTTATAATTTCCAATTTATTCCCCCACTGTGCCGTGCTGGCCCATAAATACAATATTTTCAAAAGCAAGAACAGCAACAACAAGAACTGCAACCACTGAACGGAAAATCTATTGTTTTCCGGGTTTTCTCAGTTTCTGTTTTTGAAAAGGATCATAAAACAAAAGACGATTTATGGCAAAATAACAAAAACAGCCCGAGTTTCAGCAACAGCAGCAGAATGTTGTTGCTGTGAATTATGAAATAAAACTGACTATACACCAACACAAACGCATGCTCTCTCACACACACATATATATAAATATAATATTCAGTTTTTGTGAATGGTTTTTTTTTGTTTTTTATAATGAAAATATTATAATAATTAAAAAGTGTGTGTTTGTGTGTTCGTGCATGTGTTGTCGTATTTATGTGTCATTAAAATGCAGACAAAAAAGTTGCCATAAAATCGTTAAAAACAATTCACTTTAATGAACACAACAGCGAGAAAGGACACATAAAAAATCCACTCTGTATATAAATATAAATAAAACGATTCGTTGAATGAATGAAATTGTATTTTAATTCACGGAGAAGATGATATTCGTTTACAAATAATTGCATGATATGTGATATGATATGTGAGTCGGTTGGTAATTGGAAACTTAACCATTTCAAAGGGAATATCACTGAGCGAGCCAACGTTTCAAAGGTCGGACAGACAGACACACACACATGTCAATTCAAGAAGATGACAATATTTCCACACGAGGACACTTTGTGTCCGTTTACCCATGATGATGACGACGATGCCTGTCCCTCATGACATTCGCCTACTTGTGTGTTCATGCGTGCGGACACTAAACTGAGTCGCGACGCATACAGTTAAATAAATAATTATGGAAATAAAGTTTGGATTATTTAATGATCATAGGTTAGTTAATGAAAACAATTCCAGTAAATATGAAATTTGAATAACCAAAATATTTTTTTTTGGTTATTCAAAGTGACAATTGAAAATATATTCAGATTTTGTGGAAAGTCTAGTTATCATACATTTAGAGCAAACCATAGCCGTCTTTTTGTGTGGAATTTGACATCTATCCTTAGTTTGTGAAACTGCGAGTTAATAAAATATAGACTCAGTAAATCTATTACATAACAGTAAGCACATTATTAAAGAGGAATTCCATGTAAAACCAAGGAGAAAATTTCCAAGGTCTTCCGATTTTGACGAAATTGGGTGAACGTTTTTGATATTGCAAGATATTATGTGAGACTTTTTTTTTGAGAAACAAAAGCCAAATTTAAATGCTACAAGGTCGTGATTTTTTGGAGATATACGTGCATACAAATGAATAATTCGAGGAACGTATTCAAATATTTTGTGTTTGTGGGCGGAAAAATGTTCTAAGGAAAAAAGCTATTCGGTACAATGAAAAGAAAACGGAAGGCTTCCGTGAGGCAGCCTTACCCGTTACAGGGTTAAAATAGTGACTTTCGAAAATCTCTACGTAATTAAAAGGATGTACACACCGAATTCCAACATTCTATCTGTAGCCGTTTAGTTGGTGCCATTTTTAGCCCTCTGTTCCCATTTTATACTTTAAGAAAACGAATTTGAAAAAACATTTTTTTCGTGTCTACGCAATCGCAATGATTCTAGCTGCGGCCATTTGCTTGCTACAATTTTTTCCCATTTTCCATTTTAGGAATTTCGAAAAATTCCTTTATTTAACGTGTCTACACAATAGCATGAATATGAATGGGTTTGCATCCCGGGATTTCCCGCGGGAAAATTCCCGGGAATTCGCGCATTTTTCATTTCCCGTATACCGGGAAATTCGTACGGGAATCCCGTATTTCCTCGCATATTTTTTCCATCATTTCCACAATAAAATTAAAAATGTTGTATAAAAATTTAGATCACATAGCTTTTAATTAGGTATGTCAAATGTTGCAGTTGGATGACAAAATATTTTTTAGCTGCGTTCGGACTTAGACTCGAAATCCACTTTTCGGATTTTTCCTGTCAAGCTCCATATGAAAACAAGTAAGGAAAGGCTAAAGTCGGGCGGGGCCGACTATATAATACCCTACACCACTCCCTGCGTATGTACCTCGCTTTGATTACTAAACCCAGGTATTTCATGGGAGCAATTTTATGTAGTTCATACAAATTATATAAATTATATGAATATAATTTATATGTTATAAATTCTTCTTAGGCAAATTTAACGAATATGGTAAATAATATGGCAATTGATCCAATTGTCCGACAGACAAATACAAATTATACAGTAGTATACCAAAGACATACTAAAGTATGGACATATGGGCATCACCCAAACAATTCTCATTGCAATTCAATTCGGTAAAAAATTGAAATCGGGCAGGATTTTTGCATCCTGTAAATGTATGTGTTTGACAAAAAATTTTAAATCGGAAAGGACATTTGTATGGGGGTATATTGAAACCTGGAACGATGTGACCCGCTTTCACCATGTCTGTTTATTGGTGAAATATAATATGTAAAATTTGGCCAAAATCGGTTAAACATTCGGGAGCAACATTTGTATGAGGGCTATATCTAAATCTGAACCGATCTTACCCACTTTAACCATTGGTTTTTTAGTTTTAAAGAAAAACGGGTACAATATGTGGATTTTAGAGCGGAAAAAGTCAAATCGGGAGCGACATTTGTATGTGGGCTATATCTAAATCTGAACCGATCATACCCACTTTCAGCATAGGTGTTTCTAGTTCGATTATAAAATGTTGTGCCAATTTTAAAGAAAATCGGGTACAATATGTGGTTTCTAAAGCGGAAAAAGTGCATTCGGGAGCGACATTTGTATGGGGGCTATATCTAAATCTGAACCGATCTTACCCAATTTTTGCATACGTGTTTCTAGTTCGATTATAAGATGTTCTGCAAAATTTAAAGAAAACCGGGTACAATATGTCGTTTCTAGAGCGGTAAATGTCAAATCGAGAGCGACATTTGTATGGGGCTATATCTAAATTTGAACCGATCTTACCCAATTTTTGCATACGTGTTTCTAGTTCCATTATAAGATATTCTGCCTAATTTAAAGAAAATCGGGTACAATATGTCGTTTCTAGAGCAGAAAATGTCAAATCGGGAGCGACATTTGTATGGGGGCTATATCTAAATCTGAACCGATCTTACCCAATTTCGGCATAGGTGTTTCTATTTGGATTATAAGATGTTGTACCAAATTTAAAGAAAATCGGGTACAATATGTGGTTTCTAGAGTGGAAAATGTCAAATCGGGACCGACATTTGTATGGGGGCTATATCTACATCTGAACCGAATTCCTCCAAATTCAATACCGATGGTCCTTGGCCAGAAAAAATAACTTCTGCCAAGTTTCATGACAATCGGACAACAATTGCGACCTGCAGAGTGCGAACAAGCTTAGATGGTCAGCAAACGGACGGACGGACGGACAGACAGACATCGTTAAATCGACTCAGCTGGCGATTCTTAGCCGATCCGTATACTTAAAGATGGGTCTATCTCGATTATTTCTTGGTGTTACAAACATTTGGCGGAAAACTAACTTATAATACCCTAGACCACGAAGTGGTGTAGGGTATAAAAATAAAATCCGAAAATGTATCCGAACGCCAAAAATAAAGAATTTAAAGTTTTCGAAGCGACAGGAAAAAGAACAAACATTTCATTTAATGCTCTACTCACTATTAATGTGGAGATAGTTCTCCGTCGCGTCCAGTTTTTCCAATAAAATAAGAAATATCTGATCTTAAACTTATTTTGAAACTTGAAAAGATGTTTGAATTGATCTCACATTGCGCTTTATTATATAAATTCTGTAGCAAGTTCGTTGTGAAATATATTTTTATTTTACTTTAATAATATGTGAATGTTTCATTGGAAAAAATAAGCTTAACTCATGGTAAACAGTATGTTGACGATTTCCCGTGCTGTCCCGGGAAATTGAAAAAATAACTCCCGTTTCCCGGGAAATAAAAAGTACGGGAAAATGCAAACCCTAGTATATACCGAATTTCATTATTCTCGGTGCAGTCGTTTGATTGGTAATATTTTTATCCGTTTATTCCCATTTTACCCATTGAAAGTACGAATTTGGAAAAAATTGTTTTATATTATGTACCTACTCAATTAGAGAGATGTCGTCGTTTGATAGGTACGAATTTTATCCCTTTTTGAGCCATTTCACCCCCTACGAATAAGAATTATTTTATGGTCATGTAAATATAAGCGGACATTTTGATTGAAAAAAGACACATTGAAAATAACATACTTAATTACTCTAAATATTAAGGGTTATTAGGCGTACTTTCAGTCCTTGTGAGGGGAAAAAATTATCCTTTGGACCGACATCGCCCAGTTGTGTACTTTCAACAGACGAACGTACGGACAGACGGATATGTCTAGATCGTCTAAGATTTTTTTTTTGACATTCAATAATACCAGTATAAATAAATAAATAACGGAATAATAAAAGATAATAATAATAATGCAAAGAAAGACTAAGATGAGGCGACTATATGACTATATCCATCACTTTTTATGCCACTACTAGTTTTTCATTGTCAACCCCAGATGTATTACAGAATCAGTGAAACTTTGTTGTCGGACTCATTAAAAATCACAATAATTTGAGACTTTATCTGATTGAAGTATTAGACTTCAATTCTATTTATATGTGGTTTATATTAAAATGTGTCATATATTCTCCACAAATGTTTCTATTTGAAATGTAACGTGTTGTTGTGGATTCTAGAACAGAATAAGGCAGATAGCTAGTGTCATTTGTATGCGAGTTATACCTAAATCTGAACTAATTTGCTTAAATGAACTTAAATGACTTAAATATCCCGTACTTGAAAGAAAGACGGTCATGGATAAGTCGATACCAAAAGTGGCGTTTTAATTCTGACTAAACGTACTTTTTATACCCTCCACCTCCAGGAAGGGGGTATATTCACTTTGTAATTCCGTTTGTAAAGTATATATATTCTGGGTCGTGGTAAAATTCTAAGACGATATAGCCATGTCCGTCTGTCTGTCTGTTGAAAGCACGATAGCGGCCGAACGAAATAAGCTGGGAGGTTCAAATTTTTCCTAAATGTGTCTTATGGTTGTAGATCGGTTGCGATTGAAAGTGGACGAAATCGGCCCAGAGGGAAAATTTTTCCCTCACAAGGACTGAAAATATCCCTAATATTAAGTGTATTTCAGTATGTTTTATGAACATATTAGCTTGTATTTACTTGATATTTGCAAAGCGCATTCCCTTTATAGCATAAAAGGGCACCATAGAGTGATTTTTATTTGTAGGGGGCGAAATGGGACAAAAAGGGATAAAAATGGTACCTATCAAACGACAACAGATAGAAACACGAAATTTGGCGTGTACATTTCTCTAATAGAGTAGATACATGATATAAAAGTATTTTTTCTAAATTCGTACTTTTAAGGGGTTAAATGGGGATAGAGCGATAAAAATAGTACCAACCTAACGGCTGCACCTAGAATAATGAAATTCGATATATACGTTCCTCTGATTGCGTAGACACGTAAAATAAAAGATCTTTCCAAAATTCGTACTTTTTGGGGTTCAAATGGAAAAATGGGATAAAAATAGTACCTACTAAATGACAGAAGCTAGAATCATGAAATTCGGAGTATACATTCCTCTGACTGCGTAGACACGAAAAATAAAACGTTTTTTCCAAAATTCGTACTTTTAGATGTCGTACTCTTGAGGGGGCAAAATTGGAAAAAGGGGATAAAAATGGTACCAACAAAATGGCCGCTGATAGAATCAGGGAATTCGGTGTATACATTCTGACTATGAAGGGAAAAAGGTTTTTTTTCGAAATTTGTACATTTGGGCGGAGAATGGGGCGAATGGGGATATCTTTAAAATTTATACTTTTCTTATCACTTTGTCTGTATCTGAAAATGCTTCTTTCTAATGGCGACTGGCAATCGCCTAATATTTAGGCAAGTTCACTTTCACAATTTCAGCATTTTATATATATATAGTAGTCGATTCTAAACAGTGCGCATAAGTATACATTACAGTTTGAAATAGTAAACAATTATACAGGGTGATTTTTTAAGAGCTTGATAACTTTTTAAAAAAAAAAACGCATAAAATCTCATCGGTTCTTTATTTGAAACGTTAGATTGGTCCATGACATTTACTTTTTGAAGATAATTTCATTTAAATGTTGACCGCGGCTGCGCCTCAAGTGGTCCATCCGCTTAGTCCAATTTTGGCATTTTCACGTTTTTGAGTAACAGAGGCCCAATTGCTGCGAACGGCGACGAATCGATAATTGATAATCATCATTAACATTGGCCGATACAGCTGCGATATTTTCTTCAGTTCGTACTCTACGTAAGCGTGTTGGTGGTTTAATGTCCAACAATGTAAATTTGGTGCGAAATTTAGTCACAATAGCCCGAATAGCCGCTTCAGTGGGTCGATTAAACTGACCATAAAATGGAAGCGTGCGATGAACTTTCTTAACAGAGCACGCATTTTGATAATAAAATTCAATGATTTGCAAGCGTTGCTCGTTAGTAAGTCTATTCATGATAAAATGTCAAAGCATACTGAGCATCTTTCTCTTTGACACCATGTCTGAAATCCCACGTGATCTGTCAAGTACTAATGCATGAAAATCCTAACCTCAAAAAAATCACTCTTTAGTAAATGTGCATAAAAATATCACAATTTTCCTAATATGGTTCTGTGCTTCTATGTAAAGTCGACATTTTTAATCTGCTGGTAATACTGTGGAATGCACTCCGTGGTGGAGGGTATATAAGATTCGGCCCGGCCGAACTTAACGCCTTCTTACTTGTTTTTAATAAATTCACACATAATTCTGTTACCATTAAAAATAATATGTCTAAACATTGCCTAAATTTAAAAATGACGAGAAAATCGAAAAAAATATGTTTGCTACATAATTATACTCAGAAGTTTTCTTAAATAATGTATGAATTGTGAGAAATTTCTAAATGTTTTATTTTTAAATCCGCTGAGAAACTAAAAATATTTTTAGAATTAACTAAATTATTATTAAAGGTATGCAAAAACGGGGTTTTACCCATAAGTCAAGATTTTGGATGTGTTTGAGATATTTCACAATTCACTTATGCGAAAAACGGTATTATTTTCAGGTAGATTCCACTTCATTCTTTTTTGTATCACGGTGTACGGAGAAGACAGTCGAGAAATGTACGATTGCGTCGATCTAAAATGGAAACCACTATATGTCCTATGTACTTGTACTCTCTAGAGAACTACTAAATAATGAAGCATATACATCGAAGGAGACAAAATACGTTAGATTTTTTTAGAAATTGAAACATTCATAAGGACCCCAACATCCCAATATTTAAAGAAGAAGTTATGGCATATTGCCGGATAATCTACACACATCCAGATATAGAGAGCTGCCAAATTATGAAGGCCGTAAACGTGTAAGGAGAAGATCTAGATCTAATTTAAAAATTTGAATTTTCACTTAATGATAATTTATTATTGGATACATTTATTATTACATCGGTTTTGTAAAATCTTGTGGGTTATTGATTGTAAATAACCTTTAGGATAAGTATCCTAGGTCAGGATTGGAATTCTTATTGTTATTTTCATAAGATATGAAACATCCAATATATAATGAAATTTCCGAAAAGAGAACATATTTTCGGATTCGGGCTAAAAAATTAAAGGTCTCCGTTGGTATATTGAAAGAGCTGTTGATATGACATGATTTAAAGCTATGAATAGATTTAACGTAGCTGTTGTAGTTTTCTGGACATATTGAAATGATATTTAGATACTCTAAAACCATAACTATGTTCTATATTTTATTATGCATAATACATTTAATCTAGCGATGGGTATATATTTGAGATAATCAAACAGGGGTTTCCCTCGGAGCGTATGATTAATGATAATTTGGAGGTGATGGAAGAAACCCACTTCTAATAACCTGTTAGTAGAGAATTCTAAACTCTATGATAAGAAATCCAGCGAAATCATTGTGGAACAGGGTTTCCAGTCCTACATTTTACTTTAAGAACATTAAAATACCTCAAAGTAAGCAGTTTCCAACCATAGAGAATTTGTCTAATTGTTGATATATTACAATGAGTATTTTAACCCTCCACTAGGGTATTATGTATTTGTGCATTTATTTGAAACTCCCAAAAGGAAGCGAAATAGACGCATTGTTTGGTATACCGATCGACTTATAATCACTTTTTGAAACGATTTAGTTATGTCCGTCCGTATATATATTCTTGTAATCAAAGTACAGGTGACAATTATTGTCCGATGCTAACAAAAAATGGCACAATTAAGTTTTGCGGCTCAAGGACAGACTCTATAAAATTTGAAGAACTCGGTTCAGATTTAGATATAGCCACTATACAAATTTCAAAATCATATACTTTAAAAGATATTCTTCAAATTTACCACAACTGCTTATATTCCAACTAGAAATATGGGTCAAATCATAGAAATGTCGCTCTCGATTTGATTTTTCTGCTCTTAAAATACATATTTTAATAGTTTTCGATCAGAACACGTTATATTTCACCAGCAAACATATCTGTCCCTGATAAAGGACACATGCTAAAATCCTCGCCGAATTTAATTGTAATGGTGTAGGAGGATTGCACAGTGGTAACTTCCCAGGTGTTTCACGGGAGCAATTTTATACAGCTCATATAAATTATACAGTACAAATATGGTAAATAACACTGTCCAACATCATTTTTGGAACAGAGTAGCGACCCCATAATTCTGAAAGGGCTTGTTGAGTAGATCATTTTTGTAGAATAAACTTATAGTCCAGCTGGTCTGAGTTTCTTTTTATCGCGGGTCAAAGTTTCCATTTTTTGGTCGGAGGGAGCATTATGTTAACTGAAAAAAGTGTTATAAGTTAAAGTCCATTCAAAAAGTCTTAATTTGTTGGACAGTGTAATTGATCCAATAATTGTTCCGGCAGATAAATACAAATTTAATAGTAGTAATAGTATAAATCGGACCGACATTTGAAAGGGGGTCTATAACAACACTTGGGGCCTGGTCCAAAACATGGGCCTATATATTTCTCATTCGCGGTAGGTATTCATAGTTGAAATATAACATGATCCGATGTAAGACGTAGATTCTAGAGATGTAATAGAGTAGAATGGGGTTCCATATAGATCACTTTCAAAGTAGGTATTCTTAGTTGAAATATGACATGATATGCAAAATTATATCGAGATCTATTGTACGATGTGGGTTCTAGAGATGTAATAGATTAGAATGGGGGCCTAATTTGTATGGAGGTTATACCAAAATATGGACCAATATATTTGACTTTCATAATATGTCTTCTTAGTTGAAATATAATACAAAATGCAAACTTTGATAAACTTCCGATGTAAATTGTGGGTCCTAGAGGGGTAATAATAAAAAAACATTTGTAACGGCGCTACATTAAAAAGTGGGCCCGTATAGATCAATTTCAATGTAGGTATTCTTAGTATGGAATACGAATATAATATAATCTGCAAAATTTGAAAAACTTCCGATGTATAATGTGGGTTCTAGAGAGGTAATAATTCAAATGGGGGCCCACTTGTAAAGGCGCTACATTAAAAAGTGGGCCTTTATAGATCACTTTCAAAGTAGGTATTCTTTATTGAAATATAACATGATCTGCAAATTTTATCAAGATCCAATGTAATATGTGGGTTCTAGAGCGATAATAGTTAAACGGGGCCCATTTGTATGGGGGCTATTCCAAAACATTGACCTATATAGCTGGATTTCCAAATACGTGTTTCTAGTACAAATGTAATATTGTGTGGAAATTTTGATCAAGATCCGATGTAAAATGTGGATTTTAGAGCAGTACTATTTAAAACGGAGGTACATTTGTATGGGGGCTATATCAAAACATAGACCCATGCGGTCCACTTTCACTTGAGCTGTTTCTAGTTCAGATATAGCACGATCCTGAAAATTTGGTCATGAAAATTTTGTAATTAAAGGTTTTTTGTTTGAATATACACTGTAAAACCTATATTAGAAAAAATATATATTTTTTAAATATTTTTTATTTTTTTTTTCTTTTTCAATTCTTTTGGAGAGTTTTCCTGAGCCAGTGTTTCTATTCGAAAGTGAAATTAGCAACATTTGTAGCCATCATAAGTATCTTTAATTGAACAAAGCAGGTGTTATCAGATCTATCTTTCCAAAATAACAGTACAAATATTAAAGGTGCCTTTGGAAAATCTTCGTTTAATTTATTTCTAGGGCAAACCGACACACGAATTTATGTATACATGAATAAATGGCCTTAGGAATATGTCCTACATATAGATTTCCGTTGAAAAGAACATTTACACAAAATGATTATGTTTCATAAGAATATATGCATTTGATTAAGCAGCTGTCTTCGTTAATCCCCCCGTAGGCTGATGCCTGTCTGAAAGTGTCTTCGAAATATGTTAACAGTTCGCAGAATTGAAATAAGATGTCCGCAAATAATCATATTTTATGAAAGCAACGAGCGGTTTATGCGATTTCTCTCCAACCTACCTCCCCTGTCCCAAATATTCCTTCTCAGTTTCACAAATCCTGCTCATGCCTACATACAAAGAAAAAAGAAACGAAAAATAAAAATATTCATGTTGAGGCGAAGGCAAAAATCCCCATAATGGGCCATTTAATTTAAGCAGCCTTATTATGAAGCCAAAAACCGAAAATATGACATTTTCGCATACGCGAAACAACCACAGACGGCAGACAGAAACAGGCAACCTTTTTGTTTTGTCGTTTTTGTGGTCGTTGTTTTCACAAAACCAGTCTCTAACAAAATCCCCAACAAACCAAAAACAAAGACCGAAAACAGACGGTCGGCTCTGTCACGGCTTTTAAATGAGGTTGACTGGCGGGGAAACAAGAAGAATGAGAAGAACAAAAACAGCAACAAGACTAAGAAGTACGAAGGCAAAGAAGGCTGTAAGCGTTGAAAAAACAAAAACAAAGCGTGTACAACAAAATGTGGCAAAGCATCGTTATGAGAAATGTCACAGTAATCGCCAACATAATATGGGTTAAATTCATGACACTTTCTATTTATTAAGTGCAACACAGACATTTTCCACCACATATATCGTGTTTTTTGCAGGCTTCTCTCTGCAACCGGCCCCAGCTGCGAAGTCAAAAGAGGTAGGGGAGGGGCACAGAAAAGTGTCAAGTAATGTTGGAAGGTTACGGATACAGTAACGCGAACATATTCGCCAGCTCGGACATACCAACTCGTACACGTATGTTCTAGTTCTGTGTGTATGTGTGTGTGTTAAGAATACTCATGCCTGGGGCTATTACATACTAACTCTCTCAGAAAGACGACATGTTTTGTGGAAAATTTAATGAAATGGAATACCACAAGTTGCTACCAACCACCGGGAGGATAGTGTCTGAAGGTTGGTAAATGCACATGTATCCAACATCATCATCATCGATATATTGAATATAACGAGGGTTTGATATGGCATAATTTAAAGTTATTGGCAGGTTTAACCTAGCTGGACATATTTAAAGGATATTTATATTGCTTAAAACCATAACTGTGTTCTGCAATTGATTATGCATAATTCAAGCTGGGTTTAATCCAGCGTAAGGTATATATTTAAGATAATCGAAAAAGGTTGTCATGCGGTGCGTATGATTAATATTAATTTGAAGATGATGGTAGAAAGACCTTCTGGTAGAGAATTCGAAACTCTTTGAATGTATGTAAGGTAAGGAACGAATTCTGAAAACATTATGGTAGGGTTTTCCGACCTATATTTTACTCAATTAACACTAAAATACCACGAAGTAATCATTTTCAAAATTTTTATAGAAAATTTGCTGACTTGTTGGTACTGTCATTAGGTAATAACATCTTATATGTTTTATTTATAACAGGTTACACAACTTTTTTAATTTTTGATGTCAATTTTGGAAAAAAAAAGAAAAACATATCGAACATATAGTGACGGAAATCGGAAAGATAACCAAAAGAATGGGTATGATAGCCACATTGCACGGAGGGGCCGACGACCTGTTTTTGATGCAAAATAGAATTGAAAGCAGGTAGACATTTGAAATGTTGTACATGTAGTTATGGTGCTTACAACGTCCACTTATAGTGGGATGGTGGTAGACTTTATTGAGGAAAACTAACTTAGGAAAGAGGTAAACATTTAGATTCCGTACAAGTACTTATGGTGCTTACCAAAGTAATCTACCAAAATTTTAAGTTGATCAACTTACTGCCACACCCACTTACAGTGGGATGGTAGTAGGGTTTTTGTGTTTACTTATGATACTTACCAAAGTTGTCTAGCAAAATCTTTAGCCGATCAATATACTGTCACGCCAACTTACAGCTAAACCTTTGACATGTATTGCAATTAATTTGATGTTTACTAATCCTTCTAAAAATGCCCTTTTCCTTCTTTACGTCCAGTTCTAGTAACAAGATAATAATGATATGGCGTTATTAAATGTTCAAAAATAGCACGAGTTAAGATTTCTTATAGCTTAATATGTCTCCAAAGATTTCCAATAAACACAATCACTAGTATTGAATTTACACTAAAAAACAACACACTTTACACACGGAACATTGTATATTACAGCAACATTTTTATTCAAAATAACTCAAATTAATTGACATATATACCTGTACTTGTATAATTCTTATAATTTCCGTTTTACAAAATTTGTGATTTCTTTTTTTCCTTCTGCTTCATATGTCAAAAATGCAATTGGATATGAATTCTAATGCTATGTTACTGAGTAATTTGGTCTAATAAAATAATTCTCGGACCATAATTATATGAGCTGTATTTTGATTTGAAAATACATTAAACGACGAAATTAAGAAACACGTTTATAGAATAAAATATGACAAGTTTGGGAAATATATTGATGATAATATGTTAATTCGAGTGATCCATCAGATCAGTGTGATGATTTTGTCAATTGTTTTAAGAATGTAATAGCATTGAGCTCTGAAAGGAAAAATTTCCATAAAGATCTTCATCAAAAGTTGATGCCATATATGCCGAAAAGCTTGGTTGATTTAATCCCGTTTAAGAATAATTTATTGAAAACAAGTAAGGAAAGGCTAAAGTCGGGCGGGGCCGACTATATAATACCCTACACCACTCCTCGGGAAGGATTTTTGCATCCTGTAAATGTTTGTGTTTGACAAAAAATGTTAAATCGGAAAGGACATTTGTATGGGGGTATATTGAAACCTGGAACGATGTGACCCGCTTTCACCATGTCTGTTTATGGGTGAAATATAATATGTAAAATTTAGCCAAAATCGGTTAAACATTCGGGAGTAACATTTGTATGAGGGCTATATCTAAATCTGAACCGATCTTACTCACTTTCACCATAGGTTTTTTAGTTGGATTATAAAATGTTGTGTCAATTTTAAAGAAAATTAGGTACAATATGTGGTTTCTAAAGCGGAAAAGGGAAATAGGGAGCGACATTTGTATAGGGGCTATATCCAAATCTGAACCGATCTTACCCAAATTCTGCATAGGTGTTTCTAGTTGGATTGTGAGATTTTGTACCAAACTTAAAGAAAGTCGGGTACAAGATGTGGAATTTAGAGCGGAAAAAGTCAAATCGGGAGCGACATTTGTATGGGGGCTATATCTAAATCTGAACCGATCTTACCCACTTTCAGCATAGGTCTTTCTAGTTCGATTATAAAATGCTGTGCCAAATTTAAAGAAAATCGGGCACAATATGTGGTTTCTAAAGCGGAAAAAGTGAAATCGGGAGCGACATTGGTATGGGGGCTATATCTAAATCTGAACCGATCTTACCCACTTTCAGCATAGGTGTTTCTAGTTTGACTATAAGGTTTTAAGCCAAATTTGAAGAAAATCGGGTACTATATGTGCTTAATAGGGCGGAAAAAATAAAATCGGGAGCGACATTTGTATGGGGGATATATCTAAATCTGAACCGATCTGTCCGATATTCACCATGGGAGTTTCTAGTGGGAATATAAGATGTTTTACCAAATCTGAAGACAATCTGATACATTATGTGGTTTCTAGAGCGGAAAAAGTCAAATCGGGAGCGAAATTTGTATGGGAGCTATATATAAATCTGAACCGATCTGTCCGATATTCACCATGGGAGTTTCTAGATGTTTTACCAAATCTGAAGACAATCTGATACAATATGAGGTTTCTAGAGCGGAAAAAGTCAAATCGGGAGCGAAATTTGTATGGTAGCTATATATAAATCTGAACCGATCTGACCGATATTCACCATGGGTGTTTCTAGTGGAAATATAGGGTGTTTTACCAAATCTGAAGACAATCTGATACATTATGTGGTCTCTAGAGCGGAAAAAGTCAAATCGGGAGAGAAATTTGTATGGGAGCTATATATAAATCTGAACCGATCTAACACATTTTTACCACAGGTATTTTTAGTTACAATATAAGATGTTTTGCCAATTTTAAAGAAAATCTGTTGTAATATGTGGTATCTAGAGTGAAAAGAGTCAAATCGGGAGTGAAATTCGTATGGGGGCTATATCTAAATCTGAACCGATTTTCTTCAAATTAAATAGCGTTCGTCCTTATCCCGAAAAACATCGTTGTGCAAAGTATTATTTGGCTCTGTCTACAATTGCGACCAGTATCGTGATTACAAGAATAGATGGACGGACAGACAGACAGACGGACGGACATTGCTAAATCGACTCAGAAAGTGATTCTAAGACGATCGGTATAATTAACAATGGGTCTATCTCGTTTCCTTTTGGGTGTTACAAACAAATGCACAAAGACATAATACTCTCGTGGAGTGTATAAAAATCACCGAATGTTATGATGTTTTTCTTCTTGGTTATCAAAATTTGGGAACTTTTCAAATATTCATCTTTAAATTTTAAATATATAAAAATTAATTAAAAATACTATTTTTAATATTTAGAAAAAAGTCAAAATTTTTAACATTTCTCAGCTATTCAGAAAGTTGAACTCCTTCTAAAAATATATTTTTGGACAACATTTTCCCACACAACATTTTCACACGAACGAAACTATCAAATCGTCCAGTCTTTATTACTTGGCGAATTTTTCTGAGTTGGACTATTTACATTTAAGATTATATAAAAAATAAATAAATTCGAATCAAATCAGTGATAGAATTGTTTCTAAAATCCAGATAGAGAAGGTTTAAATAAATGCAATTGGAACCGCGAATAGTAGATTTTTGGCAACAATTGAAGCCTTTTGTGCGACTGGCTATATACATGTTACAAGCGACAGTGGATATTTTTACACATACAAAAAAACCGCAGGATCCGTTGGATAGATCGCGAGAGAATTACAAAAGAAAAATGTCATGCGAAATCATTTCAGACATATCTCGCGCGAAAATTGACGTTTTTCAAAAATATTCAATTTGTATTTTTTTTGTTTACGGTGCTCTACCGAAATAGTCACGTTTTTGTCGAAAATGATCAATGTTCCAAAGAACATAGAGGAAGTTTACCCCTATTAAATTTGTTGTATGAGTTGGCGTGTATTTTACTATTTAAGCATGAAGAGCTCTTCTTTACAAGTTTAGTGTCTTTAATGACCCCCAATGAAATTGTTCGGCAATTTTTTGTAGAACATTTTAATCGTTAAATGTCCTTTTGAATGTACTTGATTTTCTGAAAAAAAAGGGCCAAAGTGACCCATAAAGAATTGATCGTCAACAAAAATAATCCTCATAAAATTCCACAGTATAGTTCTGACAATAAGAATTCTCTCACACATTAGCTTACAGCACTTTCTCACTTAGTATAATGATACCTTCGACCAAAAAATGAAAACTTTGATCCATTGTAAAAAGAAACTCATATCAGTTTATTCTACACAAATGGTCTACTCAACATGCGGTTTCAGAATTATAGGATCAGCTACTCTGTTCCAAAAATGCTGTTGGACAGTGTAATTTAAAAAAAATTATCCTTTAGAACTTTGTAGTCCATGAAAACTCGGTTAAATTTATTTAAGTGCTACGCTACAAACTTTCATCGATTTTCATAGATGACGGGATCTTCATCTTGTTTTTAAAATTTTGAGTCTCATCTCCCCACTCTTTCCACAGGCCCCTCGTTCAAATATGTTAATCACGTTTTCCGACTTGCAGACCTACTTCGAAGCACTAAATAAATCCCTTGAAATCATGTTCTAGGGTTTAGTTAGGTTTTGTTTCTCCTCTTCTATTTACCACACTTCACGCCCTCTTCATTTAAAACAAAAAAATATGTTGCTGCTTCATTCATGTTTTGTTTTGTGTTGTTGTTTTGCGCCGCGTAAACAACACGAAACAACTTTGGCGAATAAATAATATTAAAATCATAAAAATGTGCAACAAACAGCGAACAAAGCAGAAAAGAACAACGCGAAATGGTAAACGAAACAACAACAACAGCAAAAACAAAAACTAAATCCAACTCAAAACAATGTGCAATCGCTGAAACATTTATTTAGTTCACGTTGTGCCACATGCCACAAATTTTTACAAAATTCACAAACACACTCACACACACACAGCGCAGCACGGCACGGCAGTGAATCAAAGCACTCACACAAATGCATACCTTGATGCATGCGTGTGTGTTGCATGCAACATGTTTATGTATGCTAAACTTTACCACCAATAAATAAATAAATTGCGTTTTATGGCGAATTCTGCTTTTTCTATGATTTCCGTTTCCGGCCATAGTGGTGTATGAGTAATGAGATTACATTCGTACGTACATGTCGACATGTTTCGTATGTCTTTGAGTTAGAGTGGGTCGGGGGATAGAATGAAGCGGTTAGTTTCACAATATAAAATGTGATTTGGTTTTATAAATTATATTAATTTATTATGGATTAATTCGCTAAGTAAGAGAGTTACATGTTATTCGCTACCAGATCGATTTTCCAGATCATCTGAACTAATGCCACCTCATAAAGACTCTCAGTCTTAGAAATTAAACCATTGAAGACTGTGGTTAATAGTCTAACGAAGATTCTTTAAGGTCGACTATGAAGAAAATCTCTCTTTTCGACGCCAGGCGAATCAAAATTTAATAAGTTTCCATAGAAAATATTGAAAGTCTTGTTCGAGGATAACATTATTTTGCAACCATTTTGTCGATATATTGGTGTTCTTAACTAGAAAATGATAATTAAATTTTTATTGATATTTTTATTTTTTTTCTAATCCAATACGAGGGTACCTTTAATACTTGAATCAAAATCCCATCGGCCAAAATTCAATAACTTTTGTTCTAGTAAACATTTTTGAGTGCTGTAAAAAACTGAAAATAGACCAGGACCCAGGGATTATTTTGAGCTATTGGCATTATCATAATGGACAGTCGGTTATATTTAAGGAATCAGCCCAGCTTGACTACTTTTCGTATTTTTCGATTTTAAATAAAAGTTTTTTTTTTAATATTATTTTACTCAACCAAACAGACATTTGACCATATACCTATTTCATTGTCAGTGTTGTTATGTTTTCAGTTGTATGTATACTTACATTTTATGAAAATTGGACAGTTGAAAAAAAAATACTTTTAATTTCCTCCATTTTTGTCTTTGTGTATTTGTTTGTAACGCCCAAAAGGAAGCGAGATAGACCCATTGTTAAGTATACCGATCGACTTAGAATCACTTTCTGAGTCGATTTAGCAATGTCCGTCTGTCTGTCTGTCCATATATTGTTGTAATTAAATTACAGGCCGCAATTATAGTCCGATCTTAACAAAAATTGACACAAATAAGTTTTGTGGATCAAGGACGAACGCTATTTAATTTGAGGCAAATCGGTTCAGATTTAGATATAGCCTCCATACAAATTTCGCTCCCGATTTGACATTTTCCGCTCTAGAAACCACATATTGTACCCGTTTTTCTTTAAATTTGGCACAGCATCTTATAATCCAACTATGCAAAAATTGGGTAAGATTGGTTCAGATTTAGATATAGCCCCCATACAAATGTCTCTCCCGATTTGACATTTTCCGCTCCAGAAACCACATATTGTACCCGATTTTCTTTAAATTTGACACAACATATTATAATCCAACTAGAAACACCTATGCAGAAATTCGGTAAGATCGGTTCAGATTTAGATATAGTCCCCATGTAAATGTCTCTTCAATTTTCATATTTCTGGCTGTAGTCGTTTGAATTGTACCATATTAATTCATTCCAGTTTAAATCTCTCGTTATTTTACGAATTAAAGTCCAAAAAATACTTAAAATTCGTCAAAAAGATTAAATCGATGAAAAAATACTAGATTTACCATTTTTTTCTAAAAAAATACCAGAATTAATTTTTTGTGGTCTGTAATCAATATTTGATTTGAACTGGGATTTTGTCCTGGCTCAAGACCATTTTGCATCTATATTTAATAGAATGCAAATTTATTTACAAATGTCATGGTGACATTTATTACTTGGCTGCAGACTACCACGATTATGATTTCGACAATGTCAAAAGTCTTTTCAAGTGGCTTCGCAGCGACTTGCCAACATCACACCCGGCCTCTATAACGAGATGATTCTCACAAACGAACGAGAAACACAACTCACTTGCCGAATTTGCGTTTAAAAAATCGCACCAAGTAATAAAGTACACATGCATCTTAAGAGCATCTCATTGAGTTGCATATGTAAGTATGTGTATATGCATAATAGTCCATCTGAAAATAATATAATAATACAATTTGTATGCCCTCCACCTCCAGAATGGGGGTATATTGTTGATCGTCATAAAATTCTAAGACGATCTCGCCATGTCTGTCTGTTGAAAGCACGCCATCTAAACGAAATGAGCTAGGTCGTCCAAATTTACCCAGAATACGTATAATAGTTGTATATCGGATGGGAGTAAAAATGGGCGAAATCAGTCCAGAGGGAAAAAATTTCCCTAACAATAATAGGAAATACCCCTAATATTTGCAGTATTTAAGCATGTCTTCCCAATTGTCTGCTTATGTTTAGTTGATAGCAAAAAACGTGCACCATAAAGTGATTCTTATTCGTTAGAGGTGAAATGGGACAAAAATAGATTAAAATGGTACCTATCAAACGACAACAGATAGAAACACGAAATTCGGTGTGGAATATACACAATTGAGTAGATATATAATATAAAATTTTTGTTTCCAAATTCGTTCTTTAAGGGCGTAAAATGAGATAGTGGGATCAAAATTGTACCAATAAAAAGGCTGCACCTAGAATAATGGACTTCGGTGTATACATTTTTCTGATTGCGTAGACACGTAAAATAAAGGGATTTTTCGAAATGCGTACTTTTAGGGGGTAAAATGAAAAAAAGGGGATAAAAATTGTACCACCAAATGGCCGCAACTAGTATCATGAAATTCGGTGTATACATTCATCCGACTTTATAGACACGAAAAATAAAAAGGTTTTGCGAAATTCGTTTTTTTTTTTCAAGTGATGGGATAAAATTGGAACCAACTAAACGGATACAGCTAGTATAATGAAATTTTGTGTCTACATTCCTCTAATTGCGTAGATATGCAAATTAAAGAGATTTTCGAAAATAGTATTTTTAATGTAATAAAATGTGTAAAGGGGATAAAAACGATACCAACCAAATGACCGCAGCTAGAATCATGGAATTCGGTGTATTCATTCTTCTGGCTGTATAGACACACAAAATAAATGGATTTTTCCAAATTCATACTATATTTCTTATTTTTAAGGCAAAAACTGGCTAGAATAAGAAAGTTAGGCAATCTTGCACTGTAGGTAAGAGATAGTGGATTTTCAAGGTTTGTTCCTTTCAATTTAAAATAGGATAGAAATACAACCAAACAAATGGCTGTAGCTGAAAATGCACTAACTATCCGCCAATATTTAGGTTATTTAAGCTTTTTTAAGATTGCTGCCTTAATTATACTTTTTGAGCTGACTTGAAGTATTATTTCGATATATTTGGTATACCAATATTGGTAGCCTTGTCTTATAAGCGTGGTTTAAAAATCATTATTTTATTTATAAAATTATTTTATTCAATATTATTATTTGAAATATTTTCCTGTAATGTTACTGCACTTTTACGTAAAATCGACAGCCTTTATGGAATGTAATCCATGGTGGAGGTTAAATAAGGTTTGGCCCGGCCGAACTGTTAATAGACGCAAAAGATTAAAATTCAGATTTTTTAATTTTTGAAAAAGCTCTAAAAATAAACAAAAAAATTCAGATTAGATTAGGCCTAATTGAATACAATCTATGGAAAAATGCAGATGTTATGGCCCTTTTATGGTCTTACAGATCCCTAGAATTCACTGTAATTATCTTTGAGTCTATAAGATTGTCTAATGGGTAGATACAAGCTGAAGATTGTAAACCCCTCACACAGTCTATCTACTCTACTCTGTATTGTGAAATATACATTTATTGACCATGTAGTCTGTGACATCCACGGGGTATGTCAGTAAGTAGTACTCGCAAAACGCCCTTGATAAATGGATTTTTATACTTTTTATTCTCAAATTTCCATAAATTTAGCTTAGAATAATTTAATATTTTCATTTAATCTTAAATTGTGCAATTTATTAGAAAACGCCTGTTTGAGAGCCTATCTTTGGCCAGATTTGAAAAAAATCTCACACGCTAATGTACATTAATATACGTGGCACATGCAACAAACAAGGCATTCGGCTTTGCCGGGAGAAAGTAAGGAGCTGCGAACTGCGATTGGGCGGCTTATGAAAAATGCATGTGCTGATGAAAGTTTTAAGGAAAATGCAAACATCATTAACTGCCATGAGAATTTAGTTCAGCCGACAGCAAACATGCAATCGTTTATGGGCCGGGCCGACGTCTTCTACTTCTTCTTTACGAAGTGTTCTAATTTCGAGAAATCTTTTGAAACTTTTCTTTACTTCGTTCCGCTTCGGTCTTCTTTTGCTGCAACATCTTGATGTCACACTTGAGCTACACTCGTATTTGCTTAAAATGTAAACTTCAGGTTTACTTTATATTTCCGGAAAACTGCTGCATGCCACACGGCGCACGGCACATGTCTCGTCCACATGCGGCACATCTTCATCAGCAGCCGCATGACAGAAATATGAAGTGCTAGCGTCCAACAACAAGAAAAAAGAAATGGCGGCAATTACACCTCGTACCCGGGTATCCTTGTTGTTTGTGGTGCCTCGAACGAACGCAAGGAAGGCACGTAAAAATGTTATCTTCTTGATTCCCTTTGTTTTTGGCTGCGAATTCCGCAAGGAAAGGAACAAAATTGTTACCACTTCTTACATTCTTTGGCTGCAATACGACTACGACGACGTGGAGTGGCAGGACCTGGATACAAGCAGCCAGAGTGGCGTCAATTTTTTGACCGCAATCACGTACGGTAAATTCAACACCAAAGTCATTGTTGTTGTTGTAGCTGGCATTTCCTTGTGATTGCTGTCGCCTTCTTCGTGTTCCGTGTTTTTTGTGTTCTGTTCTGCTCTGTTCGAGGTGTTTCCATCATCTTCATCAGTGGCAACATCAGCAGCAGTAGAAGCAGCGGTGGCAACAAAAGACCAGGAAAGAAATGACAAAGTTTTAGTTACAACAACAGTTCCCTTTTGCTCTCTTTTGTTCGTTTCCTTTTATTCACACTGCAGTGGCATGACGAGCACAACATTGGTTGGTTTTGTTTTATGCCAAATTGGACGAAGGTGTTGTGATAATTGGGTTAATGTTGCGCAGAGGAGTACACAGACTCGGACGGGCAGTCACTCTTCATCAGCGACAGGTTAAGAAGTGGCATGATTATCTTTAATGGTCTTATGCTCCGCATTGAAAGGGCGGGAATAAATATGTGATTAACTTGTTCATATGCTATGTCTTATCTCTCACATTAGCATCATTTGTCCCTCCTCCGTAAGTCGCTTGTAAGTATCGAACATTGACGAAAGTATCAAATTTTGCATAGAGCTGTGGGAAAACATTAAATAGTCAAAAACAGTCAAAATTTCAGTTCAAGCTCAAATTTAGATTAAGTCCTTTTGCTTGGCTCAATTGAACGAAAATAAGCAAGAGACGACTACAAGGAATTCCATGAAATTGTTTTATAGTTTGTTGATGGAAATATTCATCATTTCCGCCTACCAGAACCCCCATCATGTCATGCTCGATGGATTGTGAAATGCATTTATTGCCCAAAAATGTTCGTGTTTCGAATATATATCTGCCTGAAAAAAATGAATTGGATGGACATCGCGATGTCACCATCTTCGTCGTTACACTTTACGTGAACGCTTGGTTTAGAACCACCAGAGGAACTAACTAATTACATGCATTTTTTGAGAGCGATTACTGGTTATTCTACAGTTGTAGAATTGCTAAAGAGACGCATACATTATTGAGGAAGAACAAGTAAAAACGGCGTTAAGTTCAGCCGTGCCGAACTTTATATAACCTCCACCATTGATTGCATTCCACAGTGGATGTCGATTTTCGTAGAAGTGCAGTAATATTACAGGAAAATATTATGTGTTGTCATTTATTTTGGTTTAAGACCAAAGGTTGTGCTGAAGTCTTCATCAGAACCCAAAATTAGCAAAAAGGCAAAGTGAGACCTTTATTGTTGCAGCTAAAAGTTGACTGCGCAGTTTCGATGGGCGCTACCCCATCTCGTCAGAACTTTCGCAACGAACGTATGTCTTTGACTTAAATCAGGATTCATATTAGTACCAGCGGTCACATACGACAGATGAGAAGCGCTGATAAACAAAATATTCCAACGAACTAAGTCGACACACTAAAAATCTCACTTTGCCAATTCAATGTTATGCATGTGCTCGCATCGCCCGCAACAATGCAAAGGTTGTTGTTGTACGGCATGTCCCGAATTCACTGTACCTCGTGTGTATTGTTGTTGTTTGTATGTATTGTTGGTCTTTGCTAGTTTTGGGTTCTGCTGAAGACTTCAGCACAACCTTTTGTCTTAAACCAAAATAAATGACAACATAACAGACCAACAATACATACAAACAGCAGGAAAATATAATTTTTTTATATAGCCAAGTCAAAACAAATACAAATATTAAAAAAATAATTTTATAAATAAATATAATATTTTAATTATTCAAACCACGCTTAAGGCAAGGCTACCAAACGTCAATTCAAAAAATAAATATTCTTCTATTTATATTTTCAAAAAGCTTGAATACCATAAAAATTGGCAAATAGTGGGTCTACAGTTGGTAGTATTTCCATTCTGTTTTAATTCCAAAAGTACAAATTTTGAAAATCCATTATCAGACGTAGTCCAAAATAACCTAACTTCATGATTCAACCAATTTTTGCCGTAAAAGAAAAAGTACGAATTTGGAAAAAAAAAACTTTTTGTTTTGCGTGTCTATACAGTCAGAGGAATGTATACACCGATTTCCGTGATTCCAGCTGCGGTCATTTGGTTGGTACCATTTTTACCCCCTTAAGAGTACGACTATCTAAAATCTCTTTATTTGACGTTTTTACCCAATTAGAATTTCATCATTCTAGCTGTAGTCGTTTATTTGGTACTATTTTTATCCCTATGTACCATTGTATCCATTGAAAGTACGAATTTCGAAAAATTCGTCTATTTTCCGTCTCTACGCAGTCAGAGGAATGTATACTCCGAATTTCAAGACTCTAGCTCCGGTCATTTAATTGGTACTAAAGGGTGTTTTTTATTGGGGTATAGAACTTTAAGTTGGCATCACTTTATTAACTGGCGGCCATTTTGTCAGCTGTCAAGTGATATTTAGTTTGGTTTGCCATTTCATCATGAACAGGTTGACAAAAGAACAACGCTTGCAAATCGTGCAAATTTATTTCGAAAGTAATGGTTCAGTTCGCGAAGTTCACCGCAAGCTCCGTCCATTTTATGGTCGACATAATCGTCCAGCAATTAATTCGGTTAACCATGGATCGTTTTCGCACTACGTTTACTCTATGTGATAATACGCATCCGCAGAGACGTCGAACAGTGCGCACCGAAGAAACAATTGCCGCTGTAGATCAAAGTGTTGAAGAGGACCCGAATGAAGCCAACATTCGTGGCGTTATTGCCAACATACGGCCCCATATGCTCGAAAAAGTGGCTGAAAATTGGACCTGTAGAATTGACTATATTCGAGCCAGCCGCGGCGGCCACATGCCCGAAATCATGTATAAACATTAATGGCATAATATTATCCTTCCAATAAAGCAAAATTGATGGACATTAAAACGATTTTCTTGTGTTTTATTTCAATTCGAAGTTCTATACCTCAATAAAAAACACCCTTTATTTGTATCCCCTTTTTTTCATTTTAACCCCAAAAAGTACGAATTTCGAAAAATCTGTTTATTTTAAGTGTCTACGCAATCAGAGGAATGTATACACCGAATTTCATTATTCTAGGTGTAGCCGTTTGGTTGGTACCATTTTTATCCCTCCGTACCCATTATATCCCTTGAAAGTACGAATTTGGAAAAAAAACCTTTTATTTTTCATGTTTACGTAGTCAAAGAAATGTATACTCCGAATTTCATGACACTAGCAGCGGTCATTTGGTTGGCACTATTTTTATCCCCTTTTTCCATTTTGACCCCAAAAAGTACGAATTTTCACAGTCAGAGGAATGTATACTCCGAATTTCATGACTCTAACTGCAATCATTTGATTGGTACTATTTTTATCCTTTTTTTATTTTAACCCCAAAAAGTACGAATTTTGAAAAATCAGTGTATTTTACTTGTCTATGCAATCAGAGGAATGTATACACCGAATTTCATTATTCTAGGTACAGCCGTTAGGTTGGTACCATTTTTATCCCTTTATTCCCATTTTACCCCTTAAAAGTACGAATTTGGAAAACATACTTTTATATTATGTATCTACTCAATTAGTGGAATTTCGTGTTTCTAGCTGTTGTCGTTTAATAAGTACCTTTTCTATATCTCTTTTTTGCCCCATTTCACCCCTACAAATAATAATCACTTTATGGTGCACGTTTTTTCTATAAGGGGAATGCGCAAAAGCATGTTTAAATACGCTAAAATATTAGGGATTATTATGGGTATTTTTAGTCCTTGTGAGGGAAATTTTTTTCCTTTGGGCCCATTTTGCCCCGTTTCAATCCCAACCGATCTACGGCTATAAGACGCATTTGTAGAAAATTTGAACGTTCTAGCTCCTTTCGTTTAGATGCAAGCGTGCTTTCAAAAGACGGACAGACGGACATGGCTAGATCGTCTGAGAATTTTATGACGAAGGTGTTACAAACGGAATGACAAAGTTAGTATACCCTCATCCTGGAGGTGGAGGGTATAAAAATGTCAATTGAAATTACCAATTCGTCATTTGTAATTCAAAGATACCATTTGAAATTCGAAAGGCATTATTTGAATTCAAAAATCGTCAATTGAAATTTAAAAATTATTCCATTTTAAATTCAAAAATGTATTGAGTTTTGAATTTCAAAGTATGTCTTTTGAATTACAATTGAAAATGGTGTAGTACTTTTGGTTGATTTCGAAGGTGTGAAAAGAATTAGATAGACATCAAAACAAGTTAATCATGAACTTATGAAGAAAGAATTGAGTCATTACCCATACCAGAGGTGGGTAAATTTTTCATAGGCTTTGGATAGTCAACGGATTCCATTGTTTTTGATCCAGTTAATGGAAACATTGAAATCAAATTGCTCTCGGTATACTCGATTTAGAGTATGTATGCTCTGAGAAAATGATGGGGTTGAAAATATATTGGGTATCATACATTGGACTCCCCTCCGTGTGATAGTTAGACCGATGGGTAGAAATTTTATAAAAATTTAGTTTTTGTTTGCGAGCCGCCTTAAGGAGTAGTAATAGGGGGTAGGTATGTTCGGGACAACTGTTATGGAGGGGAAATAAATGCGGAACAGTCTTACGTGCTTCCCATCTTTGATCAACTTATGAACAGTTTTGGGTTTTTTTTTACATTTTCCCACTTTTCCCCACCATTGACCTCCGTGAGGAGCTACGTATCGAAATCGAAAAAAATCGTGCACTATCCCACACCCAGTGGCGACTCTAATTCAAGGGAGCGTCAAGTAATGCCTTAAGGCACTACAATTTTGAAGGGGGGACACCACTCGGAAAGGTATGTTATTCCAGCACGAAAGAATAAGATATTTGTATAGATTTCTAATATTTAATATCGGACCAAAGGCCCCTGAGCCGTGGGTTCATTAGAGCTGGGCAATCGTATAAAAAGTGTTCGACTCTCTCTCTCTTCATTCGCCATGCTTTCTAATTGGTCTGCACTTTCACATCGTTCCTTCTATTTGGTTAAGAAGTATTAAAATTGTACCAGAGTTTTTTCTTTTGATATATTGGGAAGAGATTTGTCTGGATAAGACTTTTCACTTGAAGTTAGCACTTTTAACAGATACTAACTGTTTTGCGACCAACACCGTAGGGAGGGTACGTAATGGAGATCCCATTCTCGCTAACTCGTCTGATCTTTGGGTAAATTCCCTTTGTAACCTCAAAGCACCAAAAAGTAAATCAATTTGTAGCGGGCCTAATGGGACGAAAAGGGATAAAAATGGTATCAATAGCTAGAAACATGAAATTTGGAATGTACATCCCTCTAATTGCCTAGAAACGTAAAATAGAGGGATTTTTCAAAATTCGTACTTTTAAGGGATACCATTAGAAAAAATGAATATAAATAGTACCAAGCTAACCGCGGAAGTTAAAATCAAGAAATTCGGTGTATACATTCATCTGACTGTGAAGATGCGGAAAAAGGGTATTTTTCGAAATTTGTACTTTTAGACGGGAAATGAGGCAAAAGGGGGATGAAAATGGTACCAACCAAACGGCTGCAGCTATAATAATGAAATTATGTGTGTAGACGTGTTAATAAATTGATCTAAATAGGACTCAATTTGGCGCCAATCAAGCGGCTAAAGCTAGTATTATGATATTCATTATTTGCACATGTATGACTGCGTAGACGCGGAGATTAAGAGGTATGCAATTTTCTAAATTCGTACTTTTAGGTTCAAAATGGGAAAAGAAGTGGAACTTGTACCAATCAAACGGCTGTAGCTAAAATCATGGATCTTCAATATTAGAACTTTTCCTATCAAAATGGTACAGACGGAAAATCGGGCTTGAGGGAAATTGTTTCTATATAATACAGGGTGGGTCATTTAAAATTTTAAATTTGAACTACCGATTGCTTTGACTTTGAAAGGCACAATAGCATTAATTTTTATTTTTATACAACGAAGTTTTTCTGGACAAGGACAAACGCTATTTAATTTGAGTAAAATCGGTTCAGATTTATATATAGCCCCCATACGAATTTCACTCCCGGTTTGACTCTTTTCTCTCTAGATACCACATACGTTAACAGATTTTCTTCAAAATTGGCAGAACATCTTATATTTCAACTAGAAACACCCATCGTGAAATTGGGGCAGATCGGTTCTGATTTTTATATATTTACTAGCTAAACCACGCCCGCTTCGCCAGGCAAAAAAAAAAATGGTAAAATTAAAATTAAAAAAAGGTTTCATATTCATATTATCGTGGTCAATAATATATACGTTCCAATTTTCAGCCTTCTAGCTAAAAATACACTTTTGCCACTCCCCCACCGCCCACGAAACGAAAATTCAAAATCCGGCATCATATTTATCTTTCTCGTTGCCAGTAATATATATGTACGTTCCAATTTTCAGCCTTCTAGCTTAAAAAAACTCTATTGCCACGCTCAATAAACGAAAATATAAAATTTCGGTATCATATTTATCATTCTCGTGGTCAGTAATATACATGTACCACAAAACGAAAATCCAAATTTCGACATCATATTTATCATTCTCGTGGTCAGTAATATATATGTACCAATTTTCAGCCTTCTAGCTCTCGAAAACACTTTTGCCACGCCCACTCCGCCCTCAAAATGAAAGTCCAAATTTCGGCGTCATATTTATCATTCTCGTGGTCAGTAATATATACGTTCCAATTTTCGGCCTTCTAGCTTAAAAAACACTATTGCCACGCTCAATGAACGAAAATATAAAATTTCGGTATCATATTTATCATTCTCGTGATCAGTAATATATATGTAACAATTTTCAGAATTCTAGCTCTCAAAAACACTATTGCCACGTACCACTGCTCACCAAACGAAAATTCAAAATCCAGCATCATATTTATCTTTCTCGTGGTCAGTAATATATATGTACCAATTTTCAGCCTTCTAGCTCAAAAAAACACTATTACCACGCCCATTCCGTCAACAAAACGAAAATCCAAATTTCGGCATCATAGTTATCATTCTCGTAGTCAGTAATATATATGTACCAATTTTCAGCTTTCTAGCTCACGAAAACACTTTTGCTACGCCCACTCCGCCCACAAAATGAAACTCCAAATTTCGGCATCATATTTGTCTTTCTCTTGGTCAGTAATATATACGTTCCAATTTTCAGCCTTTTAGCTCTAGAAAACACTTTTGCCACGCCCACTCCGCCCACAAAATGAAAGTCCAAATTTCGGCATCATATTTATCATTGTCGTGGTCAGTAATATATACGTTCCAATTTTCAGCCTTCTAGCTCAAAAACACACTATTGCCACGCCCACTCCGCCCACAAAATGAAAATTCAAATTTCGGCGTCATATTTTTCATTCTCGTGGTCAGTAAAATATATGTACCAATTTTCAGCCTTCTATCTCTCAAAAACACTTTTGCCACGCCCCCTCCGCCCACAGAGCAAATTTTTAAAAATTATATAACATATAGTTCCTTCCAGACCTGCATCTATCTGTACTGAAAATTTCAACAACTTCGGTTCAACCGTCTACTCGTGATTGCGGAACAAACAAACAGACAGACAGACTTACACTAAGGTTTTATAATATTAATGGGGAAGGGATAGGGATATATTGACTTTTTTCACTCTCTAAGCCAAATATTTTAACAGATCTTCTTCAAATCTTGCAAAATATCTTATATTTCATCTAGAAACACCCATAGTGAAAATGAGTCAGATCGGTTCAGATTTATATATAGCTCCCATACTTGACTTTTCCGCCATAGAAACCAAGTATTTTCACAGAATTTCTTTAAATTGAGCATAACACGTTATACTTGAACTGGAATCACCTATTGTGGAAGTGGTTCACTTCATTGCATGTTTGGATATAGCCCCGATACAAGTATTCTTCTCGATTTATCGATCGATCTTATCAGCTTAGGACACATACGCAAATATTTTCCGTTTTTAATTTTTTACCGAATTGAATTGTATTTAGAGAGAAAGTGGAGAGATTAATCATTGTTTGTGGGGAGCCATTAAGGATAAATGTTACGCAAAGCATCCAAAGACAATTGAAGCGTTGAAACATGAAGTCGAAGTTGCCATTGAAGAGATTCGAGCCGGAACAATCGAAAATGTACTGAAAAATTGGGTTGATCGGATGAGTTGCTACCGACCCAGTTGTGGTAGGTAATGAATGATGCCATTATACAATGACAAAGTTTAACATTTCCAATAAAACCAGAAAAAATAATCAGTACCTTTTTATAGCCGATTCTAATTTAAAAATTTAAATGGTAGGCTCTTATGAATTTGTGGGCTATAAATATGTAGGTAAAACTGGTCGAGAGCGACTTTATACCCAGTTTATGTTTTATTTGATATATATGATATGTTATGAGTCATTGTTGGTAAATATTGTTGTCTTCTACAGGTCCGCTGTGGTGGGACGTGTGGAAAATGGAGAGGTTGGAAATTGCTGACAACCCACTGTCCACTAATAAAATACAGATTAATTACACTAGTCAACAGTCAAAATGTACTCGGGATGCGATAATTTTTTCTGTGTAGATAACCTTGACATGAGCTCGAAAAACGCAATAAAATTTTTTTTTCGTTTGGTTTTTTTTTATTATTATTTTTTTTAATTTTAAAAATTTTTTTTTGGTTAATTTGTTTCGTCCGGCATAACTCGGGAACCACTAGCCCGATTTAATTGAATTAAATTTTAAAAAATTTAAAATTACAATTCCCTTAATCTGTTCATATATTGTTTTCCTATACAAGCAACAGTTTCCAAGTTAAAAATGAATATATAAAGGAAAAAACTTATTTTTTGCCTAAAGATTTAATTTTTTTTTAAAAAATCCATAAAAAATCCAAAATGAAAAAAAAAAAGTCAAATCTTATTACTTTTACGTAAAGTCACATAACCTATGAGCAAAATGAGACAAAGATCATGAAAATCGATGCACGCGTTTCGCTTTTATTCGCAATTGAGTAAAGGTATGAATTTCAAAAATTTAAAAAAATTTTTTTTGGTTAATTTGTTTCGTCCGGCATAACTCGGGAACCACTAGCCCGATTTAATTGAATTAAATTTTAAATTACAATTCCCTTAATCTGTTCATATATTGTTTTCCTATACAAGCAACAGTTTCCAAGTTAAAAATGAATATATAAAGGAAAAAACTTATTTTTTGCCTAAAGATTTAAATTTTTTTTTTTTTAAAAATCCATAAAAAATCCAAAATGAAAAAAAATGTCAAATCTTATTACTTTTACGTAAAGTCACATAACCTATGAGCAAAATGAGACAAAGATCATGAAAATCGATGCACGCGTTTCGCTTTTATTCGCAATTGAGTAAAGGTATGAATTTCAAAAATTTGCTCGACATATGCACAACTTTGTCTATGGTAAGGTTTTTTCTTTTTTATTACAAAAAAAAATTAAAATTTGTTGGGTGACAAAAATATATGACTTTAAATTAAAAAACAATTCGATATATGTAAAGAAATTATCCTAAGGATATCAACATTAATTAATTATAAAAAAGTTTAAAAAAAAATATCTAAACACAAAAATAAAAACCTTCAAATTAAAAATAATTATGTGCTTTTGACTTTCTTTTATATTGTTGTGGGTCTGTTTCTCTTATCAGGAACCAGATATAGTCCCCCATCATAGCTTCGTTCCAAAATCCTTGGTATCGGTGCTCAATTTCTTTCATTTGCTGATGAAAACGCTCACCATGCTCGTCACTCACATAGCCCAGGTTGTCCGGAAAGAAGTGCGAGTGTAGAAAATGTATCTTAAGCGACATATTTGCTCTAATTTTTTTATAATTTTGGAGTAGTTGTTCGACGATCTCTCTGTAATTTGAGCTTTTGTTGTTTCCAAGAAATCCGGAAACAATTTGCCGAAATGAGTTCCAAGCTGCAGCTTCATTTGGTGATAAAATGTGCTCAAACTGTTGGTCTTGCAACAACTTTTTAATTTGCGGACCGTCGAAAACGCCTTCCTTAATCTTTGCCGATGAAAGGTGAGGAAAAATGGTTTTTAAATAGGCGAACGCTTCGCCATCTTTGTTGATAGCTTTCACGAAGTTTTTTATGAGTCCGAGCTTTATGTGAAGAGGTGGGAGAAAAACATTTTCCTTTTTTATGAGTGGTGTATATTTCACGTTGTCGCTGCCGGGGATGAAGTTAACTCTTTCTGTCCAACTCCTCCTGGTGTAATGATGTTGACGATCGCGGCTGTCCCAAAGGCAGAGAAAACAACAGTACTTTGTGAATCCACCTTGTAATCCACAAAGGATACCGATAACCTTAAGGTCGGCACAAACTTTCCAATCGTGCCTCTCATAGTTAAGGCACTTTAGTAGATTGTCCATGACTTCGTATGTTTCCTTGGTGTCAACGGCATGAGCAATTGGAATCGAAGGTTTCTCGTTGCCATTGTGCAGTAAAATTGCTTTAAGGCTCTGCTTGTTGCTGTCGATGAAAAGACGCCACTCTCCTGGATCGTAAGAGTACCCGAGTTCACCAAATAATCCGGGAATGTCCTTACAAAAACAGATGTTGTCTTTTTTTGTGTAGTACCTTGCGTATGGTTCATGACGCTTCCTGTAGATTGTAGTCACCACACCAGGAGCCAAGAAACCGAACTGTTGCATGCGCGATGCATGCAACTCTGCATCTTCCTTGGAGAGTTTCAATTCTCTAACCCAATCGTTCAGTTCTGCTTGGGAACATAAGCGTTGACCTCCATGCAATGTATATGTTGACTCGCATTCTGATGTGGTTTCTACTGTCTCCGGATCTGATGTTGGATGTATCGCCTCATTATTAGATGCCCATCTTGAAACGGACGGTTGCGGGTCCACTGGTTCTTCGCAAAATGGCACTGGAAAATTCACTGTTGAAACAGCAGCGTAAGTCCATCGTATATTTTTTCCCACGCCTGTTTTTTTGCTAAGACAGAAGTAGCAATCTGTTACATGGCAAAGCGGAGCTCTCCAAAGCATTGGCATGATGATTCTCGGCTGTCGTCTGAAAGAATTTCAATAATAAGTTATATATGTTCTTGAATTTCGTAATCTACACTTACCTTGAGTCAGCTAGCTGTACGTAGCACCTTGGACATAGAGCACTTGGTGTCCACCGCTCATCTATGTTTGAGACCTTTAAATTGAAGCTCTCTTAAAAATGAATCTCTCAATTTAGGTGAAAAACAACGCTTGTTTTTTTCAGAAACGTATTCTCCGCACATGTAACAAAAATTACTTGGATTGGTATTGCATTCAAATCCTCGCGAACGTTTGCTCATTTTAACTATCGCGTTCGTCGACACTTGTTGAATGAGTAAAATCGATCAATGAAGACCTATTTATACTGTGTATTGTTTAGTATTTTACTGACAGGTACTTATAAATGGGTGTATATTTTTTTACGGTGGCTACATACCTGTTTCACCATGTGTGAGTCTTAAATTTTCCGAATAATGACCACCCTTAAATGTGGGTTGCATTTCTGTAAAAAAATCATACAGGTAGCCAACGGAAAACCCAAATAATTAAAAAAGTCCCCTTTCCTTTTTTCCTTTTAATTGTTCACGCACATTTATTAGCGTTTATTACTTTGCTTACGCAATCATAAAAATTAAATAACCCTTTGTTTATTCCGTTTTGTTAATTCTGAGAATCAAAAAAAAGAAAAAACCTTACCATAGACAAAGTTGTGCATATGTCGAGCAAATTTTTGAAATTCATACCTTTACTCAATTGCGAATAAAAGCGAAACGCGTGCATCGATTTTCATGATCTTTGTCTCATTTTGCTCATAGGTTATGTGACTTTACGTAAAAGTAATAAGATTTGACATTTTTTTTCATTTTGGATTTTTTATGGATTTAAAAAAAAAAAAATTAAATCTTTAGGCAAAAAATAAGTTTTTTCCTTTATATATTCATTTTTAACTTGGAAACTGTTGCTTGTATAGGAAAACAATATATGAACAGATTAAGGGAATTGTAATTTAAAATTTTTTAAAATTTAATTCAATTAAATCGGGCTAGTGGTTCCCGAGTTATGCCGGACGAAACAAATTAACCAAAAAAAAAAATTTAAAATTTAAAAAAAAAATATTAATTATTATTATTGCGTTTTTCGAGCTCATGTCAAGGTTATCTACACAGAAAAAATTATCGCATCCGGAGTACATGAAATTTTTTTCAATTTGTTGAGTAGTGTTACCATTCCGTTGCCTGTTTTGCGATGTAATCTGAAATAATTTGGTCCAACGCTATACATTGGCATGGTACAACAGAATACAAGAATATTTTCTGCAAAAATAATATTTATTTGTAATCTGAGAAGGCAGTATTTGTTTGCTTTGTATCCAGAATAGCTTTAATTTGGATTCTTGCTAACGAGCATGAGTAAAAGCAGCGACAATCGTACTGGTTTTGCCCCCCAAAAAAGTCCCACTTCTTTTCTAAGCCCACCTCGTATAGTCGACTGTCTGGATATCAGTCAGTTGAGTGACTGCAGGCATCAGGACGAGTACGCGCGAGTGTGTGACTCTGTCTGTCCCGGTGACTCCGTGTGATGTACTCACTCGTGCAACGGATGTGTAAGTATGGCATTGTGTCCTTGTTGTCATGTGTTACATTAACGTGTAAGATGGCAGCTTTGTCTGTGCAGCTTTATCTCACTGTGTGTGTATGTGTGTGTGTGTATTGTTGTTGTTCGTGTTACTGCTGTCATTGTTACTGTTGTCATTGATGTTGCTGCTCTTCTCCGTGTTCTTGTTGATACACTCACACTATGTCTCATTTGATGTGCAGCCCAGCCCCTCTTTCTCTCTCCGCAAATACTGTCTTCTTAAAACATTGCCTGTGTGAGAGGTTCTGGTGTCCTTTTTTCGTTGATTATGTCCGGACTTTTTAATGTGTGTGTGTGTGACTGTCTGTCTCATATTTCGTTCCAATGTAAATAAGAACGGTGTGTGAGTGTGCACGTGAGTGAGGTGGTATGTAAGTGAGTGTTGAATTGGTTGTTGGGCCAATCCCAGTGTTTGTTGATTTGTTCGCCTGATTTTGCTGCAGTCACCCAGCCACTAGACCAAATAAATTTAAGTGGGTCAGTATTTTTGTGAAAAACAAAATAAAAAAATTGTTTTAAATACATGTAATCCAATCAATGCTGCAGACAACTTAACTTGCAGAGCCTGCAACTTTAAACAGATGCAATAAATTAAATAATATTCAGAGCTGGAACTTTCTTGATCGGAAATGACACATTTAGTTGAACTGAAATCGAATTGTCAATGGAATAACCTCAATTAATTAATTACTTGAGTTTATGAGTCTATGATACTAAAACTGAATGAACTTTTTAAATGATTTTGACAAAAATGTTGTTCAACTTTTTACATCAAATGAAAACATATTTAAGGTCAACTATGACGAATTATAAAAAATTAAAAAAAAAAAATGAATTAAAATTTAATTTTTTAATATTTATTTCGAGAAATTACCGAATGAGAATTACAGCATACATTTCGTATATAAATCGAAAACACACACAACAAAAATAAAAGATAATGTCTTAGTTTCTTTGTGTTGGTTGATTAGTGATCTATTTGTTTGATTTTGAAGTCTTGAATGTTATACATTCGATTTCCTGCTATTTCGATCAAGTTTTTCTAACGAAGAAAATTTGGTAATAATATAACTTTGGTCATATACGCATTTCATATCATGTGTCTGGATTAATCATCAGTGGCGCCTCTGTATAGGATACTTGGTTTTGCAATAATGTTATCAGACGTATATATATTTGCTTTTTTGCAAATTTACTTATGCGTATTATATACACCCGACAACTTCACCACTAAGCGTTTTGAGGAGAGTTATAATCTACCTAAAATATTTCACATTACCACTGCCTGTCGGGTGATGGGGTTTCAACACGATACAGCTTTCTCTCCACGAAAATATTAGACGATGAAAGCAATGTTTGCGATAAGCTTTAAATTTGTCAAATTAAAATGCTGGATAAAACCTTTTATTTTCTTTTTAAATAACAATAACGAAACGGATTCGTTGCTGCAACGACGGGGCATGCATGTCTAAATGTCCCGGAATGCGAGTTATTTCTTTGCACAATCATAAAGTTATTGGAATTTAAAAATAAATGTTTTATTTTATTGCTAAAATACAGCCAAACAATAAATATAAAAAGAATGGAAATGCATTTCACATTCTTCTTATTGTTCCGTACCTTTTGTTACGACAACAAAACTGTATTTTTTGTGTATACGTTCGCTTGCTGAGATGTGGTTGTTCATCATACAAATTTTGAAATATAATGAAGATGCAATAACTTGAAGTTGTGAGAAATGTTTTCCTGTGTTCGTTCAAACCACCAACCACACCAACATTTTTGTAAGCGTGTGGAAGTACTTATTTCTCAAATTTTTGTAAGCGTGCGTGAAAGTACCTATTTTTTTATAATCCCTTTATAAAACTAATTAGAAACGGATCAGAAAAATAAGTAGTGAAGGTTTTTGATTTTGCCTTATTCCCCACATTACTCGGTAATGCGAGTTTTTGCTGGGATGTTTGACCATGTCTAGGTAGACTCATTACAAAAACAAATTTGTTCCAGTTAACGAGTCTAAATGAAATCAGGCAAGTTTTCAAATAATTTCACTAACGTTAAAACTCATAAAATTTATTATAATTGCTAAGCAACATATTTGGTTGAATATTTTTTAATTGGTAAAAACACAAAGCAATATTTATAAGAAATAATATTTTTCAAATATGCCACAAAAAAATTGCGAAAGGCAATTTAAAATAGTTTCTGAAGTATTCAGGCTTCTTTAATTAGAAAACGATATTAAAATCTTTTTTATAGATCCATTTTTTCTGATATTCTAATTTGTTGGAAATAAAAATAGAAACGTATTTGTAAAAAATATTATTTATTTATAACAAAGATAACAGTGTATTTGTATATGTAAAATATCTATGGATAAAGATCGTATTCCCACATCGATAGTAAGCAAATCCTGAAAATGAACGGCATGAATGGAGAAATATCGGGTTATATTTAAAAAATATTTTTTGAATGTAGAAAACCCTGTTATTTTTAACGAATATATAAAAGGTGTTGCTTTCAGGGAAATATTGTAGGAATGACATTTTTTATTACATCCGTTAGATAATTTCTTGGCATTCATTTTTTAAAATTTGATTTCCGGTATATGCCCGTCGCGGCTACGAGTTATTCGACTCAAATTCGATTCGAACAGTGGCTTGCACGTTTTGTCGTCATAAAGCAATGCCTTAACATAGCCGCATAAAAAGCAATCCATACGCTTTAAATCGCACGAACGAGGCGTGAAATGAACACGATCATTTCTGGAAATAAAGTTGTTACCAAATTGATTTTGATATGTAAACAAAAATTCAGTCAACATGGCACGATAGTTCACACCTAATTTCATGATTACAGCTACAGGCGTTTGCTCGGTACCAGTTTTATTCCTTTTTATACACTCCACGAGAGTATTATGGCTTTGTGCATTTGTTTGTAACACCCAAAAGGAAGCGAGATAGACCCATTGTTAATTATACTTTGAATAAATTAAACTTAGCACAACAAAGTTTTTCGGGATAAGGACGAACGTTATTTAATTTGAAGAAAATCGTTTCAGATTTAGATATAGGCCCCATACGAATTTCACTCCCGATTTGACTTTTTCTGCTGGTAAAACCACATATTTTAACAGATGTTCTTCAAAATTGGCAAAACATCCGTATTGACTTTTTCCGCCCCAGAAAACACGTATTTTCACCGAATTTCTTCAAATTGATTGTGAAAGTAAGTCACTTCATTCCATGTTTGGATATAGCCCCGATCCAAGTATTCTTCTCGATTTGACAAATTGTGTCAGGTCATATTAGCCTATGATTAGGAAACATACACAACTACTTCCCGTCTTCACTTTTTTACCGAATTGAATTGTATTCGGATAGAAAGTGGAGTGTATCATATAGTCGACCCCGCCCGACTTTAGCCTTTCCTTATTTGTGTTTTTTTTTTTCTAAATACAGTATATTATTGGGGAATTTTTTGCAATTAGCTTTGAAAAGAGGATACACCGCACCAAATAGTACACTTAAGTGGGTGTGATTGTCTCTGATGAACTGCTCTTGGATTTTCCGTAGTCCAAATCCTGCAGTTTTGCTTGTTGACATACCCATTTAATAGGAAATGGGCTTCATCGCTCATTTGTGAATGTTGTGAATTGTGACTGTTGGTTTGAAAAATAAAATTCAATTATTTTTGTACGTTGTTCGGTCGTGTAATGATTCATAATTAATTCCCCAAGTCTCCTTCACAAAATGCCGAAGAAAAAATAAAGAAAGAATAATAATTAAAAAAGTTATAAAGAATTCAAACTATATACCCTGTATATACCATGATGAGATACAGAGATGTATCTACACCATTTCCAAGTGTAATTCAGAAAAGATCAATTGTAATTCAAAACATATTAAAATAATTAATTGTGTTCTTTAATGAATTTTATCAATTAAAACATATTTATGTTTGACTGACTTTGGAGTATATCGAGTTATTTCTCTATAAATGTTTTCCGAATTTTGTTTGATAATTCGTGAATTTTATATGAAATGTTCTGAAATTCATTTTATGAGTTCTGAATTTCAAATAACAAGTTCTGATTTTCAATTGATGTGTTCTGAATTTCAAATGGAATTTCTGAATTTCAATTGACTAGTTCTGAATTTCAAATGGAATTTCTGAATATCAAGTGACGAGTTCTAAATTTGAAATGGAATTTCTGAATATCAAGTGATGAGTTCTGAATTTCAAATGGAATTTCTGAATATCAAGTGATGAGTTCTGAATTTCAAATGGAATATCTGAATATCAATTGATGAGTTCTAAATTTCAAATGGAAATTCTGAATTATAATTGATCTTTTCTGAATTACTCTTGGAAATGGTGTAGTTCGATCAAGATTCTTACATAAACTTGACTTGAAACTAACTTATATAGTTTGATATTAATTTGTTCGTCAGAATCAAGACCCACATTACTGTCCGTAAGATATAATTTCCATGGTGTTGCTGGAGCTTTTGCTGCTTGTTGTTGACTTTTAGTTTCGTGCGGACCAAGAATCTTGTGTAACTAATTTTCAGTTGAGTATCGCATTGTCCTCTGCATTCTGTCTGACCGTCCGTCCCTCTTATTGTACGCCTGCATGCCTGCTGCCTGCCTGTCGACCTGTCCTGTTGGCTTGACATTTTAGTTGACACATTGTTCCCTTTAATTCTTTGTGTTCATCTCGGCTGCTCTGCCAGTTGCTTGTGTTTTGTCTTTTTTTTAGAAATTTTTTCTCCGTTTGAATTCTTTTTTCTCCAACTATCTACACTAAATTGTATATTTTGTGTTTTTTGTATTTTGGCTAGAATGTCAGCTTTGCTAATGTGTTCACTGAACATTTTTCGTTTTAGTTCATTTTGTACATAATAAGGGGCCATGTTGTGCATATTTAAAAACATGGAGGGCTGAATCTCATTCATTCCCAGCTAGAGGAGAAAATTGAGTTGACATGGTAACCAGACTAATTATTTTTGTCGTTGTTCCTTTTCGGTGTTGGTTGGTTGGTTGGTATGTGTTTAACTTTGTAGTTCCCCTTCTCGCACCAAAAAAAATACAAATATTTTAGAGCATATGTTGGTGTAGGTGTTGTTGCTACAGACGATGTATTATAAAAATATCTAATTTGTCATTTTTATTGCACACTGTTTGGAGATCAAACGCTGGCAAGAAAATCTCTAAAATGTGTAACATAGTTTAATTCTGAAAATAAATGGTTCAACATCGAGGAGCTCCATTCCGTTCATCCTATACTGCCCTTCCTGAATAATGGCCTCTCCTCAATAAGAACGAGTCTCTGTAGACCCATCACACTTGGGATATAATAATTGAAGAGTCATGGTAATCGCAGTGCCTGTGATCCGTTGCTGTGGTCTGCTGCAGAACTCGCCAATAAGAAACTTGGGATATAATCATTGAATCACCATATTATCTATATCAGTGTCTGTTTCAGAAATTTATCAATTTGTGACTTTCCTTGTCCGCATACATGTTTCCGAGCACTGTTCATTTAGCTTCAAATAATAATCGTCCTCATAAAGTTTAAGCATTAAAATTTTATGAATATGTTTCTCTTTCATTCCAACCCCAGAACATGTTCTGCAACAATTTTGTGGCAGAGCCATTATAGAGGTGAACTGCACTAAGTCGTACCACAGAAAACAATTATAGTTGTTGAAGGGTTTACAGTGAAAAAATCTTTTTGTAGAAAAATTATCAGGCATCAGAAGAAAAAATTGGATTATTAGCAGTTATCTATGTGGCAGTTATCATTTTTTATACCCTCCGTAATAGGATAGAGATTCGTTATAAAATTCTAATACGGTCCAGGCATATCTGTCGATCGTCTGTTGAAAACACTTTAGCTTCCGAACGAAATGAGTTAAGGGGCTCAAATTGGCGGAGATGGTCCAGAGGGAAACATTTTTATCTAAGATTAATTCCATGTGAAACGGAACAGACATTATCCATAAGTTCTTCGATTTTAATAAAAATTCGGAAATTTGTACATCTGAATAAGGGAAATAGAACTGTATTTTCCATTTTTCTAAAATATAAAATTGCAAACTATAGGGTTGATCGAAAATCAGGAATTTTGTCATATGGTAATTTAAACAAGTAAAAAGCCGTTAAGTTCGGCCGGGCCGAATCTTATATACCACCATGGATTGCACTCCACTGTATTACCGCAGAGGCTGTTGACTTCACGTATAATCACAGTAAAATATTAGGAAAGTTTTGATATTTTTATACACTCCACGAGAGTATTATGTCTTTGGGCATTTGTTTGTAACACCCAAAAGGAAGGGGATTGTTAATTATACCGATCGGCTTAGAATCACTTTCTGAGTCGATTTAGCCGTCTGTCTGCCCGTCTGTCCATCTATTGTTGTAATCACGATTGCAATTGTAGCCAGAACCATACGAAACTTTGCACAACGAAGTTTTTCGCGACAAGGACGAACGCTATTTAATTTGAAGAAAATCGCTTCAGATTTAGATATAGCCCCCATACGAATTTCACTCCCGATTTGACCCTTTTCACTCTAGATACCACATATTTCAACAGATTTTCTTCAAAATTGGCAAAACACCTTATATTTCAACTGGAAACACCTGCTATAAAAATGTGTTAGATCGGTTCAGATTTATATATAGCTCCCATGCAAATTTCGCTCCCAATTTGAATTTTTCCGCTCCAGAATCCACATATTTTAACAAATTTTCTTCAAAATTGGCGAAACATCTTATATTTAAACTAAGAACACCTATTGTGAAAAAGGGTCACATCGATTCAGATTTAGATGTATGTAGCTCTCATACAAATTTCGTTCCCCCAGAAACCGCGTATTTTTTTAAATAATTTCTTAAAATTGAGCACACTTCAACTGGAAGAACTTATTATGAAAGTTAGTCACTTCATTCCATGTTTGGATATAGCCCCGATACAAATATTATTCTCGATTTGACAAGTTGGACCAGGTCATATTAGCCTGTGATTAGGAAACATACAAATTTTTTCCCGTTTTCACTTTGTTGCTGAATTGCATTCGATAGAATGTGGAGTGTATCATATAGTCGGCACCGCCCGACTTTAGTCTTTCCTTACTTGTTGCTAATAGCGATATTTGTTAAATAAATTATTATGTTTCATTATAACAATTTTGATTAATTAAACACCGTCCAAGCACCATTTTTATCCCCTTTCACAACGTTTTCCCTTAAATTATAACTTTCCAAAAAAAAACGTTAATATGGCGCGTCTACAGAATTAGATGAAACTACTTGCGGAATTTTATGATTTTAGACGCATCCATTTGGTCGTCAGCAATTTTATCGCATTGTATTTCGAGTCTACAAAACCAGATCGAAGTTATTGATTGGTACCGATTTTATCCCCTTTTCCACATTTCTCCATAAAAGTACAAATTTCGAAAATTTCCTTGATTTTGCACGACTAGGAATGGACATACGGAATTTCGTAATGCTAGCTGCAGCAATTTCGTCGGTACCAATTTAGCCCCTTTTCACATTAAACATGACCCCCCTCCCCCTAAAAATTATGAATTTTGAAAATGGACTTACGCACCGAATTACAGGATATTACCTATTATCATTTCACTGGCACCATTTTCATACCTTTTTGACCCTTTTAATCCCTCTGTTCCTATTTACGCCTTAAATGTACGAATTTGGAAGAAACTTTGTATTGTGCATGCCTACGCAGTCAGAGGAATGTACACACCAAATTTTAATATTATAGCTGCATCAATTTTGGTTGGTACCAACGTTAAGCATATTCCCCCCATTTTCTGCCTAAAAGTACAAATTTCGAAAAGTTCATTTTTGCTTCGCGTCTACAGATGAATGAATACAACGAATTTCATAATTATGGCTGCTGCCATTTGGGTGCAACAATTTTTATCCTCTTTTCCCATTTTACCCCCTATAAGTTCGAATTTCGAAAAATCTTTTTCCATGCTTTATAAATATAAGGTTACTTTCTATATATGTTTGTGTGCCACAAAATTTGAAATCAATTTTTGAAAGCTTTTTTCTCAACCAATTTTGCTCAAATTTTGCACACTTAATCATTTTCGATGACAATACAAGGAAATGGAAAAATTTGACCAATTGGGCAAAGGGGCGTGGTACCTCCCATACAAACCACAAATTAAAAATCTATTATTTCTGCTCCTGATAACGGTATTTAAACAAAATTTGGTACGTCGGTTTGGTGTGCATGTTGTAAGTGCTGCTGCAAATATGGGCGGAATTGTACAAAGGGGCGTGGTACCTCCCATACAAACCACAAATTAAAATTCTATTATTTCTGCTCCTGATAACGGTATTTGAACAAAATTTGGTACGTCGGTTTGGTGTGGATTTTTTAAGTGCTGCTGCAAATATGGGCGGGATTGTACAAAGGGGCGTGGTACCCCCCATACAAACCACAAATTAAAAATCTATTATTTCTGCTCCTGATAACGGTATTTAAACAAAATTTGGTACGTCGGTTTGGTGTGCATGTTGTAAGTGCTGCTGCAAATATGGGCGGGATTGTACAAAGGGGCGTGGTACCTCCCATACAAACCACAAATTAAAAATCTATTATTTCTGCTCCTGATAACGTGGTAATTTTTCCTTCTACAAAAGATAACTAAAAAAGAATTTCTAGGCCCAATAGAATTCTGCTTGCATAAAGCATGGATTTGAAAAAAAAAATTTTTTTGATTTACTAGTTATCTTTATTTTATGTGTCCACGCAATCAGATGAATGTACTCACTTGTTATTGCTTGGTACCATTTTAATACACTCAACTATGGTCCCAAATCCATATTTTTGGCAGAAATTCAAAAAAAATTTAATTGGAAATTGTTAAATGTGTTAAATGTTATCTTAATGGAAACACTCCAAGCTATCAAGAAAATCTATTGGAGAAAACTAGGTGGCAACACCGCAAGCCTGAGAGGCATTTAAAGATTGCCGTTGAAACGAGTGGTATTAATTCGGGTCTAAAGCAGTTATGCAAAATACTTAAAATTAAGGCGCAAATTATTGAAATTGAAGGACGGCGTAAGTAGTTGAAAAATTATATTTAACATTTTGTGATTACTGTAGTCTTGTCAGTTTACTTAAGTGTTGTAGTTTAGTGGTTCGTAGTGAGCATAACCTATAAATGTCGTGGGTCAAAAGTTATATGTCGGACTCAACTTGACTCAAAGTGTAAATGCGAAAGTGTTCGTCTGAGTGTGTAGTTTATGGTAGAATTAATATCTCGTCGCGACGGCATTTTTCGGCAAACTCCTACAATTGCCACTTTATTTCAGCACAATTTCGATTCGCCATAGTACATATATTTGATCATATCTCTGAATCAGATTTGTGTATGAGACACATCAACATCTCATTTTAAAGGTATTGTATGTACCTTCAAAATGGTATATAAAGTCATTAACTTTTCTGTACATATGTAGACATTTTATATTATTTCCTGAAATAATTATTTAAATTGCAGTGTCAAGTAGAATATTTGTATGCTATATTTGGTATTTGTAATAAAGTTCAGAAAAACATTGTTCGTCAAAGCGAAATAAGTTTCATTATTTTAAACATTCATAAAATTTAGCTTTTGGTCACCTAGTACTAATACAGGGTGATAATTATGTTGGTTATATATTGAGTTTATATGGGAGGTGGTAGTGGGCGTGGTCCGATCGGCCCAATTTTATTTTTTGTTTTTTAAGTATGTTATGTCTAGCAAATGTGCCACATTACAAGATTGTATCTTAATTTTTCGACTTTATGCCATAAAAAATGGATTTGGGACCAGTGTGCACTCCACGAAAGTATTATGTCTTTGTGCATTTGTTTGTAACACCCAAAAGGAAACGAGTTAGACCCACCGTTTATTATACAGATCGGCTTAGAATCGCTTTCTGAGTCGATTTAGCAATGTCTGTCTGTCCATCTATTGTTGTAATCAAATTACAGGTCGCAATTATAGTCCGACCTTAACAAAAATTGGCACAAGTAAGTTTTGTGGATCAAGGACGAACGCTATTTAATTTGAAGCAAATAGGTTCAGATTTAGATATAGCACCCATACAAATGTCGATCCCAATTTGACTTTTTCCGCTCTCGAAACCACATATTAAACTCGATTTGCTTCAAATTTGGCACAGTAACCTATAATTGAAGTGAAAACAGCGACGATGAAAATCGGTCAGATCGGTTCAGATTTAGATATAGCCCCCATACAAATGTCGCTACCGATTTGACTTTTTCAGCTCTAGAAACCACATATTGCACACGATTTGCTTCAAATTTGGCACAGTACCCTATAATTGAACTGCAAACAGCTATGGTGAAAATCGGTCAGATCGGTTCAGATTTAGATATAGCTCCCATACAAATGTCGCTCCCGAGTTGACTTTTTTCGCTCCCGAAACCACATATTTCACTCGATTTGCTCCAGATTTGGCACAGTACCCTATAATTGAAGTGAAAATAGCGACGGTGAACTTTCTTAACAGAGCACGCATTTTGATAATAAAATTCAATAATTTGCAAGCGTTGTTCGTTTGTAAGACGATTCATGGTTAAATTATAGATCAAACTGAAGATGTTTGACAGTAAAACAAAACACGAAACGTGCGTCAGCTGTTTAAACCAGTGTTTCCAAAAAGATAATAGCTAAAAAATCACCCTTTATATACTTTTTGAACTGACTTGAAACATTATGTCGAAAATATTGACAGCCTTATCTATAGCGTGGTTTCAAATAATTAATTTTTTTATTTACTTAAAAGTTATTTATAAAATTATTTTTTTCAATATTTTTTGTCTTGATTTGGCTATATTAAAAAAGTTAACATTCTCCTGTTCGGAAAAGTTCCTCGTTTTTTTCTTGTTAAAAAATATTAAGGTTTTTGAATTTTGTATAAATATCATCATCATTTACAAAATCTTGTGCGTCTACAATGAGTGTCATAATTTGTACATTTATCCATAGATCTTGTACATGTAGACATTGTTTTCAGCGTTGGAATGTTAAGTATTAAAAAGTAGAACAAAATATGTTTTCCCAATTTTTTTCTTTTTTAATGATTTTTTTCGCTTATACGAAAAAAAACTATTTTTTCCAAAAAAAAATATTCTTTAATTTTGGCACAGGTATCAATCACAAAATTGTTAATTATTGTTGCTTAATGGTTATGAAGGACGTGAAATTCTGCTCTGATGCGTGCAAATGTTCCAATCGATTTGACATCCTCTCATTATATCTGGGGACAGATAACAACTTAATATCACTCTACAGGTGATGCCCACCAGTGCATAAACTGAGGAAACTAAGTTCCCCAACGAATGTATTATTTTGAATTTATAATAGAAGAAGACCCTAAGCAGTTTTAAGCACATCAAATGTCTCATCACACAAATCCTTAGTATGTATATATTCACGCCGTCATAAACTTTAAGTAACAGCGTTGAAATGTTTTCCTTCCTATGCAAACAACTAAATCATTGTCCAACCAAAAAAATTCACTTTATTGACAACCGAATTAATTACTTTCAGCTTGACAACCGTGTCCTTGCATAAACACCACCATCACCCATGCACAGACACTTTATGGTTAACCATTAAAAATTACCAACATTTGTTAGTTAGTTTCATTACTCGGTCTTTACAGCAATGTCCTTTCCCTGTCCCCCTCCCACCCACTGTCTGTGCCTGGCTGGATGTCCTGACTTCTGTGTGGCGTTGTTGAAGGTGTTCTTCTTGTCTTGCCGCTCAGCCACAAAATTCGAGTACACCAACAAAAACGTGAAAAAATACGTGTCATAACATTATGTCATGTTAGGAAATTTTTGTGAAAAATTAAAGGACTTAACATAAATTAAAATGACAATGAAAAGGATTTCACTGGTTGTCGTTCGGTCGGTCGTTCGTTCGTTTGCTAGCTCGCCCATTCTCGCTCTCTCGCAGACACAATATTTTTGTGAATATATGAAGTGACAATGTTATAAAGAATTACAAAGATATTTTCTTTACAAAACGATAAATTGCCGAAGGAGTCATAATTTAAGTGTTGAATATGTCGGAGTTTGCAGACAGACATAAATGAAAAATGTTGCAAGTGCCAGGATAATTTTTATAATTTAAAGATTAAATGTTGTAAAGTTATTTGTGAAATAAAAAGAGAAGTGAGAATTCCGGATCCCTTACCAACTGCAGCTATAAATAATTATAAAATAAATATATTTAACATCTGTTAAATATTTGGATTATTTCCATAATTAGTAAATATTTCCCAATGTATTTTTAATTAATTAATTTTGTAACTTCTGGTCGGAAAAACGTATCTTGACGAAATTTCAGGAGCAGGGGTGTTTCCCGATAATTTGCAAATGTATGGATCATGGTTAGTCATGTCAAATTTTGATATATGTTTCAAAATTTCGATTTGAAATAATTTTCAAAATTTCAATTATTTATCGATTACAAAATGATAGTGCTTGTGAATACCTATAAATATGTACCTTGATTAGTTTCTGAATTAGAAGATCATATTATATTTTTGCCGATGTTTCGTATATTTACGTTGTAATCTGAATATACCCTCCACTAGGGTATTATGTATTTGTGCGAGTTAGACCCATCGTTTATCATACAGATCGGCTTAAGATCACTTTCTGAGTTGATTTAGCAATCTCCGTCCGTCTATCTGACCATCTATTTTTGTAATCAAAGTACAGGTCGTAATTTGTGTCAGAACCAACTTAATCCTTGTAGAAGGAAGTTTTTCGGGATAAGGACGAATGTTGTTTAATTTGAAGAAAATCTATTCAGATTTACATACAATATATGTAAAATTGACAAGACATCTTATATTTCAACTAGAAACACCTGTGGTAAAAATGTTTGAGATTTCGCTCCCATTTCGACTTTTTCCGCTCTAGAAACCACATATTTTAACAGATTTTCTTCAAAATTGGAAAAACATCTTATATTTAAACTAGGAACAATTGTGGTGAAAATGTGTCAATCGGTTCGGATTTATATATAGCTCCCATACAAATTTCGCTCTCGATTTAACCTTTTCTGCTCTAGAGACCACATATTACAGCAGATCTTTTTCCAATTTGGCAAAACGCAATATATTTTAACTAGAAACAGCTCTGGTAAAAAAGGCCAGATCGCTTCAGATTTATATATAGCTCCCATTCAAAGTTAGTGTTCAAAAATTTGAAATTTTTGAAATAGGGTCAAGCCGGTCCAAGGTGTAGGGTTTCATATAGTTGGCCACGCCCGACTTTAACTTTCCTTACTCCACCTCCAGGATGGGTTATACTAACTTTGTCATACTAACACTTTGAAATATCGACCTGATAAAGTATATATATTTATGATCGTCATAAAATTCTAAGATGATCTAGCCGTCTGACCGTTTGTCAGTCCGTCCGTCTGTTAGAATAAAGCTAGCATCTAAACGAAAAGAGCTAGGACGTCCAAATTTTTTAAAAATGTGTCTTATAGTCGTAAATCGGTTGGGATTGCGATATCACTTAAAAGAGAAAAATTTTTCCCTCACAAGGACTGAAAGTACCCCTAATTTTTAGAGTATTTCATAATGTTTTTTGAATATGTCTGCTTATATTTGTTTGACATTTGGTATGCGCATTCCCCTTATAGCATACACGTGCACCATAAAGTGATTCTTATTCGTAGGGGTTGAAATGGGACAGAAAGGGATAAAAATGGTACAGCTAGAAGCACGAAATTCGGTGTGTATATTCATCTAATTGAGTAGATACATATATATATATATAAGTATTTTTCTAAATTCGTACTTTTAAGGGGTAAAATGGGAATAGAGGGATAAGAATTGTTCCAACCAAACGTCTGCACCTAGTATAATGAAATTCGTTGCATAGATTTAAAATAAAGGGATTTTTCGAAATTCGTACTTTTAGGGGTTAATTTCGAAAAAAGGGGACAAACATTGTACCAACCAAATGGACGCACCTAGAATCATGAAATTCGGTGTATACATTTCTCCGACTGCGTGAACACGTTCGTAGACAAATTCGTTTTTCAATGGATACTATGGGAACTGAGGGATAAAAATGGTACCCACGGATACAGCTGGATTGATGGATTTCTAATTACGTAGATACGTAAAATATAGAGTTTTTCAAAATTCGTACTTTTAGGGGGTAAAATGAGAAAAATGAGATAAAAATGGTACCAACTCAATGACCGCAGCTAGAATCATGGAATTCGGTGTGTACATTCCTCTGACTGCCTAGACACGCAAAATAAAAAGATTTTTCCAAATTTGTACTTGTTTTACTTTTACGGCAAAAATTAGTACAATCATGTGTAGTTATGTTATCTTGCATTGTGTACGTGAGAGATAATGGATTTTCAAAATGTGTAATTTTGGAATTAAATTAAAATGGAAATACAACCAACCAAACGGATGTAGGCGAAAATGCATTCACTATTCCCCAATATTTAGGATATTTAACCTTATTGCTGCCTTATATTTATTTTTTGAGTTGACTTGAAGTATTATTTCGATATATATAGTATAAACAAATTGGTAGCCTTGCCTTTTAAGCGCGGTTTAATATAAAAAAATATTATATTGGTTTATATACTATTTTTTAAATATTTTTATTCTTATTAACAAAATTGACATTTTCTTGTAATGTTAATGCACTTCTTCGAAAATCGACAACCTCTGTGGAATGCAATCCATGGTGGAGGGTATAAAAAGTTCGGCCCGGGCGAACTTTACACAGTTTTTACTTGTTATATGTGTATCCCTTTAAAGTACGAATTTCGAAAAATCCCTCTATTTTACATAGGGGCCATCCGGGCCCAGAGATTTATTTACGTCGAGAGCTTTTTGGTACTTTCACGATACAAGAGGAATATACTCAACAAATTTCAAGTGCATAAAATTCTCAAAAAATTATCTTAAATAATGTAAACAATCTAATATAACGGAATGTCAAAATGAATTAACCCCCATTCTTAGGTGGAGGGTATAAAAAGGTTAAATGCATTTAATGAAAATTTAATTTGAACATATATTGTATTTGATAGTCCTTACCTACCTTTAATAAGATGTAATAAGATGTAACATAATTGTACTCTTTGCAAATATTTCAAACTTTGACATGGCAAAGGAGACCAACTTTGAGGTGTAAACCATCAACAACTCTGTTCTAGCCATGTGCAATTTCGTAAAGATAGTTTTATAGCATCACTCTACAGAGTAGGAGCGTATATATCATTTGGGACAGAAAAAAAGTGTAACGCATCGAAGGAATGACTTAAGACCAAGTATTTTTGGACCAAATCCGTTTCACAACTTTTTAAGGTGTTTTTGCCATGTTATCGTGTACACCAGCCAGCCGTCCGTCCCACAGAGGGTTGAAATCGCCAAACATGGAGATTAATTCAAAATCAAAATTTATTTTTTTTTTGAATTTTTTTTATTATACGACTAAGAAATATCAATGACATATGTTCTTTACTATCCCAGTTGCACTGCCTGAAAGTCAAGAAAATTTTGAGATTTACACGATCAGTTGTGAAAAGTTAAAATTGACATATTTTAAAAGTTAATATCATATTGCTCAATGATAAAAAGTAACATTTTGATTATGGAATCTTTAAGTTCAGTTATTTTAGATTATTTTTACAAAAAAATGTTTTAACGAAAGAATTGTATAAATATTTTAAAAAAATTGTTCAAAATATGTCTAAATTTAAGGTATTTTCAAAATATATGTGGAGTTTTAAATGTGAATTCTGTAACATACCGACAGATGGCGAATTTCTTATTAAATTACGATGTGTTAGCTTCAATATTCCGCAATAACATGTTGCGCATTTTTGCGCCAATTTATTTTATTACATAAATTTTGAAAATAGTCACTCTTTATGGGTGCTTATACGTTAAATTTTATTGTAAACCTGGAAATTAGATTATGACGAAAACTTAATATTTAAGCATTTTGAAATGAAAAATAAGTTTTTAATTTATTTAATACTTACATGAAATAATTATTTCTCATGAAAGGCATTCAATGAAGCAGAATCAGGTTCCAAGTTTCACAATAAATCTTATTTTATAAACATTCCTATACAAAAACAAGTACGGAACGACTAAAGTCGGGTGATGCCAGTTATATGATACCTTGCATCTTCTACCCTATTACTAGTAATACCACCATTACTACCATTTCTATATGTATTAAAGTATCTGTGTTAGTTTAATGCCGGAAACATTGTCCTTTATGAGTAAATGTCACCAAATCTGGTATGACATTTGTATGGGGGATTTATTAAACAATGGACCGATGTCACCGAATTTAACTACAGCTGTTTCTATGTGCAATATAACGTTATGTACCAAATTGGGTAAAAAATTTTGTTACTAGAGAGGAAAAATCAAATCTGGATCGACATTTGTATGGAAGATATATCTAAATCTGCACTGATTTGCTTCAAATTTAATAGCGTCCATCATTGATGCGAAAAAATTAGATGTACCAAGTTTTGTTGGGATTGGATAATAGTTGAAACTTGTACTTCGATAACAAGATTATATACACGGTCGGATTATTAATTTATTTTCAACGAAAAAAATGTTCCACTAAACTGTACTCAAATTGTGTTTTCTTTTATTGATTATGGTATACATATTGAAGAAATATAAACATTACCTAACCCGAAGGCTTCCCCAAATTAATTTCCATTTTTGACGATTTCAACCCTCTGTGCGTCCGTCTCTCTCGAAGGGAGTTAAGGAATCAATTTAAACTTTACACGTGGTAATATTTTTCCCAACTTAATTATTTTCCCCAACCACGCAACTTCCGGTTTTCTGTTCATAAGTTACAGAATTAATTCCAAAAATATTTGAAAAACATCAGTCGGCTAAACCGACTTATATATATATAGACTAGGATATAGACAATTGTGTGGGAGGTACAAGAAGGGACGTGGGTAAAGCGTAAACATTTTTTGTTTTAAAGTAATTATAAAAGCAAATTTCAAATGATTCTGACTACCCGTGTGGAAGTTATATCGGATTTATGTTAACCAAAGCTTATGGCACTTTGTGTGGGAGGTACCAGAAAGGGTGTGTCAATAACGCCCATATTTCACATGAATGCAACTTTTATAAAAGCATTGCCAAATATCAAATTTAATAGTATTCCGATCATTCTTATGAAACAAACTACTTTAATTGTATGTAGTTGAGGGTGATTTGTGTGGGAGGTACCAGGAGGTGTGTGGCAATATCGTCCATATTACACACAAATGCAACTTCTATAAAAACATTGCCAAAGGTCAAATTTCAGAGTATTTCGATCATCCGTACATAAGTTATAACAGCTTTAAGTTTGCGTAGGTTAGGATGATTTGTTTGGGAAGTACTAGAAGAGGTGTGGCAATACCCGTCATATTTTGTATGCTTAAAGTCATTATAAAAACATTATCAAATACCAAAATAAAGCTGATTCGGAATATCCATGTGGAAGTTACAATGGTTTTAATTCAACGTAGGAATATGGGTCATTTGTGTGCGAGGTACCAGAAGGGGCGTGGCAATTTCGCCCATCTTCGAACTTCAACAAAGTTTTAGGGAAAATATTGCCATTGAATTGATTCCTTAACTCCTTTCGAGAGTTTGACTCCATGGCTCAAACAACTTGAAAAGTCCTGAACCGGTTTTATTCGAAACGTACTTGAGGTCTTAAATCACTCCTTCAATGCCTGTATAAATATAAATATCGCCAATTCATTATTTCGTTGTCATTTGCATAATAAAAAAATTGTCATTTTACCTAAATCCAGCGAACAAATTTCGCGATAAAACCCCACAAAAAGTGGTTTCCATTACCTCTATGCAACAAACGAAATTTGTCTTTCGTGGGATTTTCATTAATGTCAACTAATTAATACACGTCGCCAACATGTGTAGAGCGTCTTAAGGACAACCACAAACCATCAAACTCATACACGTTCACGTGAATTCCAGCACACACATGAACCGGGCGGCGAAACCCCCTACAAAATTTTCTCAACGTGAAAGTAAACACACATACGCACCCATGTTTGAGGTGAAACGATTTGTGTAACAACACAAACATAATCCTTGAGTATGTTTAACACCAAAACAGCCACCACGTAAGGCCCATACCTATACTTATCAGTCACTACGTTGAAGATGTAATCGGACTAATGACGGCTTGGTTAGCTGCAACAACATGTGAAAATTGTGTAGAAGTAGCTGAACCTATTAATGCCAGATACGAACAAAAGAAGTCTGAGGATATTAAAAAATTAAAAAATATGCAATGGATGAATGTCGTCAAAGTATTATTGGAAAATTGGAAATTTCAGTCTGTCAGTCGGTTGCGTGCTCGTCATAGACAATGATTTGTATGTATAAGCAATGAACGAAGTAAGGGTCTCTCAAGGGCGTCTCGAAGACATGGCCAACTGGTCTTACTTTCATATCCACTTACCTAAAATTCAAATACACAACAAACACTTGAGTAAAATGAAACGTGGACCGGGACCGTGGTACTGAACTTGAAGTGAACGGAATTAAATAAACTAAAAGCTAACAACAGTAGCTACATGAACACAACTATACCAACTCCAGCGACAGCCATATATGTACAATAGAGTGGCTTCAAAATAAAATTAGTGGATGTTCCCGACTACAATGAAAGATTGCTTTGTTTTATGTGTTCTCCCAAAAAAATTCGCTTTTATCATTGTCCGTTCGTGAGCTGGAAGCGTTAAAAATAACCTCTATAAATCAGGTTTTTCTTCAATAAAATTCACGGTGAGAATGGTATTTAGAAAAAACCTGCTAGAAATTAAAATCTGGTCCGAGCCTTATCAAACCATATCAAATTTTAACCCATAATAGAGGGTAGAATATTATTTATAAAAACCGCATTTTTTTACAAAAACCGCATAACTTCCATGTTTTTAGTTCGATTTGTGTTTTTGTTGTACCGTTGAAGATGTATTGATCCCATTACCCATTAAGCGCCGACAAATTTTTCCTTACGGTTGGTTCTCAGTGGGTTAAATGTGATATAAAAAGTGAAATATGGGGTTATTTGCATCGTAAACACATTCTAGTCTTACAAAAAGCTAATTTTGAAAAAAAAACATATGAAATTTTGGTCTTTCGATGGATAAATTGGGAGGAAAACTTGAAATAAGATGTTACAATAAAAGCGTGCGACTTGATTTCCCTCCCCAGAACGAGATTATATAGAAGCGAAGCTATAGGTCACTAATAGGAAAACTCATACTAAGTTTTTTTATTTCGTCGACGTTTATATTTTTTACAGGACTTTTAATTTCCAAAGGATGTAAATGTTTCAATAATTTAGTTTCGTACTTTTGCGTTTCATACAATGACGATATGGGTATCAGATGAAAGAGAAGAACATCTGCTAAATATACTTTAAATTTCATGTGTCTATCTATGTTTATTTAACATTAACAACCATTTCAATTTTTCCCATTTAAAAAGTTTATGTAGACTATTCATGTTTTAATTTTTGTGGGGTAAAATTTGAAATGTTAAAATTTTATTCCAAAAATTAGCTTTATATAAGAATAGAATATGTTTACGATGCAAATAACCCCATCTTTCAGTTTTTACTTCACATTTAACCCATTGAGAATTAACAGTATGAACAAAAATGCGGCCCTTAATGGGTTAGAAAATTCTAAAAATTGCAATTGGTTATCAATACCTCTCCATCGAGCCCCTAAAAACATAAATCGAACTACAAATGTGGAAGTTATTGCGGTTTTTATAAAAAAATGCTTAAAAAATTGCACTAAAATAGTATTAATCTGCCCTTTATACTGGGTCATTTTGCAAGTTTTTAATATCGTTTAAAAAGGCTCCGGTCGGATTTTAATTTCTAGTGTTTTTTTTTCTCAATACTATTCTCATCGTGAATTCTTTTCACGAAAACCCTGATTTATGGAGGTTATTTTGAACGCGCCCAGCTCATGAACGGACAATGATAAAAGCGAAATACTTCGGGAGAACACATAAAATAAACCAGTCTTTCATTTTAGTCGGGAACATCAACAATATTTTTTCCTTCCTCTCAAAATAAGCCACTCTAATGTACAAAAGGCTGCGTCGCCGTCCATACAAATGGATAATGGACGATTTGTGAGTTAAACGCTCCTGAAAATACCCCTAAATCATGTTTTTCCTTTGTAATTTTTTTTTTTGCGTTTCCAATTTTTCTTTTTTCAGAAATAATAAACCATTGAAAGCACTTTAAATAAAAGTTTTGATTCTTGTCATAGAGTAATTTATTGGTCTAATTATTGGACGTTTATATATTATAATTTTTGTTGATTTTCACAGTGACAAGTGAACAATTTTTCAGAAGTCAAGCTGGGAGCGAATATAAATACAAAGCTATATATAAATCTGAACAGATCTGACCCATTTTAACCATGGGTGTTTCTAGTGGAAGCATTAGATATTTTGCCAGATTTGAAGAAGATCTGTTAAAATATGTGGTATCTAGAACACTAAGAGTTAAATCGGGAGCGAAATTTGAATGTGAGCTATATAAAAATCTGAACCGATCTGACCCATTTTCAACAGAGGTGTTCCTAGTTTAAATATAAGATGTTTTGCCAAATTTGAAAACAATCTGATAAAATATATGGTTTCTAGAGGAGAAAAAGTCAAATCGGGAGCGAAATTTGAATGGAAGATATATATAAATCTGAACCGATCTAACACATTTTCACCACAGGTGTTTCTAGATGAAGTATAATATGTTTTGCCAATTTTGAAAACAATCTGATATAATATGTGGTTTCTAGAACGGAAAAGGTGATATTGGGAGACAAAAGAGTCAAATCGGGAGTGAAATTCGTATGGGGGCTATATAAAAATCTGAACCGAAGTGACCTATTTTCACTACAGGTGTTCTTATTTTAAATATAAGATATTTTGCCAAATTTGAAAGTATTCTGATAAAATATATGGTTACTAGAGCGGAAAAAGTCAAATTGAGAGCGAAATTTGTATGGTGGCTATATATAAATCTGAACCGATCTGACCATTTTTATCATGGGTGTTTATATTGGGAAAATAAAATGTTGTACCAAGTTTGAACCAAATCTGTTAAAATATGTGGTATCCAGCGTGAAAAGAGTCAAAGCGGGAGTGAAATTCGTATGGGGGCTATATCTAAATCTGAACCGATTTCTTCAAATTAAATAACGTTCGTCCTTATCCCGAAAAACTTCATTGTGCAAAGTTTCGTTTGGTTCTGGCTACACGTGCGACCTGTATCGTGATTACAAGAATAGATGGACAGACGGACGGACAGACGGACAGACAGAGTGATTATAAGTCGATCGGTATACTTAACAATGGGTCTAACTCGCTTCCTTTTGGGTGTTACAAACAAATGCACAAAGACATAATACTCTCGTGGAGTGTATAAAAATACACGTGAAAACATGGTTTTTAGAGGTGTTTTCAGGAGCGTTTAGTTCACAGATGGCTTGACCCAGTGACGAAATATTTTGCAGATCATCATTAAACAATCCAATCATCATTTCTGGGGGGGGTGACCTATGCAATTTATTTTCGTGACCCAACCTAATGTACAATGCACCGACGTCAGGAACAGCAGTAGCAGAAACAACAAGCAGACCACATAATGGACTCAAAACTCAAACAAACACACACAAACAACAAACATGTTCGACGTTATATAACCTAACTTTACCGTTGCCTCTGTGCCGAGCAGCTCCTCGCGTCTGACCGTTGTGTCTGTGTTCAGTCGTTTGTGTTGTTTTGGTTGGATGCGAAATAAACATCCTGCCAGAGGACTTCTGGCACTGCTACTACTACTGCCACTACCACTACTACTCGTGCATTGACTTTGTGAATGAATGCATTTTACAGTTATGCGTTTTCCCCTCTTCTCTCTCTCTCGCTGTCTCTTGCATACAAGTTTTCTAGTCATATGGAAAGTTAGTTGTGAAATAAACTTTTTTTTTGGTCGTTTGATATTAGATGGGAGTTTTTTTCTGGAGTTTTTCTTTCATTTGCAGTTTTATCGTTATTCGTTCGTTGTTGTTATAGCCGGTTAAGTGTACAGGACATTTAGTACTTTCATTTTCAACATTTTTATGGTGAGCCACAGTGGGACAAGGCAGGATTGTCGAGATCAATCAAATGGTTGGAGTTTTCGGGGGTCTTCTTTATGATTGTTGGAATGAGTAAATTGACAAATGTATATTGGGTAATTTATACTAATTTATTAAAATTACCTTTATGGTCCTTATGGTTCTTAAAATTAAAAACAATTATCTTTGTATGCCTTCCAGCAAAAAATGGAAGTACTTCCGCAGGAAGCACATTTTTATCGCATCTCAAAATCCGAATGTGCATTTTTCCCGCTTTTGAGGAAGTTATTTTAAACAACTTCTAAAAAAGTGGATAATACCTTATTATCCTATAACATTTTACGAATAGCATTTTCACAAGTGAATGAGAACGAATTTGTAGTATGGGATCACAGAGGTAAGGTTTCCGCTTTGCACGCAGAAGGTCTCAGGTTCGAATCGTGGCACGGGAAAAAAACTTTTTTGTTTTTTTTTATTACTTTTATAAATAAAAAATGTCTAATTCTGTATAATTTTAACAAATTATTTTTTTTTTGGCTTAAAAAATATAAATTTATTGTTTTATTATATTTATATATATTTAATTTTTAATTAATTATTAATACTACATAATATGAATAAAATTGAGTGGTGTTATTTTATTTATTGGTAATTTAATTTAATATTTATTTGCGTTATATATTAATTCATACTAAATAAATATTTTGTTAAGATTCCTATTGTCAGTTCTACCGAACAAAATGGTTTGTTTTAGTTATTCACCACTCACAACAGAAAATAGCTGAGATGGCTAGAGTGCCGTAGGAGGAACCACAAAGCCCTACCCCCGGCAGGAGCGGATGTTTTTAAAAAAGAAATCGAAACTAGTGGTTCCTTTGCAACTACTTTAAAATAACTTTCAAGTCTTTCAAAATAAAGGACATTCCTCCTATCACAACTCCATGTTAAATTCATTGGTGATGATCACAACTTCTGAAGCACAGCATGATTAGCATCTTTTTCACTTCTTCGGCTGCTCTCTTGTTGCTGCAACAAATTGGAAGAAAAAGACAAAAAAATCCCACCAACATTTGTAAATCCACCTATAGCAGCATCTATTATTATACCCTCCACCTCCAGGAGGGTATTCCGTTTGTAACACCTTGAAATATCGACCTGAGACCCTATAAAGTATATATATTCTAGATCGTCATAAAATTCCTAGACGATCTAGCCATGTCCGTCCGTCTGTTGAAAGCATGCTAGCATCTAAACGAAACGAGCTAGAACGTTCAAATTTTCCATAAATGCGTCTTATAGTCGTAGATCGGTTGGGATTGAAACGGGGCGAAATCGGGCCAAAGGGGAAAATTTTTCCCTCACAAGGACTAAAAGTACCCATAATAAGCTAAAATATTTAGCTTTGCTTGTTTTGTTTTTTTGTTTATATTTGCTTGATAATTGGTATGAGCATTCCCCTTATAGCAAAAACGTGCACCATACATAAAGTGATTCTTATTTGTAGGGGGTGAAATGGGGCAAAAAAGGGATAAAAATGGTACATATTAAACGACAAAAGCTAGAAACATGAAATTCGGTGTGTACATTCCTCTAATTGAGTAGATACATAATATAAAAGTATTTTTGCAAATTCGTACTTTTAAGGGGTAAAATGGGAATAGAGGGATAAAAATGGTACCAACCAAACGGCTGGACCTAGAATAATGAAATTCGGTGTATACATTCCTCTCATTGCACAAACAAGTAAAATACATGAATTTATTAAAATTCGTACTTTTTGGGGTTAAAATGAAAAAAGGGGATAAAATAGTACCAATCAAATTACCGCAGCTAGAGTCATGAAATTCGGAGTATAAATTCTTCTGACTGTGTAGACACGGAAAATAAACAGATTTTTCGAAATTCGTACTTTTTGGGGTCAAAAAAGAAAAAGGGGATAAAAATAGTACCAACCAAATGACCGCAGCTAGAGTCATGAATCCAATGATTATCCCATCCTGAAATTTTGAAAGGTTTTATAGAAGATTGTGGTATATTTTCTGACAAATTTTGCAAAAAATACAAATGGTGTTATGTAAGGATATTTAAGGTTAAACTTTTCCACCAGGAAATATACAATGTACTATACTGTTTTAGAACAGTCATCAACAGCTTTCTGATCATACCTAAAGTTTAATAATCCGATTATGCATGCGGACAATAATTCAACATATACTAGTGTATCTATTTCCAGACACACTGTAAATTGCTACGTTGAATAACAAAGTGAATAACACGAAAAAAATATAACCACAAACGGACACCACTACGTGATAAAATACCAAAAAAGACCCGTGTTTTCCAGTTTTACCCAAAGTCATGCACTTTTTTACGGGCCCCAAAAATTTGTCATTTTTGTAAAAAAGTGATCATTTTCTAAGGCTCATATCTTGAAAAAAAAAAAAATAATAATAATAAAAAACACGGGTCTTTTTTTGGTCTTTTTATCACGTTGTGGTGTCCGTTTATGGTTATATTTCTATGACTAAAAAATTATACACAGTGTATATATAACATTGTTTGCATTACGTATACTTAATTAAAATATAATGTAATAATAGTAGGTATACGCCCACGTATTTATACTCCAATGTCAGTAATATGAACTAGTAAATCAAAAAAAATTTTTTTTTCAAATCCATGCTTTATGCAAGCAGAATTCTATTGGGCCTAGAAATTCTTTTTTAGTTATCTTTTGTAGAAGGAAAAATTACTGCAAAATTTCAGTTTTTTATCTGCCATAGAACGGCATATATTCGAAAATGGGTTTTAACTTCGTATGGGAGGTGCCACGCCCACATTTCCATTACCGCCCATTTTTGTCACAACTACGCACATTAATGCTAGATGCACTTACACAAAATTACAGTAGGTGTAATTTTGGTTTTAACTTCATATGGGAGGTGCCACGCCCACTTTTGCATTACCGCCCAATTTAGGCGCAACTACGCACATTGATGCTAGATGCACTTACACAAAATTTGAGCACTATACGTGTCATAGAACTGACACTATTCGATAATATGTTTTAACTTCGTATGGGAGGTGGTACGCCCACTATTCCAATACCGCCCATTTTTGGCAGAACTACGCACATTGAAGGTAGATGCACTTACACAAAATTTCAGCACTCTAGGTGTCATAGAACTGACAATATTCAATAATAGGTTTTAACTTCGTATGGGAGGTGCCACGCCCACTTTTCCAATACCGCCCATTTTTGGCACAACTATGCACATTAGAGCGTACCAGGTTACAAGTAAAAAAAAAAAGTTCGCCGTACACCTTCGAATATGAAGTATTATTGAAAGGTAGTTTCAAAAAAATTTTTTTTATTTTTTTATGCCGAACGTAGGGGTCGCGCTTTTACATTTTTCTATATAACATCTGCATTTATAAACGGATTTTAAAGTGTGATACATCGATGTTTTTGTCCGATTTTTTTGTCTTTGAAGTCATTGAGCTCAAACATGATTCATGATTTTATGCGAGCTTTAATTTTCGATTATTAGAGTGGTACATTAGGGTAGTAGCAACTGAGAAATGATGGGTAAGTACCAGAAGGGGGTGCTTGAGCTCAATGACTTCAAAGACAAAAAAATCGGCCTCGTCGAGACAAAAACATCGATGTATCACACTTTAAAATCCGTTTATAAATACAAGTTATATAGAAAAATGTAAAAGCGCGACCCCTACGTTCGGCATAAAAAAATAAAATTTTTTTTTTTGAAACTACCTTTCAATAATACTTCATATTCGAAGGTGTACGGCGAACTTTTTTTTTGAGGTACGCCCTAATGCACATTGATGCTAGATGCACTTACACAAAATTTCAGCACTCTAGGTGTCATAGAACTGACAATATTCAATAATAGGTTTTAACTTCGTATGGGAGGTTCCACGCCCACTTTTCCAATACCGCCCATTTTTGGCACAACTATGCACATTGATGCTAGATGCACTTACACAAAATTTCAGCACTCTAGGTGTCATAGAACTGACTATATTCAATAATAGGTTTTAACTTCGTATGGGAGGTGCCACGCCCACTTTTCCAATACCGCCCATTTTTGGCACAACTATGCACATTGATGCTAGATGCACTTACACAAAATTACAGCACTCTGGGTGTCATAGAACTGACAATATTCGATAATAGGTTTTAACTTCGTATGGGAGGTGCCACGCCCACTTTTCCAATACCGCCCCTTTTTGGCACAACTATGCACATTGATGGTATATGCACTTACACAAAATTTCAGCACTCTAGGTGTCATAGAACTGACAATATTCAATAATAGGTTTTAACTTCGTATGGGAGATGCCACGCCCACTTTTCCAATACCGCCCATTTTAGGCACAACTATGCGAATTGATGCTAGATGCACTTACACAAAATTTCAGCACTCTAGGTGTCATAGAACTGACAATATTCAATAATAGGTTTTAACTTCGTATGGGAGGTTCCACGCCCACTTTTCCAATACCGCCCATTTTTGGCACAACTATGCACATTGATGCTAGATGCACTTACACAAAATTACAGCACTCTGGGTGTCATAGAACTGACAATATTCGATAATAGGTTTTAACTTCGTATGGGAGGTGCCACGCCCACTTTTCCAATACCGCCCCTTTTTGGCACAACTATGCACATTGATGGTATATGCACTTACACAAAATTTCAGCACTCTAGGTGTCATAGAACTGACAATATTCAATAATAGGTTTTAACTTCGTATGGGAGATGCCACGCCCACTTTTCCAATACCGCCCATTTTAGGCACAACTATGCGAATTGATGCTAGATGCACTTACACAAAATTTCAGCATTCTAGGTGTCATAGAACTGACAATATTCAATAATAGGTTTTAACTTCGTATGGGAGGTGCCACGCCCCTTTGTCCAATTGGTCAAAATTTTCCATTTCCTTGTATTGTCATCGAAAATGATTAAGTGTGCAAAATTTGAGCAAAATTGGTTGAGAAAAAAGCTTTCAAAAATTGATTTCAAATTTTGTGGCACACAAACATATATAGAAAGTAACCTTATATAAAGCATGGAAAAAACATACCAACACACCTAACACCGGGGTACGTATTCGTTATTATGACATAATGTAAGTAATAGTTCGTATTTATACACTCCACGAGAGTATTATGTCTTTGTGCATTTGTTTGTAACACCCAAAAGGAAGAGAGATAGACCCATTGTTAATTATACCGATCGACTTAGAATCACTTTTTGAATCGATTTAGCAATGTCCGTCCGTCTGTCTGTCTGTCTGTCTGTCTGTCCGTCCATCTATTCTTGTAATCACGATACAGGTCGCAATTGTAGACAGAACCAAATGAAACTTTGCACAACGAAGTTTTTCGGGATAAGAACGAACGCTATTTAATTTGAAGAAAATCGGTTCAGATTTAGATATAGCCCCCATACGAATTTCACTCCCGATTTGACACTTTTCACTCTGGAGACCAACTAGAAACACCTGTGGTAAAAATGGGTCAGATCGGTTCAGATTTATATATAGCTCCCATACAAATTTCTCTCCCGATTTGACTTTTTCTGCTCTAGAAACCACAAATTGTATCAGATTGTCTTCAGATTTGGCAAAACATCTTATATTTCATCTAGAAACACCTGTGGTAAAAATGGGGCAGATCGGTTCAGATTTATATATAGCTCCCATACAAATTTCGCTCCCGATTTGACTTTTTCCGCTCTAGAAACCACATATTGTATCAGATTGTCTTCAGATGAAATATAAGTTTCATCTAGAAACACCTGTGGTAAAAATGGTTCAGATCGGTTCAGATTTACATATAGCTCCCATACGAATTTCACTCCCGATTTTAATCTTTTCACTCTAGATACCATATATTACAAGAGATTTTCTTCAAAATTGGCAAAACATCTTATATTTCAACTAGAAACACCTGTGGTAAAAAATGGGGCAGATCGGTTCAGATTTATATATAGCTCCCATACAAATTTCGCTCCCGATTTGACGTTTTCCGCTCTAGAAACCAAATATTGTATCATATTGTCTTCAGATTTAGCAAAACATCTTATATTTCAACTAGAAACACCTGTGGTAAAAATGGGGCAGATCGGTTCAGATTTATATATAGCTCCCATACAAATTTCGCTCCCGGATAGATTTTTTCCGCCCCAGACACCACGATTTTTCACCGAATTTCTTCAAAGTGAGCATAACAAGCTATATATGAATTGGAAGAACTTATTGTGAAAGTTAATCACTTTATTCCATGTTTGGATATAGCCCCGATACAAATATTCTTATCGATTTGACAAATCGAACCTGTATTCATATAGTCGGCCCCGCCCGACGTTAGCCTTTCCTTACTTGTTTTTAATAGATAGCAGAGTATCTCAATGTTGAAGTGAAGAAAAAACAAATGAAAGTAAAAAAATCGGGAAACGGCGTTGAAAAACATTTTTAGGTACATTTTTGTAGTTGATTGTTTCCTTGAATTTTGAACGGTTTGCTACCTATGGGTTAACACAGTTTTTGGGTTTGTAAAGTTTTTTTTTTGCGATTTTGACCTTGAAGATGAAGTTTTTTTGATTCTATGTTGTTTTTATGACAAGAGCCACAACTTTGCCTCAGAGAGTAAAGCAAAACAAAGGGATCAAACGTCCCAGATTTTATAAATCGAAAAGGTTCGGGTCAAAAATGACCTTTTTTGTGTCCATTTATTTTGGAATAACCCTATTACATTCAAACACACAGAAAATCAATTAAATCAATCACTAACCAAACAACACTATCATCAATTAAAGACAAAATGTTCTCTTATCCAATTTGTAATGGGGGTCTTCACGCTTTTTAACCAAATATTTGAAAAAATCACAGGACGTAAATCATGATGGTGGTAGTGTCTAGTCATGTAATAAAAGTCACCATGCCATTTATAAACAAATTTGCATTCTATAAAATTCAGATTGAAAATGGTCTTGAGTCAGAACAATATCCCAGTTCAAATCAAATAGTGATTACAGACCGAAACAAAACAAACAAAAAATAGAAAATTCAATATTATAAAATGAGGCCATATTTTCTATTTTTTTCATAGATCTTTTATATGTAGACACTGCTTTATTCGTTAGAATGCCAGATATTAACAAATAAAATATGTCTTTCTAAATGCTTTTTAGGGTTCGTTTCGTGCCAACAAAATAATTTTTTTCCTAAAAAATTTACGAATAATTTTTTTGGAGACTGTTCCAAAAGTGCTGCTTCTGTATGAAATTCGTAACATGTGTAGCCATCATAATTACCTCTCATTGAACATTTAAGTGTGTGTAAAAACATTTTAGGTGCTTTCGGAAATGTACTTCAGAAATTTAGTAAAAAATGAAAAAAATGGTTTTGATTGATTTTATGAATCAGGTCTCGGAAACAAAATCCAAAAATCACAAAACTATGTATCCTACAGTAAAATTTAACTGACATTTAAAAGTATGATCGGTAATTAGATCTTTATAATGGGAAAAAAAGTTGAGGGTAATATATATTCGACAACTTCAGCATTTTCTTAATTATTTTCTGATTTCCGTCCTTCGACAAAACATCTGTAAACACCCAGAGAAAATATTATCAGGCTTTGTGAAGAATATAATATTTTATCTTCTGGAGAGTAAATTAATAGTTTTTTTCTATTTTGATTTTTTACAAATTTTAATACGCTTAAGATCGCCTGGACGTTCCTTCTTTTCCTTGCACAAGGTCAACAGGGAAACATTGGCGACCTTAACAACCTTGAAACGGACACTGGGAATATCACCGAAATCGACCGAAACCGGCAACCAAAACTTCGTCGTTTTCTTCAATGTAATTCAAGCTACCATCCCGAGGTACGAAAGCGGTAATCTTCATGCAGTTATTGATAAGTTGGACTCTCACGCACTTATGAATGGTAGGTTGTTTGGCTTCAACACCAAATTTCCTAAGTACAATAGCCTTGGCGTGGGAAGCAACACCGAAGGGATTGGCCTTCCATCTTGTGTCCAAATTAGCCTTTTTGTAGTCTTTTTCGGCCCAACGTTGGTCATGACGATGGTTGACGTGCCCTCTGGCTGTACGGAGAGCTCTCAATGGATCATATGATTGGATTTCTAGCTATGGGGTTAGTTCTAAATCTACCCTCGGATTGAGGGAAATCCAATCACATTTATGCGAAATTCTTGTAAACAATTTCGAAAAAAAGTGTTTATGCATTTTCAGAGCTTTGTAGCTCCTTCCACAAATAAATAAAATATATTTTCTATCTAAATCAAATTTGGCTTAAATTTTAGAACTCTCTTTAAGTAAAGTATCGCAATGTAGCAAAATTATATTTTCTATTAGTGTAAGTGTTATTATAGCTAATCGCCTCTCTGACATTTTGACTTTAACGATATCGTGTAGTCTCTATGAATAGCTGTGAGTGCCTCCTATGGTTTCATGAGGACTACCCCACTGTGCAACACTTCACTTCAGTTTTCTCTATACTTTTGAGCTTTAAACATACAAAACATTTGGTTGTCGTCGTCGTCGTGGTTGTTGTTGTTTGTTTTGTTGAGTTCACTTTTATTACAGACGCTGTAACGTACATGCATGTGTATGTAGTGTATACACATTAGGCTGGGTCGAGGTTTATACAAATAAAAATCAAATAATTTCCAGTCAGCCGATGGAAATAAAATAGGGAATTTTAATGATAGTTTGTAAAATATTTTGGCGCTAGGTCAAGCTATCTGTTAGCTCCTCAAAACACTCCTAAAAATTTAATATTTTATTTGTGTGCTGTTTCTGAATTAATAGACCCTTGAACGCACTTTAAATATAAATTAAAAATTATATTAAAATTTTCTGGTCATAGAAGAACTTTTTGGTGGAATTTTATTCTTGGTTGATGAAAATATCAACTTTATTTCGTGACCCAGCCTAAGGTCCATAGGTACGTTCGTTCAGTTCGTATGTCTGCCTGTACATATTTGTTGTTCCACACCAGAGACGAAGAGAACTTGCCTGGTGCTGTTTATTCAATTTCCATGCAATCACTGTTTGTGGTTTATTTTTTCAACAGTCATAAACATTTGATGTTTGCTCATGTGTGGACCCCCCCCCTATCCACACCCTCGTTACACCACACCACACAAAAGCTTAAAGCGGACATGGTGTGGCTAGGATGCTGCTCGATGGTGTGTGTGTGTGTGCAAAAGCAGGATATTGGCTCAGGGGGTGGTGTTGCGAGAATGTGTAAATGTTGTTAAGTTTTTAGACATGTTGTACTTAACAGCAGCGAACAGAGGAGCAGCAGCAACTACAACTAAATCGCCTACAGTTACACAGTCACAACACCAACATGGGTGTGTGTGTGTGTGCAGGCAGCTCCCTGTTGGCCCTCGGACACTGTGATATCATCCAATAAAAAGCATGTTGAGTCAATTTGTTGCCTGGACAGGAGGACACAAAACAAACAAAACAAAAAATCAAATCACAAACCATCAGCCAACAACCAAAACAAAAACAACCTAAAATTGGTCATCATGGTTACAGAACACACAGCCAGACAATGACGGCCGGCTGCACGGGACATATTCCGCCCGTCCACGGCGTGCGGGGTGACAGAGATTTTTGTGTAACCACAACATTAGATAACATCATAATCACTCCACGTCTATTCACCGTGGGGGACACAGGACGAAGCCACATTTAACTAACCAATCAGTGACACAACTAAATTCCAACCAACACTCGCGCGCACACCCCGAAACGATTTCATCACACTCATGCAATAAAAGGATACTTCACTCACTCCTCTCCACCCTATACACCGCCAGGCATGCATGAACATGTGCGTTCGCCCGAAAAACCCCATGTAAAATGTCGCTTCGTAATACTTTGATATGTTTAACACTATCACCGACCGCTGTGAGTGTGTGTGCGCGTGTGTGTGCTGCACTCTAGGTGGCCCTGGCCATCATTATCACCATCGCTATCAACGCCTCCGCCACCTACAGTTGTAACCGCCATGACACAGTCATCGCCTCCATCGTCGCCACCGTCGTCGTCGTTGTCATAATCATTGCCATGAAAACCATCACGCTGTCACAATCACACTCTAATGCTTACATCTACCAAAAACCAACACAATGACAGATGTAAACGCACTCATACACACACCAACACTTCCACATGCCTATACCACTTGCACAGCACATGCATTAGTAGGTGTATGTATATTAGGGTAAGTTTGTTTTTACACTTTTTCAGAATATGCTATGGGCTCTAACAAAATTGAAAAGCAAGACATAAATTGACATTTTTCTAGCTTCATCAAATTACACCGGAATTTTGTGTCCTGGACCATAAAAAATATATTGAGGGATACTGAGTAGTAAAATCAACAGAAAAAAATTCTTGTGCGTTTTTTTTAATTTTTACTAAAAATCAGACTTTCGTCGAAGGTACATTTAATATTTATTCTCTCATTTTAGAAATATATTAAATTTTTCATAGGATTTTTTTATCCCAAAAAAGATTTTGCTTCTATGTGGAACATTTGCAACATTGTACGCCATATAATTACAATTAATTGGACTTTTCAGAGGTTGCTATCCGATTTATATTTCCAAAATAAGAGTACAAATACTTAACAGCCGTTTGGTTAGTACCAAGTTTATTCCCTTTCGTGTCGTTCCTCATAAAAAGTACTAATTTCTAAAAATTTTTTTCCTCTTTTACCTTTGTACCCCTCGAAATAATCACTTGTTTTACAAATTTACGAATTTCACGTATCTTCCTGATGTCGTTTGGTTGGCACCATTTGTATCCCTTTTTGCCCAATTTCAACCCTAAAATAATGCATTTTACAAAATTAATTTTTTTGGTTCGCGTCTTGATAAACTGAAAGCATTATCTTCATACTATTTATGACTTTGTCTTAACTTCAGTGAAATTTTTCATTAAAAAGTCGCCAAGGAAACACTTCATAAAATATATGAAACCTGTTTCTAAAGCACAAATCAATGAAAAGTGTCATAGAATTTATGAAATATTTCTTAGAAACTATGAAATGCAGTTCTTCATTCGATGAACTTTTTTTTTAAAAGTTCATTATTTTTCATAATGTGAATTATGAAAATTTTTATTTAGTAAAGAGACTGCATTAATTTTATGAACAAGTTTCACAAATATTAATAATTTATACTGACGTTTCCAATATAAACAAAAAAGCAAAAAAGGTCTCACTTGTTGACTAACCACACTGAAAGAATTATCTTCATAATATTTATGATTTTTTTTAACTTCAGAGAAAATTTTCATTAAAAAGTCGCCAAAGAAACATTTCATAAAATGTATGAAACATGTTTCATAAAACAAAAATCTATGAAAAGTGTCATAGAATTTATGAAACATTTCTTAGAAACTATGAAATGCAGTTCTTCATTCGATGAACTTTTGTCATACAAGTTCATTATTTTTATACCCTACACCACTTCGTGGACTAGGGTATTATAAGTTAGTTTCGCGCCAAATGTTTGTAACACCAGAAAATCGAGCTAGACCCACCTTTAAGTATACCGATCGGCTTAGAATCACCAGCTGAGTCGATTTACCGATGTCTGTCTGTCCGTCCGTCTGCTGTCCATCTAAGCTTGTTCGCACTCTATTGTCGCAATTGTTGTCCGATTGTCATGAAACTTGGCAGAAGTTATTTTTTCTGACCAAGGACCATCAGTATTGAATTTGGAGGAAATCGGTTCAGATTTAGATATAGCCTCCTTACAAATGTCGCTCCCGATTTGACTTTTTCCGCCCTATAAAGCACGATTTTCTTTAAAATTGGCACAACATTTTATAATCGAACTATATAATCTAGAAACCACATCTTGTACCCAATTTGCTTTAAGTTTGGCTCAACATCTTATAATCCAACTAGAAACACCTATGCAGAAATTGGGTAAGATCGGTTCAGATTTAGATATAGCCCCCATACAAATGTCGCTCCCGACACATATGATGAAAGTGGGTAAGATCGGTTCAGATTTAGATATAGCCCACATACAAATGTCGCTCCCGATGTGATATTTTCCGCCCTAGAAACCACATCTTGGACCCGATTTTCTTTAAATTTGGCACAACATTATCTTATCTTATAATCTTATAATTGTGTAAGATCGGTTCAGATGTAAATATATCCCCCATAAAAATGTCGCTCCCGATTTGACATTTTCCGCCCTAGAAACCACATCTTGTACCCGATTTTCTTTAAATTTGGCACAACATTATCTTATCTTATAATCTTGTTATTGGGTAAGATCGGTTCAGATGTAGATATAGCCCCCATACAAATGTCGCTCCCTATTTCACTTTTTCCGCTTTAGAAACAACATATTGTACCCGATTTTCTTTAAAATTGGCACAACATTTTATAATCGAACTAGAAACACCTATGCAGAAAGTGGGTATGATCGGTTCAGATTTAGATATAGCCCCCATACAAATGTCGCGTCCGCTTTTACTTTTTCCGCTCTAAAATCCACACATTGTACCCGTTTTTCTTTAAACTAAAAAACATATGGTGAAGCGATCCTACCTACTGATCGGTTCAGATTTATATATAGCCCTCATACAAATGTTGCTCCCGAGTGTTTAACCGATTTTGGCCAAACTTTACATATTATATTTCACCAATAAACATACATGGTGAAAGCGGGTCGTTCCAGATTTCAATTTACCCCCATACAAATGTTCTTTCCGATTTAACATTTTTTGTCAAACACATACATTTACAGGATGCAAAAATCATTCCCGATTTCACTTTTTTACCGAATTGAATTGTAATGAGAATGTTTGGGAGATGCCTTTGGTATAAAATGGGGCCCCATTCTGATCTATTACAGCTCTAGAAACTACATCTTACATCGGATCTTCATCAAATTTTGCAGATCATGATATTTTTCAACTAGGAATACCTACAGTGAATGAGAAATATATAGGCACATATTTTGGACCAGGCCCAAAACAAACTTTACAGACCTAGCTTTCACTCGAATGTATTATAACCAAAAAACACCTTAACGTAAATCGTTTTAATTTTGACAATTACAAAGCATGCATCTTTAGAAGCAAACGAAGTTGGAAGTGAATATTTGAGGCCATGTAGTAAATTAATTTTAATTTTCATGAAGGCAACATCATTGGCTATTACGATCCAAAAAATCACCCCAAAAAACTCTTACCCTAATGTATATAAGTGTGTGTGTTGGTGAGTGACGTTTATCATCATCATTAGTGCAGAAATCCTCTTTCGCAACAACGAACATTGCGTAAAAAGCAGTCAGTCATCATACGCAGTGTGATGGTATGGTAGGTATTTTAACTGATGGAATTTCGGTGGTGATGGTGTGGGGTGGTTCGCTGAAAATTGTGGGTTGGTGTGACGAGGTGTGTAATGATGTAATTGAAACTTGAACATTGTCTATAATCGAAGCAATCAACAATGTAACAAAAAAATCTGATCCCATTGCCACTATATTGTTGGTGTATTATGGACCTCCACCCTACTGCAAAAATAGTATAATAATAATATTTTAGTGAAATTTAGCATTTGACGTTAATATACCTCGATTTGTGCGACATTATTCGTAGATATATCAACAAAAAACATGTATAACCAATAAAGCCAAAAATGTTCGCTAAGTCTGAACTGTTATGAATGAAGTGAGTTGATGTATAATTACTCATAATTACGAATTAATTACATTATATATTAGTTTTAAGCCAGAGATTAGTAATGCCAAGCAATAATGGTAAAAGAGCAATGCTTGTGTGACACGTAGCGACGTCTTACTGAAAGTAAACGTTGTCCAGATCAAAATACCATCCAACTCCGGCCATAAATCATTAATCTTCTCGTGATAGCGCCGTTGACGCTGTTGATCCAACCTCATTTTCGAAAAAGTAAGGTCCAATGACCCCGCCGGACCATAAACAGCATCAAACAGTCACACGATGAGGATGGAGAAGCTTCTCAACAATAACTCTTGGATTTTCCGAGCCCCAGATGTGACAATTTTGCTTGTTGTCGTAGCCACCGAGGTGGAAATGGGCCTCATCAGTCATCATCAGTCATCATCACTCATCAGGCGTGTACCGCTCCATTTTTAGTAATGTCGTAGTTTCTACTTGTCAAATGTCAAAGAATAAAAGCTTCAAAAGTGACAGCTACCGAAATACCGGGTGATTCAAAATAACATCTCTTGTTGGAAAACCCTGTACATATATGACTAGTTATCCTTCAAAATATGTATAATTTCAAAGTATTGTGTAGGGTTGACATGGTTTCAAAATTTAAAAAAAATTGAAGCAAAATGGTTTTGAGCCTGGAGAATAACCCAGCTCAAATCAAATATTAATTACAGACCAAAATAAAACAAACGAAAAACTAAAACAAATGAGCGTTGGCACGGCAGTAGTTTCGCTGGGTAACTATATCTGCATATAAACATACTTACATATGTAACTCAATGAGATGATTGTAAGGTGGCATATGTATTTTATTACTGATGCGATTTTTTAAACGCATATTCGGCAAGTGAGTTGTGCTTCTCATTCGTTTGAGAGAATCATTTACTTAAAGATGCCCGATATGATGTTGAAAAGTCGATGCGAAACCACCTGAGGAAACCTTTCACAGGGAGAAATCATGATAGTGATAGTGTGCAGCCAAATAATAAATATTACCATGCCATTTGTACATAAATTTGAATTCTATAAAATATAGAAGCGAAATCGTCTTGAGTCAGGAGAATATCCGAATTCAAATCAAATATTTATTACCGACCAAAAAAAAAAAAACTAACGAAAAACTAAATTTGCAAAAATAATATTTTACACATGTTCGCCAATTTTCACTAAAATACGAAGACCTTCGAACATTTTTCATTTATTCAATATGAAATTCCACATTTGTGTCGTTAAGTTGTGAGACAATCTATCCATGTTTGTCTGTCTGTCTCTTTCATTGAAGTCGATTTCCGAGGGCTAGGAATTCATATTAGACTCACGTCTTTTCCTGATGCTTTGTGCAAAACAATCGACCGGCCCTAATGTACACAAATAATTTCATGATTCTAACTACAGCCGTTTTCATGGAACTAGTTTTAAATTTTCATTTTGAATCTAAATGTCCGTAATTGAAAAAATACTCTTATTTTGCACGTCTACGCAGTCAGAAGAGTGTAAAGATCGAATTTCATGATTCCAGTTACAACCGCTTGGTTGGTACAATTTTATCTCATGTTGATCCTAAAGGTACGAATATCAAAAGATATCTTTATTATTTTCACTATTCTAACTGCTGCCGTTTAATTGGTACCATTTTTATCCCCTATTTCTTCATGAATGCATACACCGAATTTCATGATTTCAACTTCAGCGGTTTTTTGGTACCATTTTTCTCTCTCTTCCAATTGTATCCTTTCTACTTTACTTGTCTACGCAATTATAGGGATGTAGAAACCGAAATTCATGTTTCTATTTTCCATTTTCATGTTTCTATTTTCCATTTTTATCCATTTTTTATTTTTTGCTTTTTGGTGCTTCCACGCTACAAGAGGAATATTCGCAATAAATTTCAAGTGCATATAAAGCATAAATTAAAAAAAAATCTAAATATTTAAATAATTCTAAATTTTCCCTCTGAGCTGATTTTGCCCACCGATCTGCAACATTTATGGAAAATTTTAACCTCGGCTCATTTCTTTCGGATGTTAGCGTGCTTTAAATAGACAGACGGACATGGAATTTTAGCACGACCCAGAATATATATACTTTATGTAGTCTCCGACGAATAACAAACGGAATGACAAAATTCATCCTAAGGTATATAAGATATATAAAGTATGTAAAACAACACGAACATTGTTGACGATAGACTGAAAATCCCACTGTGAAGTTTTTAGAGTATTGAACTGTAGCTATGTATTTGCTGAGAAAAATGGGATTTTTTAAATAAATTTCAAATTTTTAAAAAACTAATTTTTTTTTCAAATTTCCATTTGATTTTTTGCACTAATAACCAATTGTTGGTTCCTGCAACATTTTGGAAAATATGAAATCAACGTTACAATTAATATTTTTGCAACTCTAAACACATTCACCAAATTCCATCTAAATCAGAAAACCTGTGAAAAATTCTCGTCAGTTTTACATTGAATATATCGACCCCTTCGAATAATTGTGTGCTAAGTCTCAAAAGTGAGTTTTGCAGTACAGGCGTTAAAAATTTGTTTTATACAACTACGTCAGTTATAAAACTTAAACATATTTGGGAATAAGTTTTGATTGAATTGGCCGAAAATGAGTAAATTTGAGATAAATTGTGTTAAAAGCTGTTAAATCTAAAAACGTAAATAACTTGAAGAAAATCGGTTCAGATTTAGGTATAGCCCCCATACGAATTTCACTCCCGATTTGTTTCTTTTCACTCTAGATACCAACTATTACAACAGATTTTCTTTAAAATTGGCAAAACATCTTATATTTAGCGTTTCCTTACTTGTTTCTTAATATGTATGAAAAATGCATAAATAACATGAAATTGAAATAACAAAATTGTTAAATTTGTGAAACTTAGTGAAAATTAGTTTCATAAGATCAAATAAAGATTTCATAGTATTAAATAAACAATTCTTAAATATTATGAAATATGTTATAACCAATAAAATATTTGTGTTATGAAATGTCATCATAAATATAATGAATGATTTCCTAGTTTTTATGAAATGTTTCATGACATACAACTACATTTTTAGTGTGTCACTTTATTCGGTTGATTGCTAGCAATTCTCATTTGTCCTCTGTTAACTGTGACATAAGTATTTACCCTGATTTTGATCAAATACATACTCATTGCAAAGACTCTCGCAATGATGGTGTGTGTTGATTTGTTAGTCAACAAGTCAGACCTTTTTTCATTTTTTATATATATTGGAAACTTCAATTATTACTATTAATGAAACTCTTTCAAAAAATTAATGAAGTTTCTTCATAAAATCTGTGAAAATTTTCATAAATCATATTATGAAAAATAATGAATTTTTATGACAAAAGTTCTTCGAATGAAGAACTGCATTTCATAGTTTCTAGGTAAAGTTTCATAAATTCCATGACACTTTTCATTGATTTGTACTTTATGTATTTTTAATGTAAATTTTCACTGAGGTTAAGACAAAATCACAAAATGTTAGGAAGGTAATTCAGTGTAAATCTGGAGTAAATTATTTAAATTTAATTTAATTTAAAAGTATGTTCAATTAAATTAAATATAAGAGTTAATTTGCGTTTGTCCCATAAAGCACTACAAGGTATCAAAGGATATCATGTTTCAAAATTAATTTTTGGCTAGTTATGCTCACCCTACTACACCGGTATACGTTTCACATTAAAGGTAAAATATCTGTTTCTGTTTTTCTGTATCACTTTATCATTAAATAAATTCCCCTCTTAAAAAGTCAAATATGGATAAACTAAAAAAATAAACTAAAAAACGGAATGTATATTAAGAAAGTCTAATACATGTTTCTTAAGCAATCTTATTCTTTGTTTTATTTTCGTTCTCAATGCATACAAAATAGCAAGAGCGTAATGGGTGTACAGATGTTCATAGATGTTTGAGAATAATCACCTAATTATCCACGGCGAATTTTAACCCTGTTGTAGAGGTAAATAAATTTCTTCTATTCTCTATCTTTCCCCATTTTGAAGTCTATATTTTGAAGTAAATAATTGAGCACTTGTAAAGCTTAACAAATATGTCTGTTAACCCCACTTCACGCACTACCCTCGCATTATATGCATGTATGTGTGTAAGTGGGCTGGTATGCGTTTACTGATGCTATTGCGTTTGCGGTTTGTCGTTGTGTTCCCCAGTTCGTTGATAAAGTTTCGTATATATACTCCGATGCTTGTATGTGAGCGTGTATGAGTGTTGAAACTTTTCATGCGAGTAATTGTAATACACTCGTTGTGTGTAGTTAGCCCAGTTAGTTGATAGTTGGTCGGTCGTTTGCAGTTCGCCGCCGTACCAGAGTGCCAGTGCAAGTGCCAGCGCCAGTTGCAGTTGATGCAAAAATATGTAGTTTAAATTTCAAACTAAAATTAAAAGACTTGTTTTTCGAAAACACATCACCACCACCGCAGTACTGGAACTAAGCTCTGCGAGATGGGGGCCAGCAGCCCGGCACCGACATCACAGATAGATTGAGCAAGTGTTGGCGAAGGATTTGTTTGGATTGTCGTCGTGTTTGTTTGTTTGTTTTCTTGATGTAATAGGTGTCACATGGTGATGGCCACCACGATGATCACGATGATTTCCCTCCATCGCTTAATGCTGAATTTAATTGACAAAATAATGGAAGCGAGAGAGATTGCATGTGTGTAGAATGGAGGAGAATGATTTAATCTGGATGATTGTCTTTTGACAGGTGATATTGGGGATCACTAAGGAAAAAGGATGTATTTTAAAAGATTTAATGCAATAGTTTGGCCTGGAGTCTTGTAAATCAAATCATATTTATATTGTTGTCTAATTTCATAAAATTTTGTTGGATTTTGTCACATGAGCCATTCCATGTCAAGCGGTACGACTTTTGAACCCGTAATTGAAATTTCCTTCAAAACAATGTAATTACATTAAAAAAAATCGAAGCTATCGAGGTCAAAAATCGCTTGACATGGAATGACTCATGCCATTTTCAGTTATAAGTACGAGTCGGAAATATTTCAAATGCTTTGTTGAAAACTTTTTAATGTAACTGTCAATCGTAAGTATTTTACACTCGATGAATTATTAACTTTTTTGTAAAAAGAAATCTGTTGTAAATTAAAAATTCGAAAAATGGTCTTGAGCCAGGACAATATCCCAGTTCAAATCAGATTACTGACCAAAAAAATACAAACGAAAAAACTAAAACAAATGAGCGTTGGCACGGCAGAAGTATTGCTGGGTAACTATACCTGCATATACACATACTTACATATGCAACTCAATGAGATGCTTGTGGCATGTGTACTTCATTACTTGGTTCGATTTTTTAAACGCAAATTCGGCACGTGAGTTGTGCTTCTGGTTCGTTTGTGAGAATCATCTGCTTATGGAGGCCGGGTTTGATGTTGAAAAGTCACTGCGAAGACACTTGAAAAGACTTTTGAAATGGTCGAAATCATGATCGTGGTAGTCTGCAGCCAATTAATAAATGTCACCATGCCATTTGTAAATAAATTTGCATTCTATTAAATATAGATGCAAAATGGTCTTGAGCCAGGACAATATCCCAGTTCAAATCAAATATTGATTACAGACCAAAAAAATACAAACGAAAAAACTAAAACAATTCGCGAGAATCTTAAAATTTCAGCCGATAAACGCTCAAACCAAATTTCTTTAACACAAAAACTTGTTTTTTGCCAAATTTAAATTCAAATAATTTTCACTGTAAATGTTTTTACACTCAAGATAAAACTATTCAAATTCAGCTAATCAATTTAATAATTTATTTTTTCCCAAAATAACAAGGCCTGATTTGAGTCGTTACAGTTATTTGGAAAGTAATATATTGGATCATCTGACGCACATTTCACTTATATTTTCCTAAGCTTGTAGAATAGGTATGGACAAAATATGTTGCTTTGGTGTAGAAGGTTACTTTCTAATACCATTTCAAATCTCATACTTATTCACTTACCTCTAATTGCAGTTTAAGACATATAGCCCCTGAAAATAAAAAAGAAATGATAATCATTAATCAGTAATCAATATTATATGTTTTTATTTTAAAATTAATTCATAATATTGTTTTCCGGCCTACTGCAGAGCTCCTACGTACAACTATATATTTTAATTTATGCTCTTCAAATTTACCGCACAGCTTATCAAAACTAAACGTTTTTCAAATTTAAAAAAAATATTTTTTTTAAATTATAATTATCGTCAAAGGTACCCTTATTACTTTTGAAGTAAAAGTAGAAGCAGTGTTTTTGAAAAAATCGATTTTTTTGACGATTTGCCGAGATAAACTAAATTTTATCACAAAAATAAAAATATATCTGAGAATGGCAACACATTCCACCACCCTTTTTAACTAAACGTCTTTGAAAAACTAAAATGATCTAAAATTAACACACCCTAAAATAGCATATACCACATACAATTTGTAACCAATAAATGAACAAGTATACAATATATACTTATAAATATATTATTATATAATATATATTATTAAATTCCACACGGCAACAGGAATATTCACACCATATATATGTTGTTGATACCGTGTTGTTATTATGTATCATTAGTATCCCTTTTTCCTCATTTACACTTAAAAGTACGATTTTCCAAAAATCCCTTCATTTTCTATATTTACGCACTTTGAGAGATGTACTCACTGAATTTCATGCTTCCACTTTCATCCGTTTTCAATAATATTTTTAGTCGTGTTCATGCTATTAGTGCTAGCCGTTTGCTCAGGGAGGCGATCAGTCAGTCACGCCACTCTTTCATTTATATATTTTCTAGCTGTACCTGCTGCTTCGCACGCAAAAAAGCCAGTTATTTGTCATTAGTTTTATCCGTCTCTGTTTTTGTATAGAATTTATTTAATTTTCTTTAGGTGAATATAGATAAATCTAAAATAGTAATTTGAAAACCTCCTATTAGATAGCACTCATACACAGTCAAATGATTGTATTTGTCGATGTGAACTATTTTAGCTGAACTCCCTTCGTATGCATATCATTTTCTATCCTTTGATAACCTCGATCTCATGCACGCCTTTCCCAAAAATCACTATATGTGTTTTTTCTTTCTACATGTACTTTATTTGGTACCACGTTTATCCTTTGTCGTCCTGCATCCTCCATATAAGTAAAAATTTTGAAATATCCATTTATGTTCCGCGTTTACATAATTAAAGGGCAGTGCCCCATTTTGTCCCGCGCACACCATAAAAGTACAAATTTCGAAAAATCTATTTTTGTTGCAAGTCTACGTTGTCTGAGAAACGTAAATACCGATTTTCATGAATATAGCTGTATTATTTAAATTGGTACCATTTTTATTCCGTTTTGTCTCTTTCCTCCCTTAAAAGTCATTTTTGTTCATTATCGTTTGGCAAGTCATCATGGAAGGACTCAGACCACAACAGCGTCTCCTAATTGTTTAGCTGTATTTCGAAAAACAAAAGACAGTGCCGAATCGATTCGTCGTCGTTCTCAGCAGCTTGGCTTGGCATATTCGACAACTCGACAAGTCGCTTTGCTCGAACGAGTCGCCCAATATTGGATCTTCCTAATGGATCATATCATTTTCAAACAGTAAATGACATGATTTTAAGTTCATTTTTATTTTTTATTTTCATTCTAAATCAAACCTCACGATGAATCACCCGTTAGTGGTATTGATTGTGGAAGATATTATATAATCGGTTCCGCCCGAATTTAGCCTCTCTTTTCTTGTTATACACTCCACGAGGGTATTATGACTTTTTAATTTGTTTGTAACACCCAAAAGGAAGCCAGATTGACCCATTGTTAATTATACCGAACGACTTAGAATCGCTTTTTGAATCAATTTAGCAATGTCCGTCTGCGCACGTTATACTTGAACTGGAAGTACATATTGTGAAAGTGGGTCACTTCATTCCATGTTTGGATATAGCCCGATACAAATATTCTTCTCGATTTCACGAATTGGATCAGGTCATATTAGCCTATGATTAGGAAAAATCCTTCCCGTTTTCACTTTTTTACAGGATTGAATTGTATTCGGATATAAAGTGGATTGTATCATATAGTCGGCTCCGTCCGACTTTTGTCTTTCCTTACTTTTTTTGTTGCATAGTTTTATAGCTGCGAATTTTGGCGAGCACAGCACCTATAAAGTCGATTTAAATGGCTTTTGCATGTGTTGTGAGGAAGAGAGGGAGCTTCACGCAGAGAAGACATATGAGGTAAACATAATATGATTACTGCTCATGCAATTGAGAAAGTTGTAGCTAAACATGAAATAATCATAATGATTATATTATGATTAGCTACAGCCATACTATGATTACCCCAACCATATTCCCAATCATTATATGTTGTTTTTATACACTCCACGAGAGTATTATGTCTTTGTGCATTTGTTTGTAACACCCAAAAGGAAGCGAGATAGACCCATTGTAAGTATACCGATCGACTTAGAATCACTTTCTGAGTCGATTCAGCAATGTCTGTCTGTCCGTCTGTCAGTCCATCTATTGTTGTAATCAAATTACAGGTCGCAATTATAGTCCGATCTTAACAAAAATTGGCACTAGCAAGTTTTTTGGATCAAGGACGAACGCTATTTAATTTGAGGCAAATCGGCTCAGATTTAGATATAGCCCCCATATGAATTTCACTCCCGATTTGACATTTTCCGCCCCAGAAACCACATATTGTACCCGATTTTCTTTAAATTTGGCACAACATCCTATAATCCAACTAGAAACACATATGCAGAAATTATGTAAGATCGGTTCAGATTTAGATATAGCCCCCATACAAATGTCGCTCCCGATTTGACATTTTCGGCTCTAGAAACGACATATTGTACCCGATTTTCTTTAAATTTGGCACAACATCTTATAATCCAACTACAAACACATATGCAAAAATTAGGTAATATCGGTTCAGATTTAGATATAGCCCCCATACAAATGTCGCTCCCGATTTGACATTTTCCGCTCTATAAACGACATATTGTACTCGATTTTCTTTAAATTTGGCACAACATCTTATAATCCAACTGGAAACACCTATGCAAAAAGTGGGTAAGATCGGTTCAGATTTAGATATAGCCCCCATACAAATGTCGCTCCCGATTTGACATTTTCCGCTCTATAAACGACATATTGTACTCGATTTTCTTTAAATTTGGCACAACATCTTATAATCCAACTAGAAACACATATGTAAAATTAGGTAAGATTGGTTCAGATACAAATGTCGCTCCTGATTTGACATTTTCCGCTCTATAAACGATATTAGATATAGCCCAAATACAAATGTTGCTCCCAAATGTTTAACCGATTTTGGCTAAACTATACATATTATATTTCACCTATTGCGCACCAGGTTTCAATATACCCCCATACAAATGTCCTTTCCGATTTAACATTTGTTGTCAAACACATACATTTACAGGATACAAAATTCCTTCCTGTTTTCACTTTTTCACCGAATTAAATTGTATTCGGATAGAAAGTGGAGTGTATCATAGAGTCGGCCCCGCCCGACTTTAGCCTTTCCTTACTTGTTTTCAAATATGGTTGCACCAAATATATCTCTTCTCTGTGTGTTGATATTGGCGAGTTCCGAGCTTTCTGCCAAAGCATGGACACTGAGCTGACCTATTTTGCAAAACATTCTTGATTTGACCAAAACTATTGTCGAAAGAAGAAACCCTTTTTTTTGAGAAGCAGAATTTTCTTGCGCCCAATATATCACCTATCGATATGTTGAGTGTGTCGAGTACCTTCTTCGTATGCGTTTTCAGCCTGAGCTTGGGTCAGCCCAGTGTTCATTTTGCAAACAATTGTCGACAGAAGAATGTTTGTGCTGCTCAAGTTAATCCTCTTTTCAGACATTTTCATCCCAACTGTTACCCTAGAGATAGAGTTGATCTTAATTTTTATGTGATTATTATGTCTACAACAATTTGAAATATGGTCACAATATCACGACCCTGACTTCTATCTATGGAATTCATTCAAAGGCATTTAAGTGTATTTGATATAGGACATCTTCTTGACGAACGTGTGCGACTTTAGCTTCATCTCCTTATTCAGTCATGACAACATACCCCCTCCATGTACGCATGCATTTCAAAACAACAACAGCAGAAATACTTTGACATACAAAATTCTCCACATTTAAGAGGGATTTTCTACAAAAATTCAAGTGCTTACTACATACATATTCCTGAGAAGGTTGTAAATGTAATTCTTCCAACAAAAGTGAAAAATAACCTTCTGAAATAAAACTTTCCTTTGGCAACTTTTTTCTCGACTTGATGTACTTATATTTCTTTATGAGACGTTGCTGTAACGCCCACCAGACCACCCAACACTTTTGTAGCTGTGTATAGTTTTTCAAATGAAAACATAATTATAGTGGTGGTTACCAAGACGACGAGGAGTAGCTTCTTCTTTGCCGTCTCACTCTCTGTAGGTCTTAAATTGAAACATAGAGAAAAAATAAAATAAAATAAATAAATAAACTTTTTCGTGATTCAGCCAAAAGATGCAACACATCAAAGTTAAATATGTAAGAGACGAAACGGTGGCAAAAGAAAATGAGGCAAAACGGCGTTTAGCTGGGTCAGAACGAACACAGTAGCCCCTAAAGTAAGGCGTAATGTTTCGCGATATTTGCGTAAATGAAGAACCCTTGAAATTTAAACTTTACTTTGAATGTATTATTTTTACAGGCCATATCAACTATTATGAACTTTCCATATCTGGATTTGTGCAAAGATGGTCAAAATATTTTTATATGTGGTACAAATATTCTTATTCAAGTTTTATTCAGGTATTGAATTGGTACTTGGTTTACGATTGAAGCATACCCGTAACAGATAGAGTGAAAAATAAGACGGATAATTCATTTTTGTCAAACGGAATGACAAACATAATATACCACCATAGTGTGTTGGTAGTCATAACCAGGTAGTTCCGGTAATCACATAACTTAATGTTGAGGTAAACGGAAATGCAAAGTAGGTTGGTATGAAAATGGAGGGAAATCAACCGCGCAGAATCTTATATACCATCTTTGAGCGAAGTCCACAGTATTACTGGCATATAGATGCAAAATTATGATTTAAGGACCATTCCGATTACAGGGATAATATCACTCGATCACACATATCAAAGATATTAAAAGAATCGATGTGAGACAAAAATATTCTAAAAATGACATTAAATACCCAAAAATTAAGGGTTATTGGGGTTAATTTCAGCCCTTTTGGGGAAAGACTTTATACCTCACGACCAATTTTACTCATTTACAATCCGAACCATCCACATCGTCAGAGCCTACATACTGAATTTCATGATTACAGCTGCAGCCGTTTGTTGATATCCCTTTTTTATCCCTTTTTCCATTTTAAAACCAAAAGTACAAATTTGAAAAAAAAACGTTCATTTTGCGCGCCTACTCAGTCAGAGGAACATATGTCATAAGCCCCTTAGATGATGCCATTTTTATCCGCTTCTCTCCACATTTTTCAATAAAAGTAAACTTTCTGAAAAAGTCTTTTAAGTTAGAGGAATGTATACACGAAATTTCATGATATCAGTTTCAGGTGTTTTGTTTGTACCATTTGTATCGCGTTTTTAAATTATAAATTTCCAAATATCCATTTATAATTAAGAATTCGAAACTATGTTTCTGGTTTAAATTTAATGTTTCTAGTGGTTGTCTAGTTGTTTAACGTACTATACCTTATGTATACCTTTATATATCTATAGGTCATTGGCGTAGGAATGGGGTGGCTGGGGTGGTCTAATACCAATATGTGGAGACTTTTCTTTCTTGCTTCATTAGATATTAGCGTAAAATAATTGAACAAAATACGCAACGCTCAATTTTGAATTTCATAATAGGATTGAAAGGCAAAACAGATCATTTTCAAAAAATATTATGAAGAATATGAATGATCAGACTACAGTGCTGAAGTGGAAAATGCGTTTTGTTTCTTATGTCGCAATTTCGATACCAGAGAGTATGGAGAAGACAACGAACTTTTGGTGTAAGGATTTGATAGATGAAAGAGTCGTCAAGACATTGCAATCAACTTCAATATGTTGAGAGGAAATGTTGATAAAAATATTTACCTAAATAAATGAGGTTTTCCGCGATGCGTCGAATTAAAACTTGGCTAAGATCCATCATGAACTAAGATTGATTTTTAAATTTGTCAAACTTAAATATAGAAAACGAGTTAGAACTAGTAAATCAAAAAAAATTCTTTTTTCAAATCCATGCTTTATGCAAGCAGAATTCTATTGGGCCTAGAAATTCTTTTTAAGTTATCTTTTGTAGAAGGAAAAATTAATGTTACGTTAATAAATAATAATAATAATAATAAATTATAATAATAATAATAATTAATAAAAAAATATTTAAAAACGTAACAGTAATTTTTCCTTCTACAAAAGATAACTAAAAAAGAATTTCTAGGCCCAATAGAATTCTGCTTGCATAAAGCATGGATTTGAAAAAAGAATTTTTTTTTTGATTTACTAGTTATAACCTTTCTTTACTGTTGTGCTAAGAAAATCCACAGAAAACGTGTAATTTTACAAAGTTCAAATCAAAAATGCGCCTTTCAAATCCCGCCCATTTGCATATTGTCTAAGCAGGTTACAACTAAATAAACACACACAACAATATAGGAAGATCGTTGTAGAATATACTTAAAAAACTGGTTTTAATTTCATATGGGAAGGGTCACGGCCACTTTCCGCCCATCTCGGTGTCGAAATACTCTAAAACCGGTTTTAATTTCAGATGGGAAGTGTCACGTCCACTTTCCGCCCATCTTTGCACAACTATTTACACTGGATCAACTCACACAAAATTTCAGCACTCTAGGTCTATGACACCTACTGACCATATTCGATTATATGTTTTAACTTCGTATGTGAGGTACCACGCCCACTTTCCCAATACCGTCCATTTCTGGCACAACTACGCAGGTTTATGCTAGATGCACTTACACAAAATTACAGTAGGTGTAATTTTGGTTTTATCTTCATATGGGAGGTGCCACGCCCACTTTTGCATTACCGCCCATTTTAGGCGCAACTACGCACATTGATGCTAGATGCACTTACACAAAATTTGAGCACTATACGTGTCATAGAACTGACACTATTCGATAATATGTTTTAACTTCGTATTCCAATACCGCCCATTTTTGGCAGAACTACGCACATTGATGGTAGATGCACTTACACAAAATTTCAGTTTTTTATCTGCCATAGAACGGCATATATTCGAAAATGGGTTTTAACTTCGTATGGGAGGTGCCACGCCCACATTTCCATTACCGCCCATTTTTGTCACAACTACGCACATTAATGCTAGATGCACTTACACAAAATTACAGTAGGTGTAATTTTGGTTTTAACTTCATATGGGAGGTGCCACGCCCACTTTTGCATTACCGCCCATTTTAGGCGCAACTACGCACATTGATGCTAGATGCACTTACACAAAATTTGAGCACTATACGTGTCATAGAACTGACACTATTCGATAATATGTTTTAACTTCGTATGGGAGGTGGTACGCCCACTATTCCAATACCGCCCATTTTTGGCAGAACTACGCACATTGATGGTAGATGCACTTACACAAAATTTCAGCACTCTAGGTGTCATAGAACTGACAATATTCAATAATAGGTTTTAACTTCGTATGGGAGGTGCCACGCCCACTTTTCAAATACCGCCCATTTTTGGCACAACTATGCACATTGATGCTAGATGCACTTCCACAAAATTACAGCACTCTAGGTGTCATAGAACTGACTATATTCAATAATAGGTTTTAACTTCGTATGGGAGGTGCCACGCCCACTTTTCCAATACCGCCCATTTTTGGCACAACTATGCGAATTGATGCTAGATGCACTTACATAAAATTTCAGCACTCCAGGTGTCATAGAACTGGCAATATTCAATAATAGGTTTTAACTTCGTATGGGAGGTGCCACGCCCACTTTTCCAATACCGCCCCTTTTTGGCACAACTATGCGAATTGATGCTAGATGCACTTACACAAAATTTCAGCACTCTAGGTGTCATAGAACTGACAATATTCAATAATAGGTTTTAACTTCGTATGGGAGATGCCACGCCCACTTTTCCAATACCGCCTATTTTCGGCACAACTATGCGAATTGATGCTAGATGCACTTACACAAAATTTCAGCACTCTAGGTGTCATAGAACTGACAATATTCAATAATAGGTTTTAACTTCGTATGGGAGGTTCCACGCCCACTTTTCCAATACCGCCCGTTTTTGGCACAACTATGCACATTGATGCTAGATGCACTTACACAAAATTACATCACTCTAGGTGTCATAGAACTGACAATATTCGATAATAGGTTTTAACTTCGTATGGGAGGTGCCACGCCCACTTTTCCATTACCGCCCCTTTTTGGCAGAACTATGCACATTGATGGTATATGCACTTACACAAAATTTCAGCACTCTAGGTGTCATAGAACTGACAATATTCAATAATAGGTTTTAACTTCGTATGGGAGATGCCACGCCCACTTTTCCAATACCGCCCATTTTTGGCACAACTATGCGAATTGATGCTAGATGCACTTACACAAAATTTCAGCATTCTAGGTGTCATAGAACTGACAATATTCAATAATAGGGTTTAACTTCGTATGGGAGGTTCCACGCCCACTTTTCCAATACCGCCCATTTTTGGCACAACTATGCACATTGATGCTAGATGCACTTACACAAAATTACAGCACTCTAGGTGTCATAGAACTGACAATATTCGATAATAGGTTTTAACTTCGTATGGGAGGTGCCACGCCCACTTTTCCAATACCGCCCCTTTTTGGCACAACTATGCGAATTGATGCTAGATGCACTTACACAAAATTACAGCACTCTAGGTGTCATAGAACTGACAATATTCGATAATAGGTTTTAACTTCGTATGGGAGGTGCCACGCCCACTTTTCCAATACCGCCCCTTTTTGGCACAACTATGCACATTGATGGCATATGCACTTACACAAAATTTCAGCACTCTAGGTGTCATAGAACTGACAATATTCAATAATAGGTTTTAACTTCGTATGGGAGATGCCACGCCCACTTTTCCAATACCGCCCATTTTTGGCACAACTATGCACATTGATGCTAGATGCACTTACACAAAATGTCAGCATTCTAGGTGTCATAGAACTGACAATATTCAATAATAGGTTTTAACTTCGTATGGGAGGTTCCACGCCCACTTTTCCAATACCGCCCATTTTTGGCACAACTATGCACATTGATGCTAGATGCACTTACACAAAATTACAGCACTCTAGGTGTCATAGAACTGACAATATTCGATAATAGGTTTTAACTTCGTATGGGAGGTGCCACGCCCACTTTTCCAATACCGCCCCTTTTTGGCACAACTATGCACATTGATGGTATATGCACTTACACAAAATTTCAGCACTCTAGGTGTCATAGAACTGACAATATTCAATAATAGGTTTTAACTTCGTATGGGAGATGTCACGCCCACTTTTCCAATACCGCCCATTTTTGGCACAACTATGCGAATTGATGCTAGATGCACTTACACAAAATTTCAGCATTCTAGGTGTCATAGAACTGACAATATTCAATAATAGGTCTTAACTTCGTATGGGAGGTGCCACGCCCCTTTGTCCAATTGGTCAAATTTTTCCATTTCCTTGTATTGTCATCGAAAATGATTAAGTGTGCAAAATTTTAGCAAAATTGGTTGAGAAAAAAGCTTTCAAATTTTGTGGCACACAAACATATATAGAAAGTAACCTTATAAAGAGTGATTTTTTTGAGGTTAGGATTTTCATGCATTAGTATTTGACAGATCACGTGGGATTTCAGACATGGTGTCAAAGAGAAAGATGCTCAGTATGCTTTGACATTTCATCATGAATCGTCTCACAAACGAACAACGCTTGCAAATTATTGAATTTTATTATCAAAATGCGTGCTCTGTTAAGAAAGTTCATTGCGCGCTTCCATTTTATGGTCAGTTTAATCGACCCACTGAAGCGGCTATTCGGGCTATTGTGACTAAATTTCGCACCAAATTTACATTGTTGGACATTAAACCACCAACACGCTTACGTAGAGTGCGAACTGAAGAAAATATCGCAGCTGTATCGGCCAGTGTTAATGATGACCACCAATTTTCGATTCGTCGCCGTTCGCACCAATTGGGTCTCTGTTACTCAAAAACGTGGAAATGCCAAAATTGGACTAAGCGGATGGACCACCTAAGACGCAGCCGCGGTCAACATTTAAATGAAATTATCTTCAAAAAGTAAATGTCATGGACCAATCTAACGTTTCAAATAAAGAACCGATGAGATTTTGCAAATTTTATGCGTTTTTTTTTTTAAAAAAAGTTATCAAGCTCTTAAAAAATCACCCTTTATAAAGCATGGAAAAATAGTTTATAACTGCTGATGACAATCTTACGCTAGTGATCAGTCGACCTCCGATTTTTTGCATAACTTTGGCATAATTGTTTTGCACAATTTTTTCATTTGTTTTTCTTATTTTCCTCATGCTCTCGAATATTTTATATTTCGATGATAAAACTTCTAAATGCAAAAATCCGAGGTTTAGTGACTAGCTGCGTTAGAGTTAACCAGAAGCTACTGTTGTTAAATTCCACACGAACTGATATGCAAGTGGGATATTGTCCCGGCGCAACACTAATTTACACCTATATTTTATAGAATGTAAATTTATTTACAACTGTTATGGTTAATATTTTACTTTGGTGTGTCATGTTCACCCTTGAATAAATACGAATCATAACAAACTAAATTTGAGTTTACTTGCGAAAAAATTCATAAAATATAACAAACATTAAAAAAACTGTGGGAGGAAATCTATTGCTACGCCCCCGGTGTAGGTAGAGCTTTACCATTCTTTGGAAGAATTATGGACTATGATGTCTGGTCAAAAAAGCCTCACATGAAAATCTGTAATTTCAAAAAATTAAATTCATCCACATTATAAAAATGTTGATAATGTATTCTCAATCTCAAAAAATAATTGTATGGGATTATAATATGAAATTATGATAATGTATTCTCAATCTCAAAAAATAATTGTATGGGATTATAATATGAAATTATGGGAACATTGGCTAATATCAGCTAATATTAACGAATATTACACTACTTGGCAAAAATTAAGAGAAACGGTATTAAAAGCCAATACAAATTGTTCCTTCCCTTTTCGAAAAATTGGCAAATAAATTTCGTAATGGGAGAGATCGAATGACAGAACGAGTCGGTAAATCAGCCAAAAACCGCCGCCGACGCATTTTGGGCAGCGCCGCCGCCGCCGATAATTATGGGACGGCTTGTAACTCTGATCGGTTTAGAATCACTTTCTGAGTCAATGTCCGCCAGCCCACTGAAATTATCTACGTTAGAAAAAATATATCCGACTTTATGATACACTCCACTTGCTATCCTATTATAATTAAATTCTGTAAAGAAGTGATATCGGCAAGGATGTTTGTATCCTGTAAATGTATGTGTTTGACAAAAAAGTTTAAATCGGAAAGGACATCTGCATAATAAGTAACGTTTGGCCAAAATGGGTTAAACATTTGGGAGCAACATTTGTATATATAAAAAAAATTGTATCTAAATCTGAACCGATCTTACTTCTTGTTGTGCCAAATTTAAACAAAATCGGAAACAATATGTTGTTTCTAAAGCGGTAAAAGTCAAATCGGGTGCCACATTATGGGGTCTATCTAACCCGATTTAACCTGCTTTCGCCACATGTATTTCTAGTTAGATTATTAGGTGTTAAGCCAAATTTGAAGAAAATCGGGTACTATATGTGCTTTATAGAGCAGAAAAGACAAATCGGGAGAGATATTTGTATGGGGGCTATATCTAAGTCTGAACCGATCTTACCGATTTTACCGTCACTGTTTTCACTTCAATTATAGGGTAATGTGCCAAATTTGAAGCAAGTCGAGTTTATTATATGGTTCCTAGAGCGGAAAAAGTCAAATCGGGAGCGACATTTGTATGAGGGTTTTATCCAAATCTGAACCGATCTAACCCGCTTTCGCCACATGTATTTAGATTATAAGATGTTGTACCAAATTTAAAGAAAATCGGGTACAATATGTGGTTTCTAAAGCGGGAAAAGTCGAATCGGGAGCGACATTTGTATGAGGGCTATATCTAAATCTGAACCGATCTGACCGATTTTACCGTAGCTGTTTTCACTTCAATTATAGGGTACTGTGCCAAATTTGAAACAAATCGAGTTTAATATGTGGTTCCTAGAGCGGAAAAAGTCAAATCGGGAGCGACATTTGTATGAGGGCTATATCCAAATCTGAACCGATCAGACCGATTTTCACCATCGGACTATAAATGCGACCTGTAATTTGATTATAACAATAGATGGACAGACAGACGAACATTGCTAAATCGACTCAGAAAGTGATTCTAAGCCGATCTGTAATAAACGGGTGTTTTCCTTTTGGGTGTTTCCTTTTGGGTGTTACAAACAAATGCACAAAGACATAATACTCTCGTGGAGTGTATAAACAACGGGACTTCTTATTTTGACTGTCTTAAATAGAGACTGTAAATTATTTTATATTATTATTTAAGTAGTAAAGCTTTTGGCCATTCCATGTCAGAGACAGCGAAGCTATATGTAGATCTCTATCCACGGTATTATATGACGCGTCATATAATAAAATTAACTAAAAATATCATAATTACTAAATTCTGAAAAAGCCCATTTTGGACCGCCCTGTTCTCAGTGAAATAGTTAAAATAGAGTTCTAATTTTTTGGCACCCGAGGTTTACTACTGTCTACTTTCATATGAGTCTAATAACTTTAAAATCGGAGAACAAAAACCAAAAGGAGTTTTGGCCGCTATCTCAAAATAATGACCACAGTGTGACGTCTAGCCTCCTATAGCTGATGTTGCGTCTTTTCTTTGTAAGACGTACATTCTGCCTCATTTAATTTTCCTGCTGCATTCAAAATTTCACATCTCTATGTGCTTTCAAAGTCGAGTTGTACTATCTTGCGCACAAGATTAAAAAAATCTCAAAAATTTTGACAGAACAATTCGTCTATTATATGTGTATACTAGCAGTGCCTTCACACCTGGAAAAGTCAGTTATTTGTTACCAGTTTTATCCATCTGTGTTTTTGTATAGTATTTATTGAATTTGCTTTTGGGTGGATATAGTTAATTCAACAATATTTATTTTAAGCTGAACAACCTTCATCTGTATCACTTTTTTTCATTTTCTACGCAGTTTCGAACAAAAAATTACAACCGCAGAGCCTTTTATATCCTCGAGCTCATGTTTCTAGATGCATCCGGCAATTTTATAACTTTTGTACTTCTTTTTCATTTTTGGCACAACTATGCACATTGATGCTAGATGCACTTACACAAAATGTCAGCATTCTAGGTGTCATAGAACTGACAATATTCAATAATAGGTTTTAACTTCGTATGGGAGGTTCCACGCCCACTTTTCCAATACCGCCCATTTTTGGCACAACTATGCACATTGATGCTAGATGCACTTACACAAAATTACAGCACTCTAGGTGTCATAGAACTGACAATATTCGATAATAGGTTTTAACTTCGTATGGGAGGTGCCACGCCCACTTTTCCAATACCGCCCCTTTTTGGCACAACTATGCACATTGATGGTATATGCACTTACACAAAATTTCAGCACTCTAGGTGTCATAGAACTGACAATATTCAATAATAGGTTTTAACTTCGTATGGGAGATGTCACGCCCACTTTTCCAATACCGCCCATTTTTGGCACAACTATGCGAATTGATGCTAGATGCACTTACACAAAATTTCAGCATTCTAGGTGTCATAGAACTGACAATATTCAATAATAGGTCTTAACTTCGTATGGGAGGTGCCACGCCCCTTTGTCCAATTGGTCAAATTTTTCCATTTCCTTGTATTGTCATCGAAAATGATTAAGTGTGCAAAATTTTAGCAAAATTGGTTGAGAAAAAAGCTTTCAAATTTTGTGGCACACAAACATATATAGAAAGTAACCTTATAAAGAGTGATTTTTTTGAGGTTAGGATTTTCATGCATTAGTATTTGACAGATCACGTGGGATTTCAGACATGGTGTCAAAGAGAAAGATGCTCAGTATGCTTTGACATTTCATCATGAATCGTCTCACAAACGAACAACGCTTGCAAATTATTGAATTTTATTATCAAAATGCGTGCTCTGTTAAGAAAGTTCATTGCGCGCTTCCATTTTATGGTCAGTTTAATCGACCCACTGAAGCGGCTATTCGGGCTATTGTGACTAAATTTCGCACCAAATTTACATTGTTGGACATTAAACCACCAACACGCTTACGTAGAGTGCGAACTGAAGAAAATATCGCAGCTGTATCGGCCAGTGTTAATGATGACCACCAATTTTCGATTCGTCGCCGTTCGCACCAATTGGGTCTCTGTTACTCAAAAACGTGGAAATGCCAAAATTGGACTAAGCGGATGGACCACCTAAGACGCAGCCGCGGTCAACATTTAAATGAAATTATCTTCAAAAAGTAAATGTCATGGACCAATCTAACGTTTCAAATAAAGAACCGATGAGATTTTGCAAATTTTATGCGTTTTTTTTTTTAAAAAAAGTTATCAAGCTCTTAAAAAATCACCCTTTATAAAGCATGGAAAAATAGTTTATAACTGCTGATGACAATCTTACGCTAGTGATCAGTCGACCTCCGATTTTTTGCATAACTTTGGCATAATTGTTTTGCACAATTTTTTCATTTGTTTTTCTTATTTTCCTCATGCTCTCGAATATTTTATATTTCGATGATAAAACTTCTAAATGCAAAAATCCGAGGTTTAGTGACTAGCTGCGTTAGAGTTAACCAGAAGCTACTGTTGTTAAATTCCACACGAACTGATATGCAAGTGGGATATTGTCCCGGCGCAACACTAATTTACACCTATATTTTATAGAATGTAAATTTATTTACAACTGTTATGGTTAATATTTTACTTTGGTGTGTCATGTTCACCCTTGAATAAATACGAATCATAACAAACTAAATTTGAGTTTACTTGCGAAAAAATTCATAAAATATAACAAACATTAAAAAAACTGTGGGAGGAAATCTATTGCTACGCCCCCGGTGTAGGTAGAGCTTTACCATTCTTTGGAAGAATTATGGACTATGATGTCTGGTCAAAAAAGCCTCACATGAAAATCTGTAATTTCAAAAAATTAAATTCATCCACATTATAAAAATGTTGATAATGTATTCTCAATCTCAAAAAATAATTGTATGGGATTATAATATGAAATTATGATAATGTATTCTCAATCTCAAAAAATAATTGTATGGGATTATAATATGAAATTATGGGAACATTGGCTAATATCAGCTAATATTAACGAATATTACACTACTTGGCAAAAATTAAGAGAAACGGTATTAAAAGCCAATACAAATTGTTCCTTCCCTTTTCGAAAAATTGGCAAATAAATTTCGTAATGGGAGAGATCGAATGACAGAACGAGTCGGTAAATCAGCCAAAAACCGCCGCCGACGCATTTTGGGCAGCGCCGCCGCCGCCGATAATTATGGGACGGCTTGTAACTCTGATCGGTTTAGAATCACTTTCTGAGTCAATGTCCGCCAGCCCACTGAAATTATCTACGTTAGAAAAAATATATCCGACTTTATGATACACTCCACTTGCTATCCTATTATAATTAAATTCTGTAAAGAAGTGATATCGGCAAGGATGTTTGTATCCTGTAAATGTATGTGTTTGACAAAAAAGTTTAAATCGGAAAGGACATCTGCATAATAAGTAACGTTTGGCCAAAATGGGTTAAACATTTGGGAGCAACATTTGTATATATAAAAAAAAATTGTATCTAAATCTGAACCGATCTTACTTCTTGTTGTGCCAAATTTAAACAAAATCGGAAACAATATGTTGTTTCTAAAGCGGTAAAAGTCAAATCGGGTGCCACATTATGGGGTCTATCTAACCCGATTTAACCTGCTTTCGCCACATGTATTTCTAGTTAGATTATTAGGTGTTAAGCCAAATTTGAAGAAAATCGGGTACTATATGTGCTTTATAGAGCAGAAAAGACAAATCGGGAGAGATATTTGTATGGGGGCTATATCTAAGTCTGAACCGATCTTACCGATTTTACCGTCACTGTTTTCACTTCAATTATAGGGTAATGTGCCAAATTTGAAGCAAGTCGAGTTTATTATATGGTTCCTAGAGCGGAAAAAGTCAAATCGGGAGCGACATTTGTATGAGGGTTTTATCCAAATCTGAACCGATCTAACCCGCTTTCGCCACATGTATTTAGATTATAAGATGTTGTACCAAATTTAAAGAAAATCGGGTACAATATGTGGTTTCTAAAGCGGGAAAAGTCGAATCGGGAGCGACATTTGTATGAGGGCTATATCTAAATCTGAACCGATCTGACCGATTTTACCGTAGCTGTTTTCACTTCAATTATAGGGTACTGTGCCAAATTTGAAACAAATCGAGTTTAATATGTGGTTCCTAGAGCGGAAAAAGTCAAATCGGGAGCGACATTTGTATGAGGGCTATATCCAAATCTGAACCGATCAGACCGATTTTCACCATCGGACTATAAATGCGACCTGTAATTTGATTATAACAATAGATGGACAGACAGACGAACATTGCTAAATCGACTCAGAAAGTGATTCTAAGCCGATCTGTAATAAACGGGTGTTTTCCTTTTGGGTGTTTCCTTTTGGGTGTTACAAACAAATGCACAAAGACATAATACTCTCGTGGAGTGTATAAACAACGGGACTTCTTATTTTGACTGTCTTAAATAGAGACTGTAAATTATTTTATATTATTATTTAAGTAGTAAAGCTTTTGGCCATTCCATGTCAGAGACAGCGAAGCTATATGTAGATCTCTATCCACGGTATTATATGACGCGTCATATAATAAAATTAACTAAAAATATCATAATTACTAAATTCTGAAAAAGCCCATTTTGGACCGCCCTGTTCTCAGTGAAATAGTTAAAATAGAGTTCTAATTTTTTGGCACCCGAGGTTTACTACTGTCTACTTTCATATGAGTCTAATAACTTTAAAATCGGAGAACAAAAACCAAAAGGAGTTTTGGCCGCTATCTCAAAATAATGACCACAGTGTGACGTCTAGCCTCCTATAGCTGATGTTGCGTCTTTTCTTTGTAAGACGTACATTCTGCCTCATTTAATTTTCCTGCTGCATTCAAAATTTCACATCTCTATGTGCTTTCAAAGTCGAGTTGTACTATCTTGCGCACAAGATTAAAAAAATCTCAAAAATTTTGACAGAACAATTCGTCTATTATATGTGTATACTAGCAGTGCCTTCACACCTGGAAAAGTCAGTTATTTGTTACCAGTTTTATCCATCTGTGTTTTTGTATAGTATTTATTGAATTTGCTTTTGGGTGGATATAGTTAATTCAACAATATTTATTTTAAGCTGAACAACCTTCATCTGTATCACTTTTTTTCATTTTCTACGCAGTTTCGAACAAAAAATTACAACCGCAGAGCCTTTTATATCCTCGAGCTCATGTTTCTAGATGCATCCGGCAATTTTATAACTTTTGTACTTCTTTTTCACTTGTGTTCTCTCTTCTCCCCTAAAAGTATAAAAGTAGTATATTTTGTACCACTTTTATCCCTTTAGGTCCCGCTCGCCCCTTAAAAGTAAAAATTTCGAAAATTCCCTCTTCGTAGCTAGTCTGCATGATAAGTGCAAGTGTTTCTAGCTACTGTCGATTAGTCAGGACGAAGGTTCGATGTTTATCCCTTTTTGTTCCATTTACCCCAAAAAAAAGTACGAATTTCGAAAACCCTTTCTTAGTCCGCCTCGCCGTCATATTTGTTAACTACCCTGAAAATGTCATCACCCTGGCTTCGGCCGTTTGGTCTGGGCGCTGATCAATGATAAGTCATGTACAAATTGCAATACCGAACGCGTTCACCAAATTTCATCAAAATCGGAAGACCTTCGAAACATTTTCGCGAAGTCTCCCTTCTACATTATCTGAGTTGGGATCATGTGTCTATATATTTTAATTATGCCATGTTCCTCTCATTCTCATTATTCTATGCCAATCTGGTTCGGTCCTTCAAAGTGGTCCTTCAAAGAGTATCGCTATTAACACATTTCAAACAGCGGACCCTCAAAGGAGGGAACGATGACTTTTTAAACACATTGACCTTGTGTGCTTCCAGCTTCAGACAGCTATTAGCGAAACCCCGCATCTAATAACATACCTCGTATCACGAGTGAAAGTTAAGAGGACCCCTCAAAGTAGCTGCTGTTTAAGATGCCGTTGCCATTTGCCGAGGTAAACATTGCAGTATCCTGAGCACTATCTACTACTGAGCTGTGATCAGCATCTTTATGGTATAAAGATTTTGATTTTGTGCGAAGCAGATTTCCAATGACATCCACAATTTTGGTTTTGTGTGTGTATGTGTGCGTGGCAAAATGGAGTGTACAAGGACGCCAAGGAGGAAGGCATTTTTAGTTTTTCGAGTTTATTTACCGTGAATTTGTGGCATCTTCCGAGTAAGGCTGTGGTCGTCCCCGTTGTACTAGTTGTTGTTGTTCTAGTTGCTGCAAAATAAAAGCAAAAACTTTTGCGTTTGTTGTGGTTAAACTTTCTACGGCGGTTTCTTTTGTTTTAGTTGGCCGTACACGCTCCCCCGACCACCGTGCCGTGCCATTCGCTTTCAAGTTTTACAGAAGGAAAATAAATAAATTCGTTTAAGCGAGGCAAGAGCCCAGCAAAAGTGTTGTGGTTTTGCCGAAGAAAAATGCTTTTTAATTAAACATCTTAGATTTAGATTTTTGACACATTGTAATTAGTTTATTTTGTACGAAATTAATTGGAAATTAAAGAGAAAACTTCTCTTTGGGGTTGTGTGCAAAATAAAAGCTTGAGGGTTTCTTCTTTGAAAATGTGGAAGGTGGGGGTGGAGGATGGTTGGAAAAGGACAAACAAGGACTTAGAAAGTTATGTCTTCTTTCCAATTAGTAAATTAATTTGGTATACATTAATACCGACAACTTTACCTTTTCTCGGCCAAACTAACCAGCCCAAAAGGGTTGATGTAAAACAAAAAGTAATCCATTAGAATTGAAAAGAGAATATTGGGGGTAACCGCATGAGCAAATAGTAGAAACTATTCGTAGCCAACAACATGACAAACAACAACAGTTTGAGGGATGGTAGCACACTACAAATAGTTCTTCATCCCTCAGTACAAATGAGGGGGGATATAAGCTATTTGTATTTTATTAAATGTCAATGCCATTCATGTCTGAGCAAACCCTTTTGTGCGACGGAAATTTGAACTCATTGAAGGCAATGGAAAGAACTCTCAAATATATGTATTCTCATTTCGATTTTTTGTTTATTTTCGTTGGGTAGTTCATAATGTATTCAAATTGAATCGAAAGGAAGCCAGTCTGCAATCTATTCTAACTCTATCATTTGGGTACGACACTGAAATTAAAAGTGGCAACAATTTGAGAACTACAGGGTGGAGCGTTTACAATTTTAAATTTGGACTACCGATTACTTTGACTTTGAAAGGTAGAATAAAATTCATTTTTATTTTCAGGTTTATGTTTGACATTTGCAAAATGGGACGCTATAAGCTCGAATAAAATTGGGAAATATTAAAAACTTACTTCCAAAGTAGTGAGTCTTTAACGCAAACTGTAAGAAACTTACGTGGACAATTTTCGAGAAGAGATCGGCCTTCAGTTCAGTTTGAGAGTCAATTAGTGAAGCAATTTAATAAAAATGGAAATTGGCCTTCAGTTCAGTTTGTGCGCCAATTTGTGAAACGAGTTCATAAAAATGGATCGTTATTGGAAACACCAATCCGTGTACGTTCTCGTCTAGTTCGTTCGATCGAAAACATTGCTGCTGTAGCTGAGGATGTCCAAGAATATCCATCAACAACAACCCGTCGTCGTTTTCAGGAACTGGACATTTCTCGAACTTCTATGAGACCATAAAGACCTAAGTTTGAAGGCTTTCAAAATTCGATTGGTCCAACAACTGAAGCCTGATGACCATCCGATGCGTTTTCGTTTCGCCCAATGTGCTGAAGATTGTTTGGCAGGAGATGAAGACTTTTACCGAAAAATCGTGTTTTCAGATGAAGTTCATTTTTATCTCGGTGCTCATTATCTCTGTTCACAGAAACCCACACATGACTATTGAGAAGCCAATGCATCCACAACGAGTCACTGTTTGGTGTGAACATTGGGTCATGTACTGAAATATTGGGTTGATCAGATGCGGTACCGCGAACCAGTCGTAGTAGTCATATGAATGCTATTGTGTTCCATTATTAAATGTCAAAGCTCAACCTTTCCAATAAAACTAGAAATTTGAAAAAATAATCAGTAATATTTTATAGCCGATTCTAATGTAAAATTTTAAATGACCCAACCAATATAACCAACTAAGTTGGAATATATTGCATATTTTATGCAAATATGCTTTTTATTTATGATTTATTCCTGTTGCATGGGCTCACTAAATCAATCATTTTGTTTGAAGTATTCAACGGGAACTTTACATCGAATCGAAGAAAAAATTTGAGGAAATCCAGAAGGTATGATATTTATATTTGTACTGGAAATTAAAAAGGATGTTTATTTTTCCAAAATATAAAAATTAATATTTAAAAAAATATAAAATGTTGTTTACTTTAATTTAATATTTGTGCGGTAAAAACTAACAAATATTTTTCATAAAATGTTATCAAATGGGAAAACTGTCCATACAAATGGAAAAACAATTTCCAGTCACCCCACGAAAATGAAGTTTGGATGGTTTACTTATGATTTGCAAAATAGTTCGTACCTAGACCAAGCCGTTTTGTGCTAAACGCTCCAGAAATTACCCCTAAAAATCATGCTTATCCCGTGCAATTTTTTGTGCTGCATTTTTGTAAATTTTTTCTGAAATAATATACCCTTTATTCTTGTCTTAGATCTTATTGGACCTTTATAGTATTTTGTTGTGTTTTTTTTAGAGAAATATGTGTTTTTTGCTCTCAGCTCGAAAAACTACCAAAAATCAGTATAAACGTCCAATAATACGACTAATGAGTTATTCTAAGACAAGAATAAACATTTTTATTTTAAGTGCTTCCACGGGCATACAAGTGCTTGATTTTTAGATGTGTTTTCAGGAACGTTTAGCTGACAGATGACTTGAAGAAATACTTTGCAGATCTCTGGGTCCAACTGGGTCTATAAATGAATACTTTTTTAAATTTCTACAGGAAATTTCCTTTTATTTGAGTACCCACACTTGAATGTAAGTGAGCGGGCCCATTTTTCGGTTCGATTTGGGATCGAGCCCACTTCGACTTCATAACAAGATAGGATATGTTTTTTTTGTAACCACGCCCATAAACTGCACTTCAGGCCAAAATTGAAAATTTGAAAAATATACTTTAATTGTTTATATTTTGGATCATATTTTGTATACTTTCTGCTTACATTTATCATATCGATGAAGGGCTAGTTATATGCTCCTGAGATACATGATTTCGGGATGGATAAGTGTCGCTGAGACGAATTAAGCATGGACAAAGAATCTATGAGATGTATTAGTTAAAACTATCTAAAGGTCTGATGATTTACGAGTTAAAGCTTGATACTATTATCTGAAATAATAATAATTTGAGGCTAGCTGTGATTCCACAAAAATGCACTATTTGAGGGTGGCCAGAATTACTTAAAGATACAAAATTTCGAGCTGGCTAGAATTCAGTAAAAATCCACAATTTCATAGGTTTGCTTAAAGATTCAAGTAGGCTTCCTCAATGATCTACGATTTAAGGCTGACAAATTGAGGTTGAGAAAAAAGTTCTAAAAATTCACGATTTGAGGTTAGTAATGATTCGAAGATCCACAATTAAAAGTACGGCGAAAAGTACGGTCCTAAAAGATCTATGACTGATGACTACACCTTTTTCAATTGTAATTCAAAAGACACCAGTTGAAATTCAAAAGACATCACTTGAAATTCAAAAGACACCAGTTGAAATTCAAAAATTCCATTTGCAATTCAAAAAATATCACTTGAAATTAAAAAAATTTTAATTGAATTTCATAACTCGTCATTTGTAATTCAAAAGACAGCATTTGAAATTTAAAAGTCGTCATTTATAATTCAAATGACATCATTTGAAATTCAAAAGACATCATTTGAAATTCAAAACTCTTCATTTGTAATTCAAAACTCGTCATTTGTAATTCAAAAGTCTTTATTTGTAATTCAAAACTCGCCATTTGCAATTCAAAACTCGTCGTAAGTAATTCAAAAGACACCATTTGAAATTCAAAAGTTTTCATTTGAAATTCAAAAATATTCCATTTGTAATTCAAAAAGGGTAAACAAAATTATTTAAGCAAAATATACATTGGGTTAAGTAGCATTTATTTATTTCAGTAAATGTTTCATAGACGTTATATACACCTGCAATAAGAGCGATATTGCAAGACCTCTCACACAAATTGGCATAAGCTTTGGTTAAAATAAAACTGATCAGTAACAATTTAATATTGGAAGTGGTTTCACAATCACTTTATATCTGAAAAATAGTTTTTACATAGTTACATTTTACATCATTATAATTGTTAGTTGCTTATCATTTTATTAAATTTGCCTTGAAAACTGCAGAATATCCCAATTTGCAGAAAAAATAAATGCTACCCCACCTAACGTATATTTTTCTTAAATAATTTTGTTTACATTTTTGAATTTCAAATGGAATTTTTTGAATCTCAAATGGAATAATTTTTGAATTTCAAATGAAAACTTTTGAATTTCAAATGGTGTATTTTGAATTACAAATGACGAGTTTTGAATTTCAAATGACGAGTTTTTAATTTCAAACGATGAGTTTTGAATTTCGAATGATATTTTCAAATTGAATTTTTGAATTTCAATTGATATTTTTTGAATTTCAAATGGAATTTTTGAATTTCAAATGGTGTCTATTGAATTACACTAGAAAATGGTCTAGTTATGATTCTTCTCCTACCCCACTATAATTGGAAATATTACTCCAAAACTACTATTTTAGAAAAGGAAGTTAATAATAATTACTTGCTATGATTGGACACCAATTTTCCATTTTTCGTCGAATAAATAACTATTTATATTTACCAGTCATAACTAGTTTCTTGTATTCTAAAGGCAATGGCATTGTGCTTCTGGTATCTCCTCGACCGAGACCTTTTCAGTTGGCGTTGCTTCAATATTTATGTGATATCACAAATAAATCCAACAAAGCTCATATATCACAGAATAGAATACGATTTCAAGATATCGTCATGCGACCAAAACATAAATCATTTTAATTCCATAAAATTTCTAAATTATTTCTATTATACAGTTTGCCCAATTTTCATTCCTCAAGTCTACATACATAGATAGCTAAATTTGAACAAATTAATTTTAATTGCTCCAATTAAGTTGTCCTGATTTTGAGGAATTTTATAAAACCATTCCAACTCAATGCATTCAAATCCCTTTTTCGGTTAGACCAAGAGCAAACAACATGCAACATATTTGTTTTACAAATTACGTTATAACATGTTAACCCTATTTTCATATCAAACAATCTTTGCCAGTTTGTATGGCATTCAAAGAATTTAAGTGTCACCCACTTTAAAATGATTAAATTCCATTTCCTCGACCGTCGAACCACTCACTCACTCAACCAACCGACCAAGCAACCATCCAACCAACCATCCATCCGTGCATCCATCCAACCATTCATCTCAACTCAGCAGACCACATCGGTGCGTGTAAGTAACATCTGTTTCATATATAACATTTGCGTTGAGCTGAAATTTTCCTGGCATGCAAAAAAGAATCAGGGGCAAAGTACGGCCCAGACACCAGCCAACTAACCAACACAAACTTCTTAATATGAGCGATGGATGGATGGATGGATGGATGTATGATAGGTATGGTAGTGCTGTCATTGCCACTCACAACAAAGCAAAATCCCATTTGACGGAGAGTTGGGTGCCGGGTGTTGGGCCTGGGATGACGGGTGACTCTGGGTGATGATGGCGTAACATTGTCATAGTCATTGGTCGTCAGCTGGTAATTGAAAGTGTACATTTTCATATGTGTCCTTCCGTCCTTCCGTCCGTCTGTCCGTCTGTCCGTCCGTCCTTACGTTTGTCTGTCATCCAGACTATGTTGCTGCTGTGTTACTGATGGCAATGACGATGATCAATTGTAAAAGAATATTCTTGTGTTTGATTTATATTTAGTTCGAATGCTGCTGCTCTCAATCATCTCAGATGTCGCTATGCTTCATGTTTCACATGTTTGATGATAACAAGTGGAAAATCAAGTGATTGCCCGAGTGAATGTAACATTTGCCCATATGCATATACAAATGTACATACAAGAGAGTATCTACGGCACCATATAATATTTTAATTCAAAATTTATAGGAACATATGGTCAATTCTTGGAATGACTGAAAAGCTCTACCAGTGATAAATAATTAATAGTTTGAAGATGGAAAGAAAAACGTCAGTAGACTAAAATTTCCACTTTTGATGAATATTTTGGAGCTTTGAGTGTATAACTAATAAGATAATTGCATGATGACTCACTAATCATAGTCGTAGTAGACGTAACGATAGCCCATTGAAGAAGAAAAGAAAACGCGATTGAGGAAGAAATCCAAAAAAATCAATTAGACATGATTAAGCAAATATTCACCATTTAAGTCTCCGTGTATCGAAGAGGTAGCAAAAGATCGAATGCATATTTGGAGTCCTAAAAATACACGATCCACTATAAAAAGGTAAAGGCCCAGTAAAATGCACGATTTAAATTTGCGAAGATGCTTGAGTCTAGACTATCCAAATGTTCTGGAAGATACAAGACTGAAAGCTGGGCAAATTCAAGTCAATGCCAAGTTTATGGAAGATTCGCGATTTGATGCTAATTCAAGGCCCGGAATATACACAATTAAGAGGTAGTCGAAACATTCACGACGTAAGTCTACGTAAAGGTCCCGGTAGACCAATGATTTGATGACAGGTAAAAGTCTTGGAAGATATAGGCTATTAATGATCTTGAAAGATACCTGTGTTTTATGATCTCTGGAAGAGGTCTCGAAAGGTAGGTGTTAGTTAGCATCCTTGAAAGATCCACGATTGTGTTCTCGGAAGATTCAGACTATTTAGGATCCATGAAAGATCCACGATTGTGTTCTCGGAAGATTCAGACTATTTAGGATCCATGAAAGATCCACGATTGTGTTCTCGGAAGATATACCCTATTTAGGATCCCTGAAAGATCCATGATTGTGTTCTAGGAAGATTCAGACTATTTAGGATCCCTGAAAGATCCACCATTGTGTTCTCGGAAGATAGACACTTTTAAGGATTCCTGAAAGATTCACGATTGTATTCTCGAAGGTCTCTGAAGATACAGGCTTTTAAGGATCCCTGAAATATCCACGATTGTATTCTCGAAGGTCTCTGAAGATACAGACTTTTAAGGGTCCCTTAAAGATCCTTGATTGTATTCTCGAAGGTCTCGGAATATACAGACTACTTACGATCCCTGAAAGATCCACGGTTGCATTATCGAAAGTCTCGGAATAATCCGACTAATTAGGATCCCTGAAAGGTCACTGAATATACAGATTACTTAGGAATCCTGAAAGATCCACGATTGCATTCTCAATGGTCTAGCAATATACAGACCTTTTAGGATCTATGAAAGATCTACGATTGCAATCTCCCAAGATGAACTATTGAAAGGAAAGTAAACGATAAAAAAGATTTGCTATCGATTGTTAGTTATCATAATAAAAGGACAAGTCATTAAAGGTCCACAAACAAATAATAATACTAAAATATTCTCTATTGACAGCTGAAGTGCAAAGAAGATCTCACGGGAGCAGTCCTATGTGATCTACTAGTGATGACTCGATAAACATCAAAAATGATCCAAGATTAGATTACAGTGCTTAGAGATCCACTATCGAAGTCTATGTAGAAGTCCTAAGTGATCCAATTCGGTGGTTGTGTTGAAGTCCTAAGAGATCTCTTTGTATACGTCCTAAGAGATCAACTGTCGTTGGCTAGGTTGAAGTCCACGATTGGATAGCAGTAATAACACATCAAATATTGAGTGCTAAGAGATCCCCTCTCGGGGCTACGTAGAAGTTTTCAGAGATCTCCCATTGATGGCTAGGTAGATGACATAGGAGAAATCCTAAGATGTCCACTTCGATGGTTATGTAGAAGTTATCAAAGATATCATATTCATGTCAAGGTAGAAATTCTATCGATTGCTATGATATCGGTTCTAAAAGATCCGCTGTTGATGGCTTGGTGGAAGTGCTAAGGGATGCACAATTGAAAAGCACTTCTAAAAGATCCATTTTAATGGGTATGTTCTATATGATCCACTATCGGTGGTTATGTAACAGTCCTCAGAGATCTCCCATTGATGGCGCGGTAGAAGACTCAGGAGATCCACTATAGATTGGTTAAAAGAATTCCTAAGATATCTACTTCGATGGTTATGTAGAAATTCTCTGAGATATATTCATGTGAAGGTAGATGCCCTAAGAGAAGCACTATCGGTGGCTAGGTTGAAGTCCAAAGGGATAAACTATCGGTGGCTATGTAGAAGTCCTTAGAGATTTCATAATGATTGGCTAGACCGAGATCCAATGTCGATGTCTGGATGGAAGTCAATTGGATATCAGTTCTAAAAGATCCGCTGTTGATGGCTTAGTTGAAGAGCTAACAGATGCACGATTGAAAAACACTTATGTAGAAGTTCTCAGAGATTTCCTGATTGATGGTAACGTAGAAGTCTTAAGAGAGTCATTGTCTATGGCTAAATAGTGGATTGGAAAACAGTTCCAAACGATCCACTATTGATGGCTAGGGAGAAGACATAAGAGATGCTCAATTGGAAAGCAGTTCTAAAAGATTCGCTATTGATTGCTAGGAAAAAGTCGTAAGAAATTCACTACCAGTGGTTATATAGAAGTCCTCAGAGATTTACTGTTGATTGTTAGATAGACGTTTTAGGAGATCATTTGTCGATGGTACGATGGAAGTTAATAAGATAGTTCATTCGCGTGAGAGCGGCTACTTAAAATTAGATAACAGTGCTAAAACATCGACTATTGATGGCTTGGTTGGCGTCCAACGAGAATCCCGATTGGAAACCAGTCCTAAAAGGCTCACTGCTGGAGACTGGTCGGAGCCCTAATAGATTCACGATTGAAGTTGTGAAAACCGCACTATTGATGGCTGGTTGAAGTCCTAAGAGATCCAAGATTGAAGAGCAGTCGGCTATCGTTGGTTATGTTGAAGTCATAAGATAAACCACATTTGATGGGTGTTCTAAAATATCTGCTCTTTCACGATTAGAAAGCAATCCAAACAGATCCCCCATCGATGGCTTGGTAGAAACAACAGAAGTCCTAAAGAATTCACGAAGATATCATAGCAATCCGAAGGGTAGGTAGTAGTGTTGATGGTCTGGTAGACGTTTTAAACTATTCAACATAAGATAGCAAGTAACAACATGAAGAAATCCACTATCGATGTATCTGTAAAAATCCTGAAAGATCTATGAAATAGTTGGGAATTTGTGTAAAAATAATATCTGAGAGATCTCCGTGTCGGATTGAGTTTAATAGTGGCCTCGACTTATGAGGTATGGTCATTTCCCTTGATACCGTTTGTAAGACTATTAATATGGGATAGAAGTACTATGAAATCCACGATTGATACCCAAATTTAAATACTTTTCTGAATGCTTTTTGTGATTCCTAAATAGTCCAACGACTGATCCTTAATCCTAAACTGACCCTCTTTAAATAAATAAGAAAAATCTAGCATTTACAATTATTATCATTCCAAAGTAGAATCCATTAATTTACACCCCATAAAAAACTATTCATTGAACAATAATTATTCTATAGACAGCGGCACAATAAAATTGTGTGCGGAAAGCTGCAATTTGTAATGAGTATTTATGGACATTATACAATGTTCATATTTGACATTTTTAAAAAATCATATTTTCCAATTTCCTCTAACAATATTCAACGTCATCGCCATAGCCATTGTCATCAGCACCATCATCATCATCATAAATAATTCGTTTAAATGGGAAATTTAAAAATTTCACCGCATATTTTGAATACAAACAAGCTCAAGCTATAAAGCCTTCATAATTCATGCGAGGTTTCATTTACAAATTATCCGTTTGCAATATTTTTGCATTTTAGCAAATTTGCATACATATGCAAATATTTTCCTTGCTCTTTTCAAAATATTCAAATTTTAGTAAATTACTCTACGTGTGGCGAACATTTGGCGGGATGCACCAGAGATTGGTGGGGTGAGCGATATGGCGCAACTTTAAATTTCAATCCAATGTGAAATAAAATATTACTGCGGCATTGTTTGAAAATCCTACACATTTTTCCACTCATAAAATTCGCTAATTGTTTATTTATTTCCTCGTGCGGACTAATTTACAAAATATTTTGTTCGAAAAATGAAATTAACCCATCATGGAACACAGGAAAAAATTGGTGCAGATAGATGTACAAAATGTTTATTGCCTGTAATCAAGCCTTTGGCTTTAATCGTTAGATTTTGGAGGAAGGTAGTTTGTAATCAAGATTGAATTTCAGTATTACCTTTTGAATATCGTTGCGGTGCTTAGTGGCATAATTTTGTTTATTATAAATGTTGCCATTTTATGTTCGCTACAAATGTATTTGCATAACAAAATTTAATGAGTAATATTTTGAAATTATAACGCACATAATTCCATGGAAATGTGCAAAAGAACGTATCGTTGGCGCCAATAATTTAAAGTTAAATATAAAGTCAGAAATTTAATATTTATTATTGAGCATACAAACCACAGCAATCATAGTCAATGAATACCTGGACTTATTAAATAAATTTTATGTTTCATTATATCTTTGTTAGCCAGATGGCCGAATAAACATTTCAAAATCGACTGCTATTTAACTATTTAACTATTTAACTATTTAACTATTTAACTATTTAACTATTTAACTATTTAACTATTTAACTATTTAACTATTTAACTATTTAACTATTTAACTATTTAACTATTTAACTATTTAACTATTTAACTATTTAACTATTTAACTATTTAACTATTTAACTATTTAACTATTTAACTATTTAACTATTTAACTATTTAACTATTTAACTATTTAACTATTTAACTATTTAACTATTTAACTATTTAACTATTTAACTATTTAACTATTTAACTATTTAACTATTTAACTATTTAACTATTTAACTATTTAACTATTTAACTATTTAACTATTTAACTATTTAACTATTTAACTATTTAACTATTTAACTATTTAACTATTTAACTATTTAACTATTTAACTATTTAACTATTTAACTATTTAACTATTTAACTATTTAACTATTTAACTATTTAACTATTTAACTATTTAACTATTTAACTATTTAACTATTTAACTATTTAACTATTTAACTATTTAACTATTTAACTATTTAACTATTTAACTATTTAACTATTTAACTATTTAACTATTTAACTATTTAACTATTTAACTATTTAACTATTTAACTATTTAACTATTTAACTATTTAACTATTTAACTATTTAACTATTTAACTATTTAACTATTTAACTATTTAACTATTTAACTATTTAACTATTTAACTATTTAACTATTTAACTATTTAACTATTTAACTATTTAACTATTTAACTATTTAACTATTTAACTATTTAACTATTTAACTATTTAACTATTTAACTATTTAACTATTTAACTATTTAACTATTTAACTATTTAACTATTTAACTATTTAACTATTTAACTATTTAACTATTTAACTATTTAACTATTTAACTATTTAACTATTTAACTATTTAACTATTTAACTATTTAACTATTTAACTATTTAACTATTTAACTATTTAACTATTTAACTATTTAACTATTTAACTATTTAACTATTTAACTATTTAACTATTTAACTATTTAACTATTTAACTATTTAACTATTTAACTATTTAACTATTTAACTATTTAACTATTTAACTATTTAACTATTTAACTATTTAACTATTTAACTATTTAACTATTTAACTATTTAACTATTTAACTATTTAACTATTTAACTATTTAACTATTTAACTATTTAACTATTTAACTATTTAACTATTTAACTATTTAACTATTTAACTATTTAACTATTTAACTATTTAACTATTTAACTATTTAACTATTTAACTATTTAACTATTTAACTATTTAACTATTTAACTATTTAACTATTTAACTATTTAACTATTTAACTATTTAACTATTTAACTATTTAACTATTTAACTATTTAACTATTTAACTATTTAACTATTTAACTATTTAACTATTTAACTATTTAACTATTTAACTATTTAACTATTTAACTATTTAACTATTTAACTATTTAACTATTTAACTATTTAACTATTTAACTATTTAACTATTTAACTATTTAACTATTTAACTATTTAACTATTTAACTATTTAACTATTTAACTATTTAACTATTTAACTATTTAACTATTTAACTATTTAACTATTTAACTATTTAACTATTTAACTATTTAACTATTTAACTATTTAACTATTTAACTATTTAACTATTTAACTATTTAACTATTTAACTATTTAACTATTTAACTATTTAACTATTTAACTATTTAACTATTTAACTATTTAACTATTTAACTATTTAACTATTTAACTATTTAACTATTTAACTATTTAACTATTTAACTATTTAACTATTTAACTATTTAACTATTTAACTATTTAACTATTTAACTATTTAACTATTTAACTATTTAACTATTTAACTATTTAACTATTTAACTATTTAACTATTTAACTATTTAACTATTTAACTATTTAACTATTTAACTATTTAACTATTTAACTATTTAACTATTTAACTATTTAACTATTTAACTATTTAACTATTTAACTATTTAACTATTTAACTATTTAACTATTTAACTATTTAACTATTTAACTATTTAACTATTTAACTATTTAACTATTTAACTATTTAACTATTTAACTATTTAACTATTTAACTATTTAACTATTTAACTATTTAACTATTTAACTATTTAACTATTTAACTATTTAACTATTTAACTATTTAACTATTTAACTATTTAACTATTTAACTATTTAACTATTTAACTATTTAACTATTTAACTATTTAACTATTTAACTATTTAACTATTTAACTATTTAACTATTTAACTATTTAACTATTTAACTATTTAACTATTTAACTATTTAACTATTTAACTATTTAACTACGAATGCTTGAGAGAATCCTGATTTTTAATAGTTGCCGTCTCTATCGTGTAGAGTAGGATACATGGACCACCTTTTTGGTCCTGTTTGTATTCGACAACATGGAAGACTTCTTAAAGAACTAACCCATTCAAAACATATAAATTTAAATTTCAAATAAGTTGCCAGCTTTTGCTATTGTTATTTCATCAACACATTTCCAAAAATTTCATTTGATTCCTCATACATTCTTCCACATATATCGTCCATACGTTTCCGAATCCGATGAAGATTTATGAATGCTAATCAGTTATTGAAGTGAAGAGAGAGAGAGAGAGAGAAAAAAAGTTGCCCACACCAAAATGAAATTTTACCACAACAACTACAATTTACATCAAACATATTGGCACTGATTGAAAAGCAAAATTTGCTACGACTTTCAGTCCAATGAACACCATTGCCAATAATACGACGCTTTGCACCCGAAACATGGCATTGATGTAGGTGGTACTCGTATCAGCTGCACGTATGGGTGAGGGTTTGGCACTTGCAACATGATACTATGCCACATAATAACAGCTACGAAAGAGAACGAAATTGAAAGGAAAAAATTCTGAGGTTCACCACACACACACAAGCGCTTCCCCACAAAAAAGAAAACAAATCCAAAAATCCCCTCATTTCCTCTTCATGCTACTCCCGTTGTCGTATTACAACTGCAATCACTGGGGAATGGCTAGCTAGAGCCAGAGCCAGAACAGCGCGCTCAGCGTCCGACACATCCCCGAGTGTAGTGGCACGGTTCGGAGTGCATAAAGGCTTAAGCTGTTCTACGTGTTTTAATGTTTGTATTGAAGCGTTGATAATCAATGTTGTTTAACGTGGCCAATCTGTGTCTGTATGTAGTATGCTCATCCTTCCTCGCATGCAGCCATCCATCCATTCGTTTGCTTGCCTTCGTCTCTTGGTGCAACGCGTGTGTGCATTGCATTTGGGTGTTGCATTACTAATAATGTTTCCCAATAAATTTCCGTTTTGTAAAAGTGAAAATCCTTTGCTTTAAGCATCATCAATGTAAATTCTGTTCGCTGTCCCTGCACCAACAAGCCACCGTCCCATCATCATGTATCTGTCAGTTCATTCGTGTCACAGTGGGAGGCTTCGAATTCCATGTTGGCAATAATTTTGGAGTGAAAGTACATCCACTGGATGCATCAGTGATTGTCCCTTGCCTATAGAATTTAGGTAGTTCCATACATACAAAATGTTATTGTTACTGCGATTTTTACAACAACAAGCTTGTGTGCCATCCAGCAAAAGCCCATGACACTCAATTTGGAACCGTATTATGGGAACATATATTTTACAAACACCCGGAGCGGCGCCTTCTTTTACCAGCCTAAATACTGCGCTAGTTCGATTGATTTTAAGAACTTGTTTATCTTTTTAATATCATCTATTATATATATAGTTTATATTATTATATAAACTATTATAACCTCCAACAAAAGTCTCCATATGGTCCTAGCCGAAATAAATAAATATCGGTATTCTAATACCTACCGTTGAAGATAACATCTTTCTTCTCGAAAGGAAATAAATTTTCAAGTCATACTTTCAAAGAAAACCAGTAAGGAAAGGCTAAAGTCGGGCGGGGCCGACTCTATGATACACTCCACTTTTAATCCGAATACAATTCAATTCGGTGAAAAAGTGAAAACGGGAAGGTTTTTTGTATCCTGTAAATGTATGTGTTTGACAAAAAATTTTATATCGGAAAGGACATTTGTATGAGGATATATTGAAACCTGGAACGAAATAGGTGAAATATAAAATGTATAGTTTGGCCAAAATCGGTTAAACTTATGGGAGCAACATTTGAATTTGGGCTATATTTAAATCTGAACCGATCTTACCCACTTTCACCGTAGTTTTGTTTAGTTAGATTATAGGATGTTGTGCGAAATTTAAAGAAAATCGAGCACAATATGTGGCTTTTAAAGCGGCAATAGTCAAATCGGGAACGACATTTGTATGGGGGCTATATCTAAATCTGAACCGATCTCGCCCGCTTTAGCCACAGGTGTTTCTAGTTAGATTATAAGATGTTGTGCGAAATTTAAAGAAAATCGAGTACAATATGTGGCATTTAAAGCGGAAAAAGTCAAATCGGGAGCGACATTTATATGGGGGCTATATCTAAATCTGAACCGATCTTACCCAATTTCTGCACAGGTGTTTCTAGTAAGATTATAAGATGTTGTGCCAAATTTAAAGAAAATCGAGTACAATATGTGGTTTCTAGAGCGGAAAAAGTCAAATCAGGAGCGAAATTTGTATGGGATCTGACCGATATTCACCATGGGTGTTTCTAGTGGAAATATAAGATGTTTTACCAAATCTGAAGACAATCTGATACATTATGTTGTTTCTAGAGCGGAAAAACTCAAATCGGGAGCGAAATTTGTATGGGAGCTATATATAAATCTGAACCGATCTGTCCGATATTCACCATGGGAGTTTCTAGTGGGAATATAAGATGTTTTGCCAAATCTGAAGACAATCTGATACAATATGTGGTTTCTAGAGCGGAAAAAGTCAAATCGGGAGCGAAATTTGTATGGGAGCTATATATAAATCTGAACCGATCTAACACATTTTTACCACAGGTGTTTCTAGTTACAATATAAGATGTTTTGCCATTTTTAAAGAAAATCTGTTGTAATATGTGGTATCAAGAGTGAAAAGAGTCAAATCGGGAGTGAAATTCGTATGGGGGCTATATCTAAATCTGAACCGATTTTCTTCAAATTAAATAGCGTTCGTCCTTATCCCGAAAAACATCGTTGTGCAAAGTTTCATTTGGTTCTGTCTACAATTGCGACCTGTATCGTGATTACAAGAATAGATGGACGGACGGACATTGCTAAATCGACTCAGAAAGTGGTTCTAAGACGATCGGTATAATTAACAATGGGTCTATGTCGTTTGCTTTTGGGTGTTACATACAAATGCACAAAGACATAATACTCTCGTGGAGTGTATAAAGAGCAAGTTTATGTTGTGGGATTATGTTATCTCAGTTGACATCGGCTTTGAATAAAATTATGTTACTATTATTCCGATTTTATTTAACTCTCTGATTATTTCCTTCACTTCGTTCTGAATGTGTGCGGCTGAATCTAATCTTGGCCAAAATGGTCCTCGATATACTACACTCATCAATCAAATATCAATAAAGTGAAGTTTGGAATCTATTCTAACCTATACTGTGTGCAGCAATGTAGCTGCAGAATTTAATGTTTCCATTATAGTCGACATATTAATTTGTTTTCCCGCTACGGTGGCTAACAAGTTCTGATCACATTTGATTTGGATTGACCTTAGAGCTGCAGACCTTACCTTAAGGTCAACATCTGTGATATTAAATCTGGTGTGTCTTGCACCGAATCAATCTGCAACTATCTAGTCGGTTCAGGGGGTCCCACAAATTACTGCTGATGTCTATCCAGTTCCAAGGATTATTAAATCCCTTCTTTCGTCTACTCACTATCTCAATTGCTGCCAGAGCATTTGCGAGAGGTTATTCCGATTTTCTTTGGTTAGAAGATAATCTTATAGATCTGTAGTTCTTATGAGAAGTATACATTATTGGGCTTTTGTGTGCGTCACTCATTCAGATTTCCTTTGACAAGAGAAAAGGCTTACCCATCTATGGTTCTTAGCGGAATTATACAAGCTCTCCAAGCCTCAAGACTAATTGTCCGAAGAAGGTTCCCTTCGATCTATAGTTGTTAGGAGAAGTATTCTTGACGAGTATCAGTGTTGTTTAGTTTGATTTGAAGCCGTTGTCATTCACCTTATCGATCCATAGTTCTTATGAGATGTATTATGACGAATATCAGTGTTACTTCGCTTTATATCGAGACATACTTCTCATTCGTTTGGTGAGATTTTTTATCTATATTTCTTAGGAGAAGTATTCTTGATGGGTATCAGAGTTACTTAGTTTGATTTGAAGCCGTATTCATTTATTCAGATTTTCTTTGACTAGAAGAATGTTCTATATCAATCATTAGTTCTTATGAGAAGTATAGAATACGGATATCAGTGCTGTTTCGTCTAATATCGAGATATACTTCTCATTAGCTCGATAGGATTTTTATCCTAAAGAGTTCGATATTTTCTCCAACAATCGCTGTGTAGGCTTTTTTGAATGAAGTCATTCATATTTCCTTTGGCTATAGGACAACCTTGTCGATCTATGATTCCTTTGAGAAGTATTCAAGTTCTTCGAGCCTTTGGTCTATTTCCATTCCGAAAGCCATTGACAACATGATTATTTAAACATCATCAGCACTTGTTTTTTTTTTCAAATCCCCCACTGTCTGAGCCAATCTGTTCATCGTTCATCGCTCATGCCAACCCATTCCAGCAATGCACAGGTATAAATGAGATCTCATCATCTCGGTTAAATTTTATGCACGTTATTCCGGTTGTTTTTCCAGGGAAGGCATTTGACAATGCAGTGGATTAAATTTAAAGGTTTTCAGTTGCCTTTTCCCCTCTCGGTTTATATGCGTGTAAATGCAATTTTCGGGGTGACAAAGTGTGTGTATGAGCGAGAGTGAGAGACGGAGTGCGGCATTGCTGGTTGATGGTCGGTCGTGTTGGCAATGTTGTTGGGTGTTGGGTCTGTTGCTGCAGGAGTTTATTTAATCTGTATCGGGTGATTGTTTGGTCAATATTGGTCAATTTTGTTTTCTCGATATCGAATGAACAAACGACCGAAGGACCACCATACCCAATCCAAACGGAGAATGTTGACCAGGCAGCACCAGCAGAAGCACCAGGACGTGCTTTATTATATAAATATGTTGAAGCAACAGTCGGTTCAGGCAAATATAGTTACAAATTACATTGAAACCAATGGTGGTGGTAGTGCTGCTGTTTGTGATGATGATGACGCTGAGGACGAGAATGTTCTGCAGCGAATGAGTGGTTTGGAGGATATGTTGCTACGGCAGTAAATATATCAGTTTCCACTTGCTTTACGCAAAGAACCAGTCATGGTGGAAAATCCGTTGACAGTAATTATAACTACATTAAGAATGGTTTTTCAGTAGCCTGGGTAAGTAGAACGGTTTTAAAGCCATAGGTTATATATGAGACTGCAATGGGGAATCGAAGTGCATTTAATATTAACTTCAAGTCGAGAAGTTATATTTTTAGGCGAAGGTCAAACTTTTTAAACATGAATCCTCAAAATATGTGAGGTTTAGCAGTAGTAGTCGGCCCTCGGTTCGATATCGCCGAGGCCAAAGTTTTGTCGTTGTCTTACACTGATAGAATTATCTTCGTAATATTTATGATTTTGTCTTAACCTCAGTGAAAATTTTTAATAAAAAGTCGCCAAAGCAACACTCCATCAAATTATTGTATGAAACCTGTTTCATAAAGCATAAATCAATGAAAAGTGTCATAGAATTTCTGAAACATTTCTTAGAAACTATGAAATGCAGTTCTTCATTCGATGAACTTCTTTCATACAAGTTCATTATTTTTCATAATTCGTTTTATGAAAATTTTCATAGATTTTATAAAGAAACTTCATTAATTTTATGAAAAAGTTTCATAAGTATAAATAATTTATACTGAAGTTTGCAATATAAACAAAAAGTCTGACTTGTTGACTAACCAATCAACACACACCATAATTGCGAGAGTCTTTGGAATGCGTATACATTTGACCAAAATCAGAGGAGAAATGAGAATTGCTAGCATTCAACCGAATAAAGGCGACACACTAAAAATTTAGTTTTAAGTTATGAAACATTTCATAAAAACTACGAAATCCTTCATTATGTTTATGAAGACATTCCATAACACAAATTTTTATTGGTTATGGCATATTTCATTTTATTTATGAATTTTTCATTCACTAAATTTATGAAGGAAGTTTTTTCAGTGTAGTCAATAGTTATCATTTTTTGAATTAATATATATTTTTGGATTTACGTCTTCTCTAATTGAATTATAAAAAAATTCTGACACATTTACTATGTTTTATTTTACGCTCCGAGAAATAAAGCTAACATGATTTTTTTTGAAAAATGGTACATGATAGTTTGAAGCTTTGTTAATTAAGCAGGGAAATGTTGAGTACTTGTCATATACAACTTTTGTAAATATTTTTAATATTAATTATTATAACATTACAAAAATATATATCCATAAATAATCGAATCTGTAATATAAATATTGAAGGCTTTTGGTTTAGTCTACTTGCTAATTCGCAGTTCTTCTTTTCTGGACAGTACCACAGTTCAAAACTTAATATCGTTCTTGAATTTAGGATATCAAAATACAACAGGAAAGTTTATGCAGAGCCCTTTGACAAAATGGGTGTAAACTAGTGTTATAGACTACCGCCAATACCGTTGGCTCCATGCCTACATATTATTCGAAATCAATTTATAATATAAATAAGATAATTATAAGCCAGGTATTATATTTGTTTTGGTTTATTCAAGAATTTTGTGACTTTTTATACTCAATATTTATTATTAAAATGTCAAAAGCTTTCATTTCTGATTTGGAAAAAGGTCTAATTTCGGATTCTGCTACATAAAAACTATGAATTTCCAAAATTTCTCTATTAATTGGCCGATGTCGCCAAATTTTTGAATGATAAGGCTGAAAGTAATTCTACCACAAGCAACAAAATGATCAATGTCCTAATTTCCCCAGCTTGGAGAGCTGCAAAGACTTTCGAAGTTATTGTGTGAAGTAAAATTAACGGAGTTCATCGATATTTTTAAAGGCACAACCGTATGAGCACAAATAGAAAGACAGTACCTCAAAATTATTTCATAAATTAATATATTTTTACACAAGGTGATATTTTCGGACGAGAAAAAATTGAATATGGATAGACCTGACGGAAATTTATTGGCACGTCCTACGTAAAAACTTGTCATGCAACACAGTGCATGAATTCATGAATTCATACCAGCAACGAATATAAAATGTGGTTTCGCGAAAGAAACTGACTGGCTTTCATGTTCAGCAACTCTACTTCGTAATAGCAGATTAGTGTATATATAGTTATTGTATCCAAGACCTAAAACTTTATTTTTTCTATACATTGAGGCATACTGATTCATAAAATTAGCATAAAAATTTTTTATGGATATTTATTTTTTACAAAAATGCAAATTTCCATGAAAGGTAATATTTGGAAATATAGGTCCGATCACACCTGATAATATGCTCGAATAAAAATAATTTGATGTCTACAAATGCTGCGAATTTTTCTAAAATGTCTACAATTGCTGTTTAGGAAAAGTGTCAAAAAATTAAGAAATTTAATTTTTTTTTTTTGGGAAATAAAATCTTTTTGCTGGAATAAAAAAAATCTATTTTATATGATGAATTGGGGATAATTTTTGTTCGAGTACTATATCCTTAGCAGATGTGACCTTCTATCACAAAGTATATTTCTATCATATGTTTTCTCAAATTCGATCAAAATCTGTAATAATGGTATGTATCTGAGAGAAAAACTTTAATGCGGGAAGGACTTATATTTCAACCACAAACATCTGCGGTGAGTAAGATCGGTTCAGATTTATGTATAGCTCCCATGCAAACGATTTGACTAGAGACCACATATTTTAACCGATTTTCTTCAAATTTGACATAGTAACTTATAATTGAACTAGAAACATCTATGACGGAAATGGCTTAGATCTGTTCATATTTAAATAAAGCTCCCACATAAATGTTGCTCTCGATATCACTTTTTCCGCTCTAGAGACCATATATTTTAACAGATTTTCTTTGCAATTTAACACAGTAGAAACTAGAAAAATCCCATGCAAATTTCATTGGTGGTCCTGGGGGCTAAGCCACCCAAGAAAAGGTTTAGCCCCCCAAAAATTTTAAATTAGCTTTATACAATTTGTATACGTCACACCAAAATATTAGAAACTAGTAAATCAAAAAAAAAAATTTTCAAATCCATGCTTTATGCAAGCAGAATTCTATTGGGCCTAGAAATTCTTTTTTAGTTATCTTTTGTAGAAGGAAAAATTACTGAGTAGAAATAATAGATTTTTAATTTGTGGTTTGTATGGGAGGTACCACGCCCCTTTGTACAATCCCGCCCATATTTGCAGCAGCACTTAAAAAACCCACACCAAACCGACGTACCAAATTTTGTTCAAATACCGTTATCAGGAGCAGAAATAATAGATTTTTAATTTGTGGTTTGTATGGGAGGTACCACGCCCCTTTGTCCAATTGGTCAAATTTTTCCATTGAAAAATGAAAATGATTAAGTGTGCAAAATTTGAGCAAAATTGGTTGAGAAAAAAGCTTTCAAAAATTGATTTCAAATTTTGTGGCACACAAACATATATAGAAAGTAACCTTATATAAAGCATGGAAAAAAGAGTTTTCAAATTGAACGTGAAAAATGGGTTTGATTTAATTGAAGTTGTTTCATCAGTTTTTATAACTTTGCAAATAAGGGCTACAGCCGCTGCCATGTTATTTTTGTATTGTTGTTTATTTACCAAAATTATATTAAAAATTAAATTGTCGAACATCTAGCAGTGTGTGAACAAATAAATACAAAACATATTCATGTTTCAAATCGTTAATGGTAGTCTTTATCTGTAGTATTTACACAAACAACTTAAAAACGTTTTCCGTGTACTGAGAACAGAACTACTACAGAACAGGGGTACAGTGTTATATTAGGGCTGTTTTTCTTTAACCCGGGAAAACAGCTGAGATAACAAAATCGTTAATAAAAATTTAATTTTTTGCAAAAATAAAAATATATTTTTTCACATTGTCGCCAACTACAATATAAATTTTTGTATCAAAACAAATTTTCAAAAATTGTTATTTTGTGTTGACTTTTTTGGACTTACCATCAATAAATTTTACTTACTCTGGATAACATAACATAATATTATTTTTTCAAATTTTTTTTTCATACACACATTGATACAGCTGTTGGCAGAAATTGGGGGCTATAGAAAAGTAGAATGACTATTTTTGCTCTCAATATAACTTTTCCGCTCCATAGACCACATAATAGTAGCATACAAAAATCGGAAAAAGTGGAGGCCCCGCCCAACTTTAGCCTTCCTTGCTTGTTTTTTTATTTTTTATTTCTTTTGCGTCTACAAAGAGTGTCATAAATTCTACATTTCTGCGTTAAAATGTTAGCTACAAAAGTAGAGCAAAACAATTTTTCCAATTTTCGTCTCTTTTTTATGATTTTTTTTGGACTGATTCTAAACCACTGATTCTATATGGCATTTCCTTTAATTGTACATATAAGCGGGTGTGATCGTTATCGCAGGGTACAAATATTAAAAGAACCTTCGAATTTTAGTAAAAAAATCCTTATTTTTTTATTTTATACATAGCCCTTTGAAAATTTGTTGTTGTACACCGTTATCTGCAGCTACCGAAATAGAAATAACTTAAATTAAGTATATTTCGTAATTTTCATACAACATATAATAATTTTCCTAATGTGCTATTTCTTCTACATATTGTCGGCTGTCTCTAATCTGCTGGTAATAATGTTAGGTTGGAAACTAACATAAAATGATACTGACTTCTACGGAATGTGGAATGCATTCTATGGCAGAGATACAAGCCGACCGATTTTAAGCCGCCGCCGCCGCCGCATATTTATGCACGAGCCGCGCCGCCGTCGATTCCATCGGCTCACATCGACTTCCACCACGCCGCCGATATTTGACGGAGTTCTAATTCAGTCCAATCTTACTACCAAAATAGACAACCCACTTAAAATTACAAAAGAAAATATAACTGTCGACATAGACAACCTACTACTGTGAAATATATGGATCTTTCTTCGAATTTGTTATCCCACTATATGATGACGTTTATCGAATGTTATATGATTGTATTTTGATTTGAAAGTCGTATTTATATAAGTCAATTCCAGTATGACCATGTGTTCCTTTAGTGTGTCAAAGTAAGTAGAGCTTTACCATTCTCTGGGTCAAATATGCCTCACATGAAAAGCTGTAATTGCAAAAATATTTATTAAATTCGTCCATATTATAAGTTTTGGGAACGGATTCTTACTCCCAAAAAATAATTGTATGGGATAATAATATTAAATTATGGGAAAAGTGGATAATATTAACGAATATTGAACTACTTGTCAAAAAAGAAAAGTTATTAAAAGACAATATAAATTGTTCTTTTGATTTTCCCAAAATTGTCAAATAAATAGGGGTGATCGAATGACAGAATGAGCCGGCAAATCAGCCGAAAGCCGCCGCCGCCGACCCATTTTGGTTACCGCCGCCGGTAATTATGGGTCGGCTTGTAACTCTGTTCCATGGTGAAGGGTATATAAGATTTATCCCGACCGAAAGTAACAATTCTTACTTGTTTTTTGTCCACATATTAGGTATATTCGTAATGGCATGGATTATAACATTTTAATAGGGTCGTATACCACACAATCTATATATTTTCAGCTACCGCAAACCCTCATTTCTTTCCACATATATCCGCCCTGGCAATTATTTTTGTGTATTTTCAAATATTTCAAACCTTAATTCTAGCAGACGGATGGATAAGACCCATCTCAGCAAGAAGTCAATCATTGTTAATCGGGTAATCTATAAATACCTTCACTTCATCTTAGTTCTTGAAGAACATTGGAATTTGTGTCTGTGGTCTATAGTGAATCCTTTACCATCTTATCAAATTAATTTAACGAAATAAACAAATAACCCTACATTAATCTCTTCAAAGAAAAACATTCAATATTAGACTCACTCACCAGCAAATAAATGAAATTTAAACGATTAATTAAGATTATCAAATGCTAAATGTTAAATTGATTTCGAGAAAACGTTGTGTGTGAACGAAAAACATTGCAAATGTATGTGGTCACAATTAATCAAATGAGACTGCCAACCAACACACGTTATCGACGACAACAACCTTTTTTCGAATACAAACAACAGCCAGTAACAGCAACCAGCAAATGTTGCTGCTCTATTTTGTTTTGCAACTGGCAACAATTAATGGAGCAACATTAATTTAATGAAGGTCAGAAATGAGTGGATATAAACAAAGAAGGATAGAACACACCGAGTGAGGCAGCACGGTGTGGGGATGATAATCAAAATAAGCAACACCAAAAACAATCAATCGCAGGGATACTGAAAGTCAAGCGGTTGAATGTGTAGAAGGAGTAGGTGATACTCATGTCTTCAACAAAGTCTGTCTCGGGAGAAATGTCCCGGAAATGACAGCAAGGATAACACGAAAGGGGATATGTTTGAATTTAACTTTTAACTCGCTTAAAATTTGTATGCACTTGAAACACGAAAGCTGGTCTTGTTTGTGTCGTTGTTCCTGCCCCGAAAGACCACATAAAGAAGAAAGAGCACTCTTCATCCTTTTCCTCCGGTCCACATAAACAAGCAATCGAAGTGAGTTGTAAGTTGGGGGAGGCAATAGAAAAATCATCATTTATTACAGAAACTTGTAAAATTGATGGTCTTAGTGTCCCTGGGAATCTTTGATCTTCTTTTGCTCATCATTTTCATTACAATTCCTTTGGGTGTCTGGTTACGAATTTCAATTGCCAGTGCACAGTGGATAGCGAAACAGGAAAAAGTAGGTACAATGAAACAGTATATAGTGAACTTGTTTTTGACGAAATATATATATAAATTTGAAAAGTATTAAAAAACTCAATATTTTAGAGACTAAAATACTAAATGTTAGTTTTTCTGAGAGTTTTTTTTGCTCAGGATCAATTTCACACATATTTGGTCCCAAGTTATGTATTGATTAGATATTGATTAGACTTTAATATGTCTAATCAGTGAAATTTTAACAATTTAGCTCATTTCATCCCGAAACTTCACTCAGAGAAAAAATGAAATATTTACTGAAATTGAGGGACAAATTAGTATATTTAAAAATTTTATTTTGCAGCTCTGTACAGTTCTAACTAATTTTGATAGCTACTGATTACAACAAACAATAAAAATTTGCTCCGTATTTTGGATTTCTAAACCTGAAAACAACATTAGAAAAATTATGGATTTTTTTTTAATTTTTATTAAAATTTTTCATATTTTTACTCTCATTTTCGAAATATGGACCCAATCGCAACCGCTTATATGTTCAATTAAATGTAATTGTGATGAATACTAATGTTGCGAATTTCAATTTCGCATAGAAACAGAAACAAGTAAGGAAAGGCTAAAGTCGGGCTTGGCCGACTATATAATAGCCTACATCGTACACGTCCCACCGTACATACCTCGCTTTGATTACTAAACACAGGTATTTCATGGGAGCAATACTATAAATGCATCTATAATCAAATTTAACGAATATGGTAATTAATGAAATTTTCCGGCAGATAAAGTAAATATAACATGATCTGGAAAAATTGATCAAAATCCAATGACAAATATAGATTATATAACGTTAATAGGATGAATCGGACGGACATTTATAACAACACTTGGGCCTGTGCAAAAACATAGTTCTCCTTCACGGTAGGTACTCCTAATTGAAATATATCATGATCTGCAAAATTTGATCAAGATTCGATGTAAGATGTAGTTTCTAGAGCTGTAATGGAGTAGAATGGGGCCCATTTGCGTTATACAAAAGAATGGAAGGGGGCCTATATCAACATTTGGGGTCGTCCAAAAACATGAGCCCATATAGTTCTTCTTCTCGGTAGGTATTACTAGTTGAAATATATCATGATTTTCAAAATTTGATCAAGATCCGATGTAAGATGTAGTTTCTACAGCTGTAATAGAGTAGTATTGGGCCCCATTTGCGTTATACCAAAGTATGGTCACATATATTTGACTTCCATAGTAGTAGTATATGTGTATTCTTAATTGAAATATGATAAAATCTACAAAATTTTAAAAGTTCCGATGTACAAAATGGGTCATAGAGGAGTAATAATAAAAATGGGGCCCATCTGTAAGGGCGCTACATTAAAAAGTGGATCCAAAGTAGGTATTCTTAGTTGAAATATGACATGATCTGTAAAATTATATCGAGATCAAATGCACGATATGGGTTGTGGAGCTGTATTATAGTAGAATGGGGGCCAATTTACATGGTGTTTATACCAAAATACGGACCCATATATTTAACTTTCACAGTATGTATTTTTAATTGAAATATAATATAACCTGCAAAATTAAAAAAAAAAAAAACTTACGATATTAAATGTGGGTTCTAAGTAATAATTACAATTTGGACCCGATTTGTAAGGGCGCTACATTAAAAAGTGGCCCTTTATAGATTACTTTTAAAGTAGGTATTCTTCGTTGAAATAAAACATGATCTGCGAAATTTATCAAGATCCAATGTAAGATGTGGGTTCTAGTGCGATAATAGTGTAAACTGGGGTTATACCATTTGTATGGGGGCTATACCAAAACATTGAACTAAAGAGTGATTTTTTTGAGGTTAGGATTTTCATGCATTAGTATTTGACAGATCACGTGGGATTTCAGACATGGTGTCAAAGAGAAAGATGCTCAGTATGCTTTGACATTTCATCATGAATCGTCTTACAAACGAACAACGCTTGCAAATTATTGAATTTTATTATCAAAATGCGTGCTCTGTTAAGAAAGTTCATTGTGCGCTTCCATTTTATGGTCAGTTTAATCGACCCACTGAAGCGGCTATTCGGGCTATTGTGACTAAATTTCGCACCAAATTTACATTGTTGGACATTAAACCACCAACACGCTTACGTAGAGTGCGAACTGAAGAAAATATCGCAGCTGTATCGGCCAGTGTTAATGATGACCACCAATTTTCGATTCGTCGCCGTTCGCACCAATTGGGTCTCTGTTACTCAAAAACGTGGAAATGCCAAAATTGGACTAAGCGGATGGACCACCTAAGACGCAGCCGCGGTCAACATTTAAATGAAATTATCTTCAAAAAGTAAATGTCATGGACCAATCTAACGTTTCAAATAAAGAACCGATGAGATTTTGCAAATTTTATGCGTTTTTTTTAAAAAAAAGTTATCAAGCTCTTAAAAAATCACCCTATATATAGCTGGCTTTCAAAATACGTGTTTCTAGTATAAATGTAACATCGGATGTACATTTGTATGGGGGCTATATCAAAACATAGACCCATTTGGCCCACTTTCCCGTGAGCTGTTTCTAGTTCAAATAAAATCCTGAAAATTTGGTCATAATGCCATGTAAAATGTGTATTCTAGAGCAGTAATAGTGTAAATTATAGGGATATTTGTATGAAGGCTATATCTAACCGATTTCCCCAAGGACAATCGTTCTTGGCCAAGAAAAGTAACTTCCGCCAAATTTCATGACAATCGGACCACAATTGCGACCTGTAGAGTCCGAACAAGCTTGGATGAACAGCAGACGGACGGACAGACAGACATCGTTAAATCGATTCAGCTGATTCTAAGCCGATCCTGTGGTGGGTCTAGCTCAATTATTTCTTGGTGTTACAAACATTATAATACCCTGGTTCACGAAGTGGTGTAGGGTATAAAAATTTACAAAATTGTGATCAGACTATGTTTGAGGAAAATATTACAATGTGCAAAATCGATTCCTTAACTCCGTTCGAAAGACGGACAGCTTAAAAAGTCTTGAAACAGAGTTGGCCCAAACATACTTAGGGTCTTAAGGCACTCCTTCATTGCGTTAACTTGTTTTCCGTCCCAAATGATATATTCCCTCCTACTCTGTAGAATAAAAAGAGAATGAACGGCCAGATTGAAAAATAAGTATATCTCCTAGTATGAAATCCCAATAACATATGTAAGGCAATTGAAAAAATCCTACTTGTAGAGGTTCACAATGAAAGCGAAATCCCACTCATAGAGTAAAATATCCCATATATAGATGTAAATTCCAAAAACTTCAATCCCACTTAAAGAGGTTGAAATTCTTCCTTTTTTAGTGTGAAGTGCGCAGGGACCATCAAAAATGACCCATTAATAGTGGATTCCCACTTGTGCAGGTCCCACAGTATATTTTTTCCAAAAAATAGGAATTTTTCTGAGTTTTTTTAAGAAAAAACAATAAATATAACAATGACATTGTTGTAAATAAATTTAGCAATCTATTAAATAAAAATGCAAAATAGTCTTGAGCCAGGACGATATTCCAGTTATAATCAAATATTGGACTACAGACCGAAATGAAACAAACG